>CM069868.1:46670383-46965383 GCA_036172795.1 Pelodytes ibericus | reverse complement strand
CTGCGATAAGGTATAATGTATATTCTCTGACTCGGTGGCTCCAGTCTGATCGAATAGATCACATTTGTTTTATTTTTATTTGTTTGCCTGTGTATTAATTGAATTATTGTTATTTATGTTCATAAAGTAGAACAGCAAATAATTGTATTTAATAAACTGCCCCCTCAACTTTTGCAAGCTTTTTCTTGACCCTTATCTTCAAGCAGAGCATGATGGGAGTAATGATTAAACCGCCAGAGGCTCTGATTTAGATGTTAAACTTGCAATACAATCCCCAGTTCTACTGAGGTCGAGAGAAGAGTGTGCCTCAGTAGTAGCCTCTGACTCTGTAGTGGAGCATCATGGGTATTGTAGTCAAACCTTCGCTGGAGATTTGTCCAACCCTTCCCTGTTCTAACAAGAGAATTAACTGGGTGGAACATCCACAGGCAGAGTTTAATGAGAGAGGTGAGATTGTAGGGGCTCTTCAGACACTGCTGATCTGCCGCTGCTGTAAAATGCTTGCACACAGGTTTCTTGGGATTACATGGGTAGCATGGTAGATGCAGAGGGGAACATTTATGAAGCCCCACCCAAAAATGTCTTCCGCCTGGAAATCGAATGTGTGGGGTCCATCAACATTGTGGGGTCCATCCAGTGTTTTGGGCATCAACATGTTTGTGATGCACAATTTGATGATGTTCTTTGGACATTCGCAAATCTTTTAATGGCATGCCTCCACAACTATTTTAGACCAAGCAGACCCAACTATTTTTAGGAGCCAGGAAAATGTGACTTTCATAGAGTGTTCTAGAAAACAATGAAAACAGTTAGGAGCCGGGAGTAAGGACTTATGGGTCCCGGGATTTGCAAGCTGTTTTGTACAGATACTGTAGACCTGCTCCACCTGCTTGCTGGTATTGCTCCTCACAGTAGCTAATGAAGGAGCGTTTTATGACATCACAAGAACCATGAGCAACAGGTGGGGCAGAGTTGTCGGACCCCCCCAGTGACCATGGTCCATACAGTTCTAGCTGGGTGCAAACCTGACACCTATTGGAAACACTCTTTGGGCTTTATTCATGAAAGAAGTAACTGCATGGATTTGAGAAGGGAAATGCAAACCTAAGGCTGAGTTGGACAAATTCTCCCATTCAGATATACTTTAAACTGCTATTTTGGCCTAAATTATGAAATGCCCCTCTCAATGCCTTGTATTTCCCAGTTTAATGACTAAAGAACCTTTACATTGAAGTTGTGTGTTGTTAAATTTAAAATAAATAAATCTGCCCATGACTAGAGCCGTAAAGCTTCCCTCGCTGTGCGTTTACCGACGCGCAGCTGCGCTATTGAAGTTGCCTGTGCCTTTCGCACCTCCGTAGAGGAAGCTGTAACACTCAGACTGCACTGAATAACCCAAGTTCCTTTTTTTTTTTTTCTTTGCAAGTGTTGTTTTTTTTCTATGCAGAGTTGGCTCTGGTGATGAAAAGGTTAACGCCGAGTGGTCCCAAAGCATGTTAAATAGACAGGTTGCCTGTTTTTGTAGATGGTTTTTTTCCCATGAGTGCGGACTCACAGCAGCTGAGAGGCAGCTGTCCACTTGTATTTTAACTGCTCCAAAGACTCAGTGTGTCCTCCTCTGTGTAAAGTGGTACTGTGCTGATGGGATACCGCAGGGTCTGGTTCCAGGTAAAATCTCTTGGTTTTTGGGGGGCTGTTTGTTGTCTTTAGTTGTGTTTGGACCTGGGATTTGGTCATTCAGCATTAGTTACTCCCCAAAGAGCCTGCATTCTCACACCAGTGTTTGAGCTGACCTTCTCAATGTCACCAGGTATATGAGATGGGGAGAACGCGCTGTCAGTTTAACATTTGTTTAATTCTGGTAAATAATGGTTCTGCTCCTGACACACGTTGCTCAGTAGCCTGTGTTGTCTGAGGATGCAAAGGATACTGGGAAGTTTCTGAGTTTATCTTCTCTCTCTATAACTCCTGCTTCCCATTAGTACGGACTGACCAGAGGTCAAAGGGAAATGATGATAAAGATCTTATACCTAATTTGACTTGTTTGTAATGCAGGCCTGTGTTTGTCTATACCTTGCGCCCTCTGCATCATTTTAAAAGACTGCCTCTAGTTATTTTCTCTATACTGGCACAGAATCCTGATTTTATTGTGAATAGTCCCATCTCCTTGTCCTTTTTAGTCTTTTAGCAGAAAAGTACAGCATCTCTTGGGTCGCATTCTGGTGACCTCATTTCACTTGGACCTTCCAGTGTCATTTGATTTCTTTGAAGGACCACAAAAAAGTATTGGGAACCAGGGAATATAGTACCCTTGTAGACTTGTATATGTGTCAAGCCCTTGGTAGAACTTTTTAACTACTCTCTTTAATCATGACACTTTACAACATAATCTCTGTGCTAAACCTCACGTGAGGCAGGTACTTGGTGTTGCCTTTATTTCTTAATTTGGGGTATTTGCTGCACTTCTTTACAGGAAGAGAACTAGAAGGGGATCATCTAGAGATCAGACTGTTGTTCAAAAAGAGTAGTGGATTCCTGGAATAGCAGTCTAGTAGAGGCTGTGAAGCATAATATTGTACAGAATGCATGAAGTCTTGGTTGTCGCATATAACAGCGATGACCCAGTATCTGCTGGCTAATGCTGAGTCTAATGAAGAAGGATGTGTGAATTGTCCACTGGGTATTCTCCATGCAGTTACCCTCATGCCCAGGGCTGTGCAGCTACCTGGGAAGATAACTCTCTCTCCGCCCAGGAAGCCAAACAAAGGCCCACTTCTTAGCTCTGCCAGGGTTTGCTCCGGATCAGCGGCCAGGAGATGCTGAGGCTGCAAGTCGCTCAGAGCTTCTCCTTGTCTGCGTGATTGCAAACAGATCACACGTGTGTCAGCCACTCCTGGGTGCCTGGCCCCTCTTCCCCCGGCCTGCTATGGGCACCCTGCTGAGCGAGGGGGGAGGGAAGGCTGCATCTCAAGGCATTGCACAATTTGGCTCTGCTAAAGACAACTTTCATGCATTTCAGAGACCCAAGACCTCTTCCTTGAACTCAGGCGCTGAGAACGGTCTAGTCTGGCAGCTGACCTGCTTATTCTCAGGTGAATCATACCTTGATGTTCTTCTGCTCACCTGTTCTCAAGCAGTGTTTAGTGAGTGCTAAAATAATGATTATCATTTGTCAAAGGCCCTCCACTTTTCAGAGCAATCGCTCAGTGCAGTAGCCGTTTTATTATCCCATAAGTCCAAGGAGTTAAACAAAGAACAAATGACTGATGCTCAGTGTCATGTGGGTACAGACTGCACAGACCTCTTCACAAAAGCCGGCATTTGGTGCAAAGTATTTCTCAGTCCTCGTGGCTGCCACGCAGCTGTCCACTCATCTGAATCAAACCTGACCCACAACTGTTAACTTCCCGGAACGCTGAGGGTTAATCGACCTTAAGCAATGACTGAACCAGGGATGGCTGATCTTTCACACTTCAGCTGTTGTGCATTAGATTACCCATGATGCTCGGCCCGCCAGTGGCATCATGGGAAATGTGGTCCGCAGCCCGCTCTGTTCTCAAATGATTTTCACATTGATCCATCTCTTTAAATATAGATATTTAAAATACCTATTTTATTGGTGCCGATGATTATAGGGTGAACCCCTTGAACATGTCTTGCACTGGCGTCTCTGAAACAGCAGATATTTAAACTTAGAAAAGACGAGGGTCAGAAATGACCCCTGCACTATGACCTATTGTATCTCTGCAGAACCATATTGTTACACTGTCCTTCGCTGTAAATGTATATGCATTTTAGGTCTATGATTCAGAATCTTCTCTAATCTCCCAGATCCTCTGCCCTTGATGTCGGTACCTCCCGATCCGAATGAATTCTGCTTTTTTAGAAGCAGTCACCCCTTTTCCCTCGTTGAGCAGGACGCCTGGATCTTTTCTTCTATATATCCGTTATCTGCAAAAATCTAGGTCAGAAGCATAATTTCTCCCCTCCAGGGGGTTTGCTGGAATCAGACCTCAATTTTTCTTTCCAGTCTCCATATGATTGTACTTTGGTTGTAGCCCCCCCCCCTCCTAGAAATTAATTGAGATGAGCGATGAGGGCTGGTAAAGTAACACCTGGCTGCATGAAGCATTATACCCTAGGTGCCACTCTCTGCCATGCTTTGTTTCAAGAGCCCTTACTGCCAGTGACTCCTGCTCTTACATACGTACATACAGAACTGTTTATTTATTTTTTACAGCTACAAGGTAACTTTTTACCTTAAACAGTAAATTCTACTACATTTTAGTTGGGCCTTTACCTCTGCTGGCTAGCTGTTACATAGATCCACCACTCGTTCACTTGGATTTGTTACACTGATTTATAGTTTGCCGGTCCTCAAATGGTGGAGGTGTCATGTTATATCATTGCTGCTGTATGACTTTTCAAGAGACCAATGCATTGAAATGGTGAAAAGATGGGAGAAATTGGCACCAAGAAGCAGCTTTGAGCAGTGTTTGGGTTTGACACACTTGTGAGACCCATTGGTTCTGCCAGGTAGATACATTTTCCTACAAGCTATTTAGTAAGAGGCACAGCTCTCTCTCCCCCTCTTTCACCTCTTTAATCCAATTGTCCAATCCCTGTGCTGTTTACTCAATATTGTGTTGATGTTTCAGAGGTGAATGCAGAGCCTACTTTGGGAAATCATTGTAATTCATTTGATCAAAACCATATTTCCCCTGTGTGACTAGATCTGCTGTATTGCTTGCAAAATCAACCATTTTGTTTAGCTCGCTTAGCCATCCAAAACACGGGTAATAAACCGTAACTGAAAGAATACTGAAAATTCTATGGCAATTAGAAAAATAAGGTAAAAGCTCACCAAATTTGTTACAAATTTAAGGGTTCATGGTAGTAAAGAAGCATTGAAATTTACTGTTGCATGGTTGGAAAATCCTCTGCCTAAAAGTTGTTGCTTCTGTTCTAAAATGCCTTAGATATGTACAAAGAATGCTCTCTCACACCTTAGGAGCAAGAGGATCATAGAAAGTGTCAGCAGATAAGAACCATTTGGCCCATCTATTGTGCCCAATTATTAGAAGCTTTAAAATATTATATAAACAGCCTATGGCAGTTGGAATCTCGCCTGGCTTTTCTCCCATTGGCTGCATGGTGTTCCATTTTAGAACATTGATGTGCTCATGCAACAACCTTGCCTGCTTCTGTCCCATTGGCTGCGCCATATTCTTACTTATGCCACTGCAGATGCAGACTCTGATATAAACATATTCTGACTGAGAGTATCATGTCAACTCTGTGTCAATAAGAGCCTCTCAGTTAGAGTTGCCATCACCCTATTGTCCTCTTACTTGCGTCTGTTCTTTTGGGTTTTTTTGTTCCCACATGCTATCTAAAGTAGCTCCGTCACAGCCCAGAGGGAGGCCTGCTGCTTTTGGTGGTCAGGACTTGCAGAAGTTCCAGAGTAGAATCTCTTGGCCGATCGCCCTGCGTTCCTGGCACTCTGAGGCCATTACTCATCCAGCGAAAGGTCCCTTTCAGGAGACAGAAGTCGAACAGGTGAAGCAGACTTTGGTCACTACTGTTTACATCTGTTCCCATAGCAGCGACCGCAGACTTTTCTGTGATGACCATATTGGGGATACTGAACGCCCCAAACACCACGTAACGTTCTGGAACTTGTATTACGGAGGAAATCACGAACAATTGCTTTATACTTTTTAACTCAATCCAGTTTTCCCCCCTCTGGCATGAGAAAATTGTCCCAATATTTCCGCATCTCTGAGCTTTATTTCCGATCATGTAACCTAACCATGAAACAACAAAGCTGGAAAAAAACAACAACATGGCAGATGGAATGTTTTGAAGCATTCATGCCAGTCTCATGAGAGCCAGTAGATCATCAGTCTGATGAGAGCCAGTAGATCATCTCGTAATCACTCCAGATCTTCATTTTGTTATTTGTATAATATCTGTTGATTTATGCAGGTTTCCTTTTTTTACCTAAATACCGCAGGATCTACACATTTTGTTTAATCACCACCTCGTGCCGTCCTTTGTATTTTCCTGCAAGTGTTTGCATTTTGTAATCCAGAAACTCGATCTCCCCCAGCAGCTGGTTTTGTTCCCAGAGAATTAGCTATTTCTGAATTCCCTCTACATACTGTCAGTGCCTTGGACTTGGGACAGACCCCAAACGGGGCAGATTATTTCACTGCACTTCAGGCTACCAGCTCCTCCGAGTGGAAGTAAAGACTCGGTGTTGGCACCTTGGTGTTGGCTAGGCCGAGTCCTTCCTTCTCCTGAATGACAGATACTGGTCATCTTAACCAGACCCCAGGTAACATTGTATCAAACACCTAATCTAGTAAAAGCATGGGGTGACAATGTGTGACAAATCAGAGACGGGAAAAATTCCCCCATTCAGCTGTATTAAAGAATTTTTCCAACTCTTTGGCTATAAGTTTGAAATGTTCTCTTTCATGAATTTCTCTTAGCATACTGCAACCATGTTAGACAAAGTGCATATCTAGTTTACATGGAGAAGCTTCATTCATTGATTTCATTTTTTGTGCATCCTTTAAAGTGTTGCATGGATGGATCTTTATAGGCCAAGCCAGGGTATCTTGTGGTTGTTAGTAAATGCAGCCATATTCAGCATTGTACAAAGCATATACTACATGAATACATGGGCAGGTAATGTAACATGACTGTTCCAGGAGAGCTCTACTCATAAGCTCTGTAGTCTAAACAGCCATTAATGGCGATCTGAGCTGTAATCCCTTTCAGAGAGACTGAATTTTGATATGGGGTACCCTACCCGTTTGGTGTTAGCAGGACTCCATAGAGCTGTTGTGGAATGTAACCATGTGCTAGAGTGGGTACCCCGAGGCCTGGTCGGACCGAGGTTTTAGACTAAGGTCACGGTTGGTGTGTTCAGATGCTGTTGATGGTTAGAGGTGCTGGGCTGTGAAGGGTTAAGCAGCTGCAGGCTGGCTGTGCCGGTGTGTGTTTTCCCTGGAGGTTCTGTCGCTTGCACACACTGCCATGTCTGTGCCTCTCCTACCTCCCAAAGCATGAAGGAGGCCGAGACCTTGGAGCTGTTGCATGGCGATAGTCGTCATGGAAACCAGTTCACGGGAATCCATGTGCTCAGCTCGTCCGGATCACTCTGTGTCTGGCATTAAGTCAAGCAAGATAAGGTGGGGGATAGCAGCATTGAGAGGATGGTGGGAAGACGGGCGCTGCTGGGGCCACATCTCTCCGTGCAAAGTATCACCACAAATTGATACACACAGCTGGGTGTTACTGACACATGACATATATACAGCCACGTTCTGACAGGGTCGCAGAAGTACACTGTGACCTGTTATATTCTAGAACAAATTCCAGAAGGCAGGGAACCCTGGCTCCTAAAATCCATACTGCTGTCTCCTAACTCTGTTTTTGATTGTTGTACATATAATTCTATGCATGTTTATTTTCTCTGGCTCCTGAATGGATCGGTTTGGCTCTTGGGATCTACCCATACTTATTAATCCCTGTAAATTGTTATAGCAGACTAAATGTGCATGGATACTATTCATGCCAACCTGCACTTCAGAGCTAAAAGACCTAGGAGCCAGGCTGCCTTGGCTCCCAACATCTTGCTCAGTTTTATCTAATATTGTTTTGCTTGCCTAGTTACAAAGCACCATTCTGCAGGGTGTAGAAAGGAAATCTAAACACCGAGCTCTCCAGAGCTTACAATCTATATTTAATCTGATCTATACATAGCCCTGGGTCTGTCTATATTTATTTCTGCCTATCTTTATATATAAGTATTCTGCTATCCGTCTAGCATCTCTGGCATGCGCCGACAGGATTAGTGAGATTCTCCTGGTCTCCCAAAAATACACAAAAACACTGTATTGAAACACGGACTGTGATGGTAGAAAATAACCAGTCGGCCCATGCAGCTTGCCCTTAATATGTTATTCTTTTCTTCAGGAGAGCTGCACCCCACATGCTAGTTTTGTTTGTCTTAAAATTCCCATGCAATGTGTACTACTGGAATGCTGTTCCTGGTATCCACTTCTCTTGCTGTAAAATAATAATATTTTCTCACATTGAAGCAGATAAAGTGGAAAGACCTTAATATATTTCCCATGGAGCTTACCATGTTGGAATGCAGATCTGGTGGAGCCTCTACTGACCTGATCATTTTACAGTATGATGTATCTGTGTTTCAGTACCCTTCAAACATGTATTGAATCTTAGGGCTTTATTAATGAGAGAGAATCTCAAACGTAAGGCCAAAGCAGCCAAGTTGGACAAATGATCCCCTTCAGTTGTAGTTTTGGGGGGGGGGGGGGGGGTTAGTTGCGTTGTGTGCCTCTCTGCTGTCTTACCCACATGGGGGTACAAAGGGGCTCTGAAACAGCGATGCTAGTCATCCAATGTATCTACTCTGCAAAACCCTTTGAATGCCAGTGTGGGGTGTGCTGTTCTGCAATGTGCCAATACCCGGGCTAATGACCTCGATTCTTGAATGGAATATTGGGCACATGATGTACATGTTCCATTGAAGTGGAAGCTCATGGGGTTTTGAGGTCTTCACGATTCAGTTTCTCAGCTTCCTATTTTCAGAGGTTTTAGTGGGGCGGGGGGGGGGGGGGGGGGGAGAGACTATCATGTCTCAGCCTTGAGAAAACAAAAGAAACAAGCGGAAGACTTTGTATCCTGAGGCTGCCAGCACTTGATTGGGTTGACAAGAACCTGGAGCCTGAACGGGCTTCCTGCCTGGGGGAACCATGCTCTTTAACTGGAGAGCCAGCTTCCTGGCACAGCCTCCTCACATGTGTTTTACTGGCCTTTCGTACACACCAGGGTATCTGTGCGCCCCCCCCCCCCCCCCCCCCCAATCTCCAAGGTAAGGAAAACCTGTCCACCTTTGTACATGCCAAGATAAGAACACTAATCTTCCCAATATCTCGCACCTCTGCATTAAATGGTACCGCTGCTTTCAAAATAATGCAATGTCAGTTGTCTGTTTAAACTTTTATTCTTGCTATCCGAAAATCTTCCTGAAGTGGGCAGTAGGTGCTGTGGTTACTTGGTTTAACCATATTATTATTTGTACCACCCTCTGTACAAGGGAGGTGCTTAGGACTTGTTGGAAAGGAAGATGCACTTGTCCTATGTGGACACATCTAGGCTCATTTTGTTTTCCCAAATGAGTCTGTTAAACATAGCCTATGTGTTTGCTGTTGCGCAACCATTCCCAGCATCCTCGGTCAGCTAAATTGTACATGTTTACGAAGGGGAAGCTCTGATTCGAAGCAAGATTGACACTGTTTTTGGAGGCGCCGGGCTTGAGAGCTTGCACTTCTTTTTATCTTGTCCTGTAAGATAGAGGGTATTCTAGCACAAGGTATCCACACTGTATTTGAGAACATATCCTGCATGTTAACGTGTATTCGCTTCTGAATTGGCCCACGTCATTTAGGTTGGACAGGATTTTGGAAGCGTCTCCATATATTCTCCCTGGTACAACCCTTTATAAATCTGTGTTAATGCTGCAGAGTTGAATATGAGAATGAGTCATGTGTCATTTCAGTCCTTCCCCACCCTATCCCTACCTCCTCCTGCCCTGTCTGTCCTCCCTGTGTCTATTTCTTGTCATTCTCCCTGATACTTTCTCCTCTACCTCACCCCTTCCCTTTTCTTCCTGCCTTTAGTGCCTCTCCTCCACCCCCACCCCCCCCGGCTCACAGTTCTTTCCTCTCTCATCCTTATTTTCTCATTCCCTCACTTCTTCTCCTTGTTAGTTACGTCCTTTCGCTTGCCCTGTCTGTTTTCATCCTCCTTCCCTTTTCTGTGTTTTAACCCTCATTTTTCTGCCCCTTCTTTGTTTTTAACCTTCTTTCTCTGTTTTAACCCACCTTTCTTTGCCCTTATCTGTTTCTACCCTCCTTCCTCGCCCCCTGCTGTTTCCACCCTTTTTCCTTGCCCCCTTCTCAATTTCCACCCTCCTTCCTCGCCCCCTTCTCTGTTTCTACCCTCCTTCCTCGCCTCCTTCTCTGTTTCTACCTTCCCTTGCCCCCTTCTCTGTTTCTACCCTCCTTCCTCGCCCCGTCTCTGTTTCTACCCTCCTTCCTTGCCCCCTTCTCTGTTTCTACCCTCCTTCCTTGCCCCCTTCTCTGTTTCTACCCTCCTTCCCTTGCCCCTTCTCTGTATCTACCCTCCTTCCATTGCCCCCTTCTCTGTTTCTACCCTCCTTCCTCGCCTCCTTCTCTGTTTCTACCTTCCCTTGCCCCTTCTCTGTATCTACCCTCCTTCCCTTGCCCCCTTCTCTGTTTCTACCCTCCTTCCCTTGCCCCCTTCTCTGTATCTACCCTCCTTCCCTTGCCCCCTTCTCTGTATCTACCCTCCTTCCTTGCCCCCTTCTGTTTCTACCCTGCTTCATTTGCCCCTTCTCTGTATCTACCCTCCTTCCCTTGCCCCCTTCTCTGTATCTACCCTCCTTCCCTTGCCCCCTTCTCTGTATCTACCCTCCTTCCCTTGCCCCCTTCTCTGTTTCTACCCTCCTTCCCTTGCCTCCTTCTCTGTTTCTACCCTCCTTCATTTGCCCCTTCTCTTTCTTTTCTACCCCTTCCATTTGCACTCCTTCAAACTGAGCTTTTCTATGTATGATCTCATGCTGTTTACATGTATGTTACTCCCTGACCCAAGGATACAGTAATTACTTGTGATGGAGAAGTATTTGCCAATTGCCATTTCTCCCTTTCACTTTTTATTACCGAGCCCAGTAGTCTGCTCCCTGCCTTGTGATTGTGGCATTTTATTACCGTGTGTTTAATACATTACAGAATATTCTGCCTCCCCCTTTCCACATGTGGAAAGCGCTGAGCATTGTGGGAGGGTCCTGACACCCATATTATGCAGATTAGCGCACACTAATGAGATGCCTACAGTATGGCTCGGGGAAGGTGAGGAACTGCCAGGAAGTATCTTTCAGCCCTGTGACCAGAGGTGTTATATTAACCCAGCTGAAATCACCAATATGCCAAGCCTGATCCAAAGCTCACTGGGGGGAATAATTAACCAGATCTTGAGTTCTGTGTTATCTTATAATGTAGGTATATGTTAACCAGGCCTGCTAGACAGTAAAAAGACATGGAGCTCAAACTATAGAACTATAGCATGCTTTCCTGCTACACAAACAAAACAAACTATCAAAAGCAAAAAAACACAAATGATGATAAAAATATGAACAAAATAAAAACAATCCTAAAATGTGCATGGAAAAAAAGTTTGTCTCCTACTCTACAGACCTTTATTTAGAACTCCTCTACATGCTGCGATCACTGGCTCTCTCCACTGTAGAGAGGGGCAGTGTGCCCTTTAAACACAGCAAGAGCGTGAGGCCTGCACGCTCGTTCTGTGCTATCGGTGTAATTTGCACGTGTTAAACCCAACAATGCCCATTGACAAACGACTGACCGTGTAATTGGCCTGATTTGAAAGACAAGACCTTTGTAAGTGATGATGCGTATTTGAGGCGACTGAATAGACTGGCCCAGCGGGGTGTGATTTGATGCTGGTTTGTTGATGTCTAGAGGCACACTTCTTTTATACGGATTCTTCTTGATCCATAAACCCCCTCTTGTTACTCTCTGGCAACTGCAATGATTGATTTTCCTTGTGTGGGGTCCAGAGGTAAACCAGAGGGTCTGAGAATATGACTTTGTCGAGAGGGCTGAACTTGTGGACCTGTCTGTACCTTTACAAAGCTAAACCTTCCTTCTCCAGTAGTTATGTCTTTGGGAGATTAGATATTTTGCTTTTTAAGTCTGAGTAATTTTCTCAGAAAGGACCCACCTATCCCCACCAACAATTCATGATGGAACAAACAAATGGCATCACCCTTTAGTTATATAGTGCCAACAATGTACAGCTCTTGGTATAGAGTACAGAACCGTGATGCACACTGCAAAAAGGTAACAAATATGAGCAATTAGAAAGGGCACTTAGGGTTAGAATGAGAGTAACAATGAGGGTTAACTCACCCAGGTACATGCATTAAACCAGGGAGGTTAGAGTTGGGGTAAGGGTTGGTTAACTCTAACCCTAACCCCATGAGCGATAACCCTATTCATTACTCTTATTCTAACCCTAAGCCCCCTGTCTAATCGCTCATGTCTTACGTTTTTTATGTGCACATGCGTGATTTTGGTTCTTCTCTATCCATCAGAACACCTTTTGCTACCCTACACATGTAGACTGCTTGCACCATCGCTGTGTGTTACCAAGAGCTGACAATCACCTCCACTCTGGACCATGTCGTCTCTTCTACCAGCAGAATTAACCAGGTTTAATATAGGATCTATTACAATTCCCACCATCCTTTATTTCCCAGCAAGGATAGCCATCACTGCTCTAGATGAGGGTAAATCCTGTTTGATACAGTAGAAAAAAAACCCTTAGTTGTCTACAATTATAATTGTATTGGTAAGTGCAGGGTTTATATACATACAGTTTATTTGCCCCCCCCAGCTTCCACTGTTCTTGTTTTGCCCCCCACCCCCCATTCTCTCTCATATTTTATTTTACTATAATGATATAGACAGTTCAGTGTTCTTTCGCTCAGAGAGAATTGTGTATTTGCCTTAAACAAAGTCTCTCACATAACAGGGGTTATGACCGGGGTGTGAATGGGGCTCTTGTTGTTATTAGAAATTCAGGACCTGGGGTCTACGTTTGGGTTGAAATTCCTGGAGACCTGGTCTGGCTTAATAAAGACCCTCGAACAGCCTCAGTCTATGCGCTCACTAAACCCCTTATTCCCTTGTTGGCTGCCGGAGGCAATAAAAGGCCCGCAGTCAGGCTTGCAGGGACCACAGTATTCCCTTGGTTCCCCTACTGTTGTATTAATATTTGGGGAAAATAAACATTGGTTTTTAGAAATTCCAATAAAATGCTTTGGAGACAGGGGGTGGGGTGGGGTGAAATTCTTCATTAGCCACCGAGCCATTGTTATTAATCCTATTAAAGGTCAGTAAGCTGTTTTTATAATGATATTTGCACTAGAATTAGTTATTAAAAAAACAAAATTTAGAAAAAAAGTGTGCTTCGCTGCTCTGTGTATTAATTTACTATTCACATGTATAAACTAAGCTACAATGAGGTGTTATATTTTACTTTTCAATGTTGGTTTATTTAGAATGACTCGCTTATATTACAGACATCAACCCCAATGGACAATTAATCTACCCCTTATGATCAGCAGACTCCTACAATTGCCCTCCTATTAGTACCACTCAAGGTGGAATCCTGATTGTGGTTGTAGACCAGGATTTGATTGGATGCAAAGTAGGTTTGTGCTCATCACTGTGTACCTCACCACAGGTAGCTGATATAGCACAGGTAGGGTTGTCACCTTTTTGCAGGCTGCTGTGCAGTATGTAGAAGTTATATGTGACTAGAAGGACATCAATTACCTAATCAAGTAATGGATCCCACAGAATTACGTTGATTAGTTACCTGATTTCCTTCTGGTCACATATGATGTCTACATACTGCAAGGCAGCATGCAAAACATATGTGGCCGAGGTGCCAACCCTAATCACACGACTTGTCTCAGCCATATGATTTTACCCTGATTGGAGCAGAGTTTGATCAGTGCGCCTGACAGGGTTGGAATTTTGAAAGAAGAGCAGTACTTGTCACCAAATGACAAATGATAGAACAGAGAGAGAGATGAAAGTCACAGACGGCCCAGAAACAGCAAGGGTTAAATAGTCTGTGGACCCCCACTCTTTTATTGAGCTTTTGGGCAGACACAGCCTGTTCTCATGGCAAAAGATAGTTGGTACAAGAAAGTGTCTAAGGTTTTAGCGTGTAACCCTTCTCAATTTGGTTCCAAACTTCTTTCTTTTGACTCTTCTGGGTCCTATACAAATGCAACATTTTGAGGAAGCTGGATTTGAAGAAGAAGAAAAAACCCTGACAGAGAAAAATGACGGACCCTTTCAGACCCAAAGAACCAATGAAACATTTTACGGTGGCAGAAATATAACTGTGCCCCTAATGATGCTCATTGCATTAACTGTTTCAGGTCCAGTTTGTTTTCCTGTTTCCTTGTAACTGTTCCACATTATGCAGTGAAATCTGAAACATTCGCCATTTTGATAGTGAATGTCATATTCTGTGATTATGCCCTCCCCCCCTCAAGTACAGGTAACGTGTGTTTTTATTTATTTATTTGAATGACATTTTTCCCATCAGACTAAAGATAGAAGTGACGGGTTTTAATTAGCAGGTGGAGCAAAACGCCAGGATAATGAGACATGCTAGCAGGCGCGAACGCTTGTTCTTGTGAATTCCAGCAGTCGCACGCAGAGCTACGCGCTAATGCGAGAGATGCATTCATTTATTGTCGGGAGATCATGCACATTAAAAGATCAGTTCGCCCCTGCCTGAAGTCTGGAGGGGATAACAGGCTGGGATTAGATGTGGGGGTCGCAAACTCAATCACACATACCCAGCATACTGCTCCACTCTTTACTGTATCCAGCTGCTTTTCTATAGGCGGAGAGCAGATTTATTACCCCTCCGCAAGCAGCTGAAAGGCCATCATTCCATTTTCTCTAGCCGAGTGTAGACCTACACAATTGGCTTCGATTGGTGCTTGGGTTTATTTGCAGTGAGTTCCCTGCAGTTTACTATAGACTTGGCAATGAATACCCATGGTGCAGTGTGCAGAGCCCAGACCATTTAAGGCCTACCTCACTTTTTTTGTTTTAGCAAATACACAAGTAGCAACCGTGCTCGAGCAGAGAGCTGTCTGCTGTGAACTCTGCAAGTTGTTGGTGTTTCACTTGGATGCCGGTAGAGTCCTGCAGATGCTGGTTTTCACACAAGCCTTTACATTTATTATCTCCCCCCCCCCATCCCTTGTACCCACAAAGGTGTGAACCGAGGATGTTTAAGCAGCCAGATTTACTTTATTTGGGTTTTTATTTCCTTTTATAAAGTTCAGTTCTACTGGGTGAAATGACCATGGAAACATAGATAAGAATCATCTGCCCAACCAATAGACTGTCCCTGCTGATCACTCTACTTTAGAACGTTCACCCAGCACTGCTCATTATTTATAACTTTTATATAATGTTGATTTGAGAGATCTTGTTTTGAATCATGCTTTCCGAGCACATTTCTCACCAGTTCATCTTTGTGCTCAGAGACTCAGCCCAGCTGCTTTTCCAAAACACATTTTGGGAATCTGACCTGTTCCAATATTTTTTTTTTTAATTCCCTTCTCCCTTCATCTTTTCCTGGCTGGAGAATCTACACTGCGACAGCTATTTATATCCCGGCCTTGTCTATTTTTGGTTCGGCGAGTGTAAAATTCCTCTACTCGAAACAATGAAATGAAAAGTGAAGAACAATTCGTGGAGACTGGCAGCCCTGCCGTTCCTTGTCCCCCACCCCCCTTCCTCATGCGTACGACCACGGACGCTGTCATGATAATGCTGTGACTCACGCGTTTCACTCTGGATAACAAAGAGAACTTCCTGTTTTGATTAGGAGTCTAAGCAGCCCCCATCCTCTGCTTCCACTCTGCTTGCCCCTCTCCTGAATGAATCTTTTCAGCTGTGGAACAAGTCTTGCTGCATAATGAAGTTTATTTTAACATTGCAGCAAAACCTGTGTCTCTAATCAGAGAGAGTTTTAAAACAAACAAATTCAAACCAGGCCTTTTCCCAGCAGATTCCCACATCTTGGCTTGTTGGTTTTGGGGAGTCTGTTCTGTTCGACACCCAAATTATTTGTTTACTCCATGTTCGAGCCCCTGCTGAAGTTCTTTGTAAACCAAATCTAAATCTTCACATTGGCCGTTATAACAGTTACTTCTTGCAAAATGGCTATATGATCTAGTGTAGGAAGTGCCACCATCTCTTGCTCACTCTGGGGAAGGTCAAGCATTTTCTGGAGACAAACTCTTCTCTTAGGTCAGTTGTGTCTGGAGTTCAGATTTGTTTAGTTCATAGATGTTTACATAACAGCCCTACCTGCATGATATTATAATATCTGATTGTTTTCATGGCCAGCCAATGATTGTGTGCCTTTCGGGTTAAAGATTAGCTTATTGATACAGCTCAGCATAGCATTGTACTCTATTTACATGTCAAATTTCTAATACCGTTCATATGTTTATTTAAATAGGGATAATGGAGTCGGCTGTACAGTACAGGGACCTTTAAGAGTCTGTGATTAAAAAAAAAAACAGTCTATCAAACTTCTTAACTTGCTAAAATTACCATAATGATATAGGTGAAACTATCTGGAGGGCATATTATAACCGTGCGTTGGGAACCGGGGGAGAGTTAATTTGAGGAATTCCCAATGGGCTGCTAGTTACTGAACTCTCCTTTTTTCACATGCATTTTTTTTTTGTGTGGAATAAATTATGCATCCCTACAGATGTTACCCTGCTCCGTGACCAAACAAAAATATCCAAGATGTCTGTCATGACCCGCAACTGCAAACGATTTTGTCTAGCCAGATTACAATACATTTGATAAGTGAATTTAATGTGCTAATATCTGATATGAGCTGACAAAATGGGAATGTTATAGAAAACAAAAACACTGCTTTGCTGCCCTACCATTAACAAGTAAAATCTGCCTTCTCTTAAAGGGACACTACCATGATTTTTTCTCTCTTTCATTTTATGCTCTTCAACCTTCAGCACAGTCTGAAGTATCATGACGCATACACATGTCACAATTCATGGAAATTTCTTTAGATAATACTTGTGTCTAGATATCCTTATCTCCAACTTGCTGATAGCTGTATAAAACCTCTGCAGGATGAAAGCCGTAAAATAATAATTTTTGTTTATTTAAAAAAAATATGTTTTATTAAGAGTCAAAGAATCAACTTGAAAGTCAGTTAAGTATGCTTTCCCTCTGACCTCTGTGGGCTGAATACAAACTGTGGGAATATATAGGTTTCACTGTAGTGTCCCTTTAACCTGATGTTTTTAATCTATTTATTTGTTGTTTCTAGAACTCAAGATGTCAGAAATGTAACTATACCGATTTGTTTATAATTGTTCAGGACAGTGTAATAGGCCATAGCATATGTGTATCTTGTTTGTTTAGGCCCACACAAAATGGGCTACTGGGGCAAAGGCATCCCCTAAATGTTTAAAATGAGCAACGCAAAAGATTCAAAACCGCCTTGCATCTTCTGGGTTTGTGTCACCCTCAGCGCAATGTAATCTGCGAGATAATAAGACGGATAATAGAGGATTGATTTTAAACTGTTAAAAGGCTTTTGGGAGAGTCGATCCAGTAGAACAATCTGAATGGATCTGAGGTTATTATCCCCAGGAGAATAGAATTTAACAAGGCTGAACTCTCTGTGATGGGAAACATGCTATTTCACATGCCTCTTCTCTCTCTCTCTCTCCCCCTCATTTCAGTACTGAAGCCGACAACAAAACCCCTTCTGAACATCTGGGACCAGCAGGAAAATAACATGAACTGAGGGGGAAAGGATTTTGTTTTCAATTATTTCATGAACATATTGTGAAGAAGGGGGGGAAAGAAAAAAAGAGGAATATAAAATAAAACCCACGGGAACGCAGTCTGCGCAAGCTCTTCGCTGGTCAGTGAGGACTTCCAGGAGCCATGGGAAGAAAAAAGATTCAGATCCAGAGGATCACAGATGAACGGAACAGACAGGTCGGTGGTCATTTAGCATTGTCTGTTTGTGGAGGCATTGTGTGTGAATATAACCTTTCCAGCGTCAGGATGGTGGGCAGTGCTGTAAAAGGGCACCCACTCTGTGTGTTAGTGTCGACCAAGGTATTTAAGCCAGTAGTACTGTTGGTTTTTAGTATACTAGTTAGTAGTACAATCTGCTTTGACCCGTTATACATGTTGCTGCTGAGAACTCTATCTAGATGTCCGTTCTTGTCCCTGGCATCTCTCTGGGTTTCACCTGTAGTTTATATGATGTAAATGTCATGTAGATGTTGCCCTGTGGATGGAAGGTATACAAGAGGACCTGTGTATTGTGGACAAGCTATTTTATATGTGTTTGTGCTGTCTCCAGTTTATGACATCACTTTTTATGTCTTCATATGCAAATTGATGACTTCACTTGAGAGTGTCATTTGCATATCATTCACCAATGTGATATTATAAGTAAGTGGCCTCCTGCCCCATTAAAACCAATGCATTGTGTCTGGTATAAATTATCCATTACCAATCACATACAAATGACACACATGTTCCATGACATAGTTAAGCTCCTGATCTGCCATCACTGTTCTGGTCTAATGTTTGGTGAAAGATTATGAATTCACTATGCTCCTTAGACAAGGTCCGAGAGAGAGAGTGTGGCACATTTGGTGGATAAAAAGCTCCTCTGTCCACAAAATCGGCCAGGGGGCAGCTCACGTGAAGGCAGGGTTAAAAAGGCAAACTAAATAAAGATGTCTTTTAGAGAGACTCCAATAGCTTCAAGATGTCCTGCATTACCCTACGCTGACTAATATACATCCAAACTCTGTTTACAACTAAAGTAAGCAGGTTACCATATGTGCAGTGCAGAGGCCTACGCAGCAAGCATGCCCATTATAATCAACTGGAGGAGAGAGTTATTTATATAATCCCCCATAATCCACGGCGGCACTGCGTGGCGTTTTGGTTCCACTTGCTAATGTTACACGGAGTCTTGCTTTATTCCCCCCACTCCTAACGCTGGGAGATTTAGGATGGCCAGTCAATAAATGTCATGATCTGGAAATGTTAGGAATGTTAGCCTGGTTGGAGCTATCAGTGAGGTTTGTAATGTATCCAGTAAGCCTCATGCTGAGCTGGCACTTAAACAGTTACTGAGCACCGTCCTTTAAACTTACGATTTCTCAAATGTCTGTTTATCTTTGCCACAGGCTGAGTTTTTAGCTCACAATTCAAGGGATCCAACTAGGGTGGCCGTCCTGGGCTTTTTTTTTTTTTCACCGGCCACATATTTAATGTATCTTGTAAAATTCTCTTCATTATGTAGAAGTCATATGTGACCAGAAGGGAAGCCATTGACTAATCAGAGATGGGATCCCACAGAACCATGTGAATTAGTTAATGGATTACTTTCTGGTCGCAAATGACTTCTAATACAGAGAAGCATTGCTGGAGAACCCCCCTTCCTCCCCATACAGGCCAGAGGCCAGATCACCAATTCTGTGTGCATGTAGAGCTATGGAAAGGCCAGGAAGTCACATGGTGCTGGCCTAGCAGTACACAGCAGCCCGGTATAGGCTAGTCCTTTAAGCAGACTGCGTGGGCCTGACTGGGGTACAGTGGTTTCTGTAATGCCGTCTGTGGGATCTTAAAAACTCAGCCAGGCTTTAAAAGCCCTTTGAAGGCAATATAAATAAATAAATAAATAAGAAGCTTGCTAGCAGTGTGTGTGCTGATGAGCGATTGGTGAAAGGATTGCAATCAGTTTAGGATAATACCCGAGCAGTGATGCAGAATGCAGGATTCTCTCTCGACACTTCACAGGAAACCAGGCTAAAAAAACAACCGTGATGGTCGGTCTCTCTGTCTGTGTGCTCACGGTGCAGCTCGAGTGTTCACCCTTCTTTGCTGGCAGACCTTGCCGTACGTCCACTACTCTTTTATAGGACCTGTGACCTGTCCGTTTCTTACTCTTCTCAGTGACCTGTGTGGAGGAAGTCTGGTTGTATAAGGAGCACATCTGGAAAGTGTCCAATACTAACATGTTAAACAATATGCTAATCCTGTCCATGACTAATTACAAGAGAGACACTGGCTGTTCTTGGCAGGTTGCACCACAGCGATCATTAATGATAAACATAATATCGGATATCCGAGGCCCCATTGTGCTTCACTGTGTTACACAAATAAGATTTGTCAGGGCCCAAGCAGGAGTATTTTGTTTGTGTCCTGTCACTTTAAATGTTAAAGATTTGCTAGCAACTATTTCACTGTCCTCTGGTCTGGTCATTCTGAAATGATTGTGTGTGTGTCTCACTTAGACAAGTAGGTTTGGTATCTTGCTAATATCCAGGGGTATGTTTAGCGTGTGTGAGCATGCACGCGTGTGCATTCTGTTTCACATGTTGCATTTAATGCATGTTAATCTAATTATTAAGCGTTTTATAGCTGGCTTCCTATTGGTTTCATGGAACTGGGCCTGTCTTGCCTGAAAGGATTCTGGGACTGCAGAGACAGTTTAGCCATAATAGATAAGACCTGGCTAGCTTGAAAGTGTGCACTCAATGAGGACTGTGTGTGCACTCAGTGAGGACTGTGTGTGCACTCAGTGAGGACTGTGTGTGCACTCACACAGCCTGTGGTGGTCTTGGTGTGCGGGACCCAGAGCCAGTAGTTCTGTCCCAGAATCCTTGGTTTATGCAACGTAAGCTGACTGTCTGATCGCTGTACTAATGGAGAGTTGAGGTAGCGAGTAACTGTTATTTGCTGTGATGTGTGATGTCAGGATACATGCACCGAGACAAGTCTGTTACAATCTAGGGGGCAGCTTTGTGTGGGGCCCAGCAACATGTAAAAAAGGCTTTAGAAGCCAGACCAGAGCAACGTTTCCTTTCATAAAGCACCCACTGAAAGCGTTAATTATTTGGGGGTCCGAGGCAACCCTGCATGGCACCGATCCTTGCATTGCACATACCAGGAAGCGTGGGGGCTGCCTATCTGGCTGCTCAGGAAATGCTGCTTCCTGCTTTCTCCTGGGCCATGTATCTTGGAAAACAGACAGCCAGGGCATCCTCCCCGACCCCCGTCCTC
Source organism: Pelodytes ibericus (assembly GCA_036172795.1). Lineage (NCBI taxonomy): Eukaryota > Metazoa > Chordata > Amphibia > Anura > Pelodytidae > Pelodytes > Pelodytes ibericus. The sequence goes on along the minus strand of CM069868.1, from coordinate 46,944,555 downwards.
AGTCCGCAGCACGTTAGGAGTTATTAATAAAATGTCATTCTGGGGGCAAGTTCTAAAAGCGGTTACCATAGAAACTAGTGGAATGTTCCTGCTGATTTCTCCAATTTTACACCTTTGTCTCAGGATTGCTCTGTTATCTTTATTTAATTTAAATGTACGATCTTATTTCTATTCTTTACCAGGGGATGACTTCAGTGTATTGGTCCTGGTAAATCACTTTATAAATACATCAATCCTTTTTTCTATTACTTTATTACACTGCACCGCCCCTGCTGGCACAGCACGCCATGCATCCACCAAACACACGCTGTACTGAATGACAGCAAAGTGTCAATGCCATTCATTAATCCGTCCTAACAAGCTGCTCAGTGTGATCTGGAGATTGTAATTAGGCCTGTGCTGGGGGAGAGAAGTAGATGCTCTTAGTGAGTGTCATGGCCTGAGGGTGATGGTTAGGAAGTAGTACCCAGCTGTGTGCCTGGCGCTGGGAGGAAGTATCAGGAAGAGGCAGGAAGTGGTGCAAAGATTTGCTGTGGCAGTAACTTCCTGCCCCTTCACTATATCCAACTGATACAGACTGGACCTCCATCCATATCTGTCTCCAATCCCACACTCTTCTTATCCCTTGGAATTTACCTCACATGCCTGTTTCTATCTCCACCCTGCTGTCTTTCTCTCACATTAACTGCATTCTCTTATCCCTGTGCTCTCTTACAGTCACCCTGCTGTCTTTCTCTCACATTAACTGCATTCTCTTATCCCTGTGCTCTCTTACAGTCACCCTGCTGTCTTTCTCTCACATTAACTGCATTCTCTTATCCCTGTGCTCTCTTACAGTCACCCTGCTGTCTTTCTCTCACATTAACTGCATTCTCTTATCCCTGTGCTCTCTTACATTCACCCTGCTGTCTTTCTCTCACATTAACGGTATTCTCTTATCCCTGTGCTCTCTTACAGTCACCCTGCTGTCTTTCTCTCACATTAACGGTATTCTCTTATCCCTGTGCTCTCTTACAGTCACCCTGCTGTCTTTCTCTCACATTAACGGTATTCTCTTATCCCTGTGCTCTCTTACAGTCACCCTGCTGTCTTTCTCTCACATTAACTGCATTCTCTTATCCCTGTGCTCTCTTACAGTCACCCTGCTGTCTTTCTCTCACATTAACTGCATTCTCTTATCCCTGTGCTCTCTTACAGTCACCCTGCTGTCTTTCTCTCACATTAACTGCATTCTCTTATCCCTGTGCTCTCTTACAGTCACCCTGCTGTCTTTCTCTCACATTAACTGCATTCTCTTATCCCTGTGCTCTCTTACAGTCACCCTGCTGTCTTTCTCTCACATTAACTGCATTCTCTTATCCCTGTGCTCTCTTACAGTCACCCTGCTGTCTTTCTCTCACATTAACTGCATTCTCTTATCCCTGTGCTCTCTTACAGTCACCCTGCTGTCTTTCTCTCACATTAACGGTATTCTCTTATCCCTGTGCTCTCTTACAGTCACCCTGCTGTCTTTCTCTCACATTAACGGTATTCTCTTATCCCTGTGCTCTCTTACAGTCACCCTGCTGTCTTTCTCTCACATTAACGGTATTCTCTTATCCCTGTGCTCTCTTACAGTCACCCTGCTGTCTTTCTCTCACATTAACTGCATTCTCTTATCCCTGCGCTCTCTTACAGTCACCCTGCTGTCTTTCTCTCACATTAACGGTATTCTCTTATCCCTGTGCTCTCTTTCAGTCACCCTGCTGTCTCTCTCGCTTGTTATCTTGTTCCTGCATTCTCACTTACCCCTGTGATATCTCCTGGCCTCCCCCCATTCCCCAGCACTCTGTCTCATATCTCACATGTTCTTTCTCTCTAGTATCTTGACACACACCGTACAATAGGGGGCTCGGTGGGCACACGCCTCGTGTTTTATATCTGTCCTCTACAATATGAAGTGCAATTGTAAATACACAAAATGAGGATACAATTGATAAAGCCGTCCCTCCACCACTAACCCATGCTTGTAGAGAGAGGACGGGACACTCGGCTGGAGAATTGACTCATTTGTCCATAAACTTTCAGCTAATAATGACCTAATGGAAGCTTTTGACCTTCAAGGGGTGATGCGATGACCCCTGACAGAGACCCTCAGGGCGACATCCTTGCAGTGGACCTGGGATGGGTGATTATAGTGTGGCTTTAGTAGCTGCCCTCTAACTGTCTGAGAGATGGGCTAGCGGGGCCAAATAACACTCGCAGTACCAAAGACTTCTGTTATGAATCATTCCTGCTAGAAGTAGCAATGGGCTTTTCTATGCATTTGAAAAGACAATCTGACTCTTCAATGATTAACCATGTGTTGGTTAATGTGACTTGGATAGTGGCCTGTACAGGTTGGACAGTGAGCACCCCTTGCCAAAAATGTAAACAAATATGTGGACTATCTCAAATTGTAATCTAAGGACTGTGACTGCCAAGTATTGGACCATACCACGTTAGAAGATGGGGTGTCTCTTCCTGTCCCCAAATTATAGGGGGCAAATGGCAATTACATCTTGGGGAGCTCAGTGGAGTTTATTCTTTCTCCCAAACAAACACCCTTATCCAGTTTGCATGTCTGTTCTGTAGGATTTTAATAATAATAATAATAATAATAATGATGATGGAGTTTGAGGTTTGTGCTGTGTGGACACATTGCAATACTTTCTCTCTGTCGTTTGAGTTTAGTATTCGCTGTAATGTAGGCTGGTGCAGCCAGTGTTGTCCTATGTGAAGGTTCCAGGGCAGTGTAATCTCTTGTGATTGGTGCTCACAGCCTCACTGATACCGTGTATCTGACAGGTGATGGCTGCTGATACAGGCTGACATGGGAAAGTGGCACTGCTGGGGGCGGGGGGGGGGGAGGGGGGGGATCAAGGTGTGAAGGAGGTGGGGGAAGATAGGGTGGTCCTTCCTTATCTTCACACATTACGTGACTGCTAGTGAAATCTCGGGTGTGTGGACAGAATGCAGAGTACAGACAGCGCTATCTTCCTCCTTGCAAACTCTGTAATATATTGTGTACATGTAAAATGTCCCAGGAAAGGAAATCAAATGCCAAAGCAGGACTGAGCCCAGGCTGGCATGGCGTCCTCTCTGTATAACTCCTGGATCTTGTAATAACCGACTTGCTTGTTATTATGTTAGTTCTATGTGAGTGGTGGTCAGTGCAGATCTGGCAGCATGCAGTACCACATGTGACTGGCAAAGGTTTGTGGTAATTGTAGTTTATGAACAGCTGTGTGGATTGGAATACCCTGTTCTACCCCTCTAATGAATCTATTAATCCTCACCAAGAGAGAGATGTACTTGTTTCTTTTAATTCAGCAGATTTTATCTGTAAGATTAGATTGTTTAAAGACTCTTTCCAGGTTTTCTATTTTTGTGTGAAATGTTCAGAGCAGCCCTCCTGCTCCTGAAAATAACATTTCATTTTATGAGCTTGTATTAGTTTTCCCTTGTGTCAAATTATAAAGTCTGTAACACAAACAATCCTCCCCCTGGGCCACATTGTACAGGCTGCCTGGCCTTCCTTCTGTAGGGGCTCAGCTGCCATCTTTAATTTGTAGCATTTTTTATGTTTAAAGAGGTGACATTTAGTTTCCATGTGGGACTCTTACATCATTACATTTGCCTATCAAGGATGCTCAGTTCAGCTTGCAGGTTAAAGAGACACTAAACCCAAGCTTAACAGATTCCCGGAGCCAGGGACCCATGTCTCCTAAAATCCAGGTTGCTGGATCCTAACTTTTTGGGGGAGGATTGTCTCATAGAAAGTACCATCTCCCTGGTTCTTAAATTGGTGTGTTTGGTTCCTAAGGTCTACAAGCATTTGTCAAGCCCTACACTAAATCAGTTTTGTGGTTTCCACGTGTGGTTCCAATATGGAAGAGTGTTTAGTGGTATGAGGAGAATATGAGGAGAATATGAGGAGAATATGCCTGCCTGAGAAGCTAACTCAGTGAGAAACCTTTGTACATATACTGAAAGATGGGACCATAACTAGGGACCTTCTACTGATTATCTTCACTGACAGACTCCAGCCCAGCGCTCTAAATGGTTGATCGCGATACTCTGGAGAAGGGGCAGGGATGAAATGTACAAGTTGAGGAGTCCTGTAGTGGTCTCCCTGCATATAGAGCTGAGGATCCCAGTCTGGGGATGATGCAGATGTAAATGGCAGTGGGCATTTGGGTATGTTTTGGGTCAGAAAAGGTTACTAGTCAAGGAAGAGGGCCAGGAGCACCTGGGGGTCAGACCTGCAGGTTAACCTTGTGAAGATGGCAAAACAGGGTGCTGGTGATTTGATATAATCTGTACATCGGTTTGTTTAAAGCCCACGGTAGGCTGTGTAAGATCTGTGCCGAGCGGAGGGTAGAGGGGAAGACAAAGACGGGGTTACCGTGGCAACTGTCACATCGTGTAAGTCTCAGGTGAATGATGAATTATAGACTGCGTTTCTTGTTGGAACAACCGGCATAGAGACCGCTCTGCCATTAGCCAGGGTGGCGGGATTAAGGGTCTGCACTCCCTGCCTCGGCCTATAAAGGGTCTTCAGATAGCGATAAAGTATTAATAATGTATCGCTGGAGAATAGGGGGGGGGGGGGGAGGGGGGCTGTGCATGATAATGATATCGGGTTACTGTATGATGTGCAAATGGGTGCAGATTAATCTAAACATAATGGGGTTCTGGATAAAAGTCATGAGCATCATTCTAAGTGGTGCAGTCGTCATGGAATCTAATACAATCACATTTAGAACGTTTGCCCTGGAAACCGCCGAAGTGCTACAAACCTCAGACACCAAACCCAGACTGCTCCTTTAACACAGATATATTGCACGCGCTTTAACATTCCAAACGAGATCAAACAATTACACCGAAAACACATAGAGAAGAGAAGATTTAGAATAAATGTGTTGACTTTTTAACAAGTTAAAATAGACAGTTGCTGTAAATGTAGAGACGGGTGAGCTGATTATTATCGGAAACATTTTAACATGCGTCTATTGTCACATTCCCATAACCTTCAGCCACACAGCCTTACGGGAGGAACAACCCATGTCTTTAATCCAATATTGCCAAGGGTGACCTGTTGGAATAAACATGAGTTTTACTTTTCGATGGTTTTTGAGTATACATGTTGTGAGACCTGCTAATACATTCAGAGCAAGATGCAGCACCAGAGGGTGAGTTTGGGTATCCTAGTGCACACGGGGAATGTATTTCATGCAGTGATTATACTGAGAGCATTGCCTCAGACTGTGCTAGCTCTGACCAATGGGAGAGGATAATGGCAGACTTACACTCTTTGTAAGTTTCACTGGTTAGATTTAATATTTAACCTCCGACATGCCAGGTCGGTGCCGGTCATTACATTCTTGCTACACATTACATTCCTAACTGGGCTGGTTACCATAATGCCGTGGGAAGAATGAGTTTTTTCTACTTCCTGTTGCATCTCACAGCGACTTCCTGCTCAAGGGGCTGAAAATACTTTCTCCCACGAGGTCTGAAAAGGCAGTAATGCAATTTCCAATATACGGAGCCCTGCAACGATAAGATTTTTATTTTTGATTTTTTTTTTACATATATATGCATAACCTTCAGACTGACAAACAACTTGTATTTTATTCCCGGCCGCCTTCAAGGCCTCCTGCTGCTGGCTGTGTAATGACTTTCTTAGAATCCCGAAAGCTGCCATTAAGCAGTGGAGATTACATGACGTGGGTTTAACCAATCCCCAATTTAGCATATAGTGAGCTTCACCTGGAATAAGGTTTAATATCATCTTACTCAAAGGGACCAGAGAAACTTCGAGACCCAGAGATTGTGGGAATAGGCCAATTTAAAGAAAAAAGGCCTGTAGGGTTATTCGCCAGAAGGATGCAGTGGGATCTCTAATGTCCTGTCTCTCGCTGTATATTATGCAGAAATACAAGGCACTAAAACCTGGAAGACGTACAAATATGGCTGCTGATCACATATAGTGCATCTCAATTGTGTATAAATGTGTCCAGTTATTTAGTGTTAATATCTGTGTCCTGTGACTGTCATTGTGCGCCAGACGATGCACAGGGTAAAGCCGCTGGTCTCTGCAATGATACACATTGCGGTTACTCCTGGCAGGCAGCACCAGGTCTTTTAATGTCTGCTTCTGTTAATGAAGTAAAAGTTAAAAACAAACTTTACAACCCTTTAGCTTTGTTTTGCAAACAATACCTGCCTGCAATGCCAGTATTCAGACACCGTGAGTGGTTGGTACAGGTGTCAAGAGACAATGTATTCATTCAGCTGCTCCAGGGAGACCATCTAATAGTATGTTATCTGTCTATCCCCCCATGTTATGGGGTAAACCATACACTACCGTTCAAAAGTTTGGAGTCACTTATCAATGTACTTTGTTTTTGAAAGAAAAGCACATTTTGTCCATTAAAATAACATACAATTGATGAGAAGTGTAGACATTGTTAATGTTGAAAATGACTGTTGTAGCTGGAAAACGGCTGATTTTTAATGTAATATTTACATAGACCTACAGAGGCCCATTATCAGCAACCATCGCTCCTGTGTTCCAATGGCACATTATGTTTGCTAATCCAAGTATATCATATTAAAAGGCAAATTGGTCATTAGAAAACCCTTTTGCAATTATTTTAGCACAGCTGAAAACTGTTGGGCCGATTAAAAAAAACAATAAAACTGGCGTTATTTAGACTAGCTGAGTAGCTGGAGCATTAGTATTTGTGGGCTCGATTACAGGCTCAGAATAGCCAGAAAGAAAGAAGTGAAGCTATTCAATGTGAGACATTTCCAAGAAACTTAAGATCCCTAACAACGCTGTGCACTACTCCCTTCACAGAACAGCGCAAACTGGCTCTAACCAAAATAGAAAGAGCCGTGGAATGTTCACCTTTTAGGCAGAGTTGCAAAGACAAAGCCTTATCTCAGATTAGCCAATGAAAAGGTAAAGATGGGCAAAACAACACAGACACCAGACATAGGAAGATTTGGAAAAAAACATTCTTATTGAAGAAGGAAGGCTATCACTCCATTTTGCAATGGCATGCTGGACGGCGCTTGATTGGAGCCAGTTTCCTCTTACAAGAGTGCAATGACCCAAAGCACCGCTCCAAACTATGCCCTATTTAGAGAACAAACAGTCAGCTGGTATTCTGTTTATAATGAAGTGGCCAGCTCAGTCACCGAATCTGAACACTATTAAGCTGTTGGGGGAGCAGCTTGACCATATGAAGTGTCCATCAAGCCAATCCAACTTGTGGGAGGAGCTTCAGGAAGCATGGGTGAAATCTCTCTGGATTATCTCAACAAATTGACAACTAGAATGCCAAAGATCTGCTAGACTGTAAATGGAGAGTTCTTTACCAAAAGCAAAGCTTCAAGGACATAATTACTATTACATTACAAATCATTTCTAACTTGATGTCAATGTCCTGAGATTTCTTAGTGACCCCAAACTTTTGAACAGTAGTGTATATTCTTAAATGTAGTGCTAACAAATACAAAAAAAAAATGGTTTTAAGAGAATAAAGCTGCCTTTTGATTGTTAAGCATAGGTATAGGAGGACAGGAAAGAGCCATACCAGATACTGTTGTCTGTTCCTCCTAACACCTTGTGTCTCTTGCAGGTAACGTTCACGAAGCGGAAGTTTGGTCTGATGAAGAAGGCTTATGAGCTCAGTGTCCTGTGTGACTGCGAGATCGCCCTCATCATCTTCAACCACTCGAACAAGCTGTTTCAGTACGCCAGTACGGACATGGATAAAGTGCTGCTGAAATACACCGAATACAATGAGCCCCACGAGAGCAGAACAAACGCAGACATCATAGAGGTGAGTGCTCCACATCTCTTCATGCAGCGTGGAACTGCCTCCCAGCAGAGAAGGTGGGGAATCAAGTGTATTCTGAGGATTTACAAGTTCCTGCCTCATCTCCTCCCTGATTTATTCCCCAGATACAATGATTTGGGACTCTGGTTATGTGTTTTCCTATCTCCAGAGTGCAGAGCCTCTGCTGGGGAAGCTCTTGGTGTCTTACTTCATTATTGTTTCATTCTGATAATTAAGGTAGAATTCCGGTTATAATGAAGGTGGATTAGAACTCCCAGGATCCTTTGTTTTCCATTGGCTTGCAGGGGTCTTGCAGTGCTGTAACTGCCGGCACCCCCTGTTCTCTTATCTTTATTAGTTTTGTGTGATAAATGCTGGGTGGGGTGCAGATGATGGGAGAGAGAGGGGAATGCAAAAGACACAATCTCCTCCACCTGTCCTACACTCCCTCACTGTGTATAAAAACCATTATCTGTGCTCTGGACACTCGAGTTCATTATCTCCTGTGGCTTTTTAGTCTCCGAGCAGCCTTTGCCCCCTGGCGTCATCGCCACTATATGACACAGTAATGGATAACGTTTCTTGTAGTGGAATGGCAGCGGGAGAGAATGGCCAGGTCAGGGTAATAGGGTAATTAGCACATATAGAGCTGTAATCAGTGCATGTTTCAGATAGGCCAGACATGTCCTCTCCCAATGCCATGGCTTTTAAGACATTGAAGAGGAAAGGCTGTTATTCTAATGATAAGGGCGTTGAGTGCCTTTCCAGAGCCAAGTCTCTATCTGGCAGATAACTGGCTGATTAGGCCTCCTTGCTTGTACAAGGCTCTCCGGGGAAGGTTTAATGTGTGCTGCTTCCTATACTCCAGGCTTGCCGTGGACATTGTGTAAAGTCTGTCAGGTCCCAGGTGTTGCAAGAGGAGGCTGGCTGGCTGGCAGACAGACCCAGAATGTCTCGGCCATTAACCCATTGGTAGCCTCCTACCCCCGTGGCTCGCATTGGATTCTAAACCCAACTCTCCCTGTGATGTCAGTCAGTGCCACATTGATCACCTCTCTGGTGAGTGAGAGAGACCCCTCATTATGGCAGGGGGACACATTTTATCACATATAGCTTTTAAACACTGGCTGTTTCTTTAGAGGTGTGTGTGAGTCCCTGTTTGGTTTTGTTACGATATCTGTGCTGTTGGTGAGGTTACATCAAGACTTAAGCAAATCCCAGGAGCCATGGCTCCTAATATCCCCACTGCTGGCACCTAATATTCCACATTGTTTAACATAGAACTCTATGGAACCTCATTTTGCTGGCTCCCAGAGTCTGTAGATATTAGCACTGGCTAATGCAGTTTGTTTGAGTGGGAAGTACCAAGACCAATGAAGCCACAGTAAATTAGCGCTGTGTACGCAGGACACCCTGACTATACGATACACAGTATCCGCTGAGGCTGTGGTATCTGGCCGTGGGATCAATGCCACTGGGGGTATCGGGTCACAAGGACCTCAGCGGTTTTTTCCCCCCATAACATGAGTCCCAAAGTTGGGGGCAGGACCGTCACAGAGACGTGCCTGGGAGAAGGGGACACATGATCTGGTGTGCGGTCATAAGAGACCGTTATCCCTCACCTCCCCCTCCATTCCCCACTATCTGGTGTATGGAGTGCCTGTAAACAGGCGTGCAGCAGGAAGGTTACAGTATAGGCGTGTAGACCAGGAAGCCATAACTTCTAAAATCCTGCTGGCTCCTAACCTTTTTTTTTTGTTTTCCTTTCACGAGCTATGGCAGTTTCCTGGCTCCTAAACTGGTCTGTCTGGCTCTTAAAGTCTACAAATATTTGGCAAGCCCCGCTTTAGACTCGTGCACCTCTTATTGTTTATTGAATGGCCGTTACCTGTCTTTCCATGGCTTTCGGCCTTGATACTTTTAAAACTTTTAGATATAGGGTACCTGGCCTCCCAAACGCCGGAAATCATTTGCTTTTTGTGCACGGGGAAGCTCCGGGAGGGTTAATATACTGTTTACCGTGAATGGCTGGGCTTATCCTCCCGATTCCAGGATCAGGCAGAAAATTAGCAGGGTTATATGTTCAGTCATCAAACACCCCCTCCCTCCGCCATCACCTTCCCTAGCAGCACCAGCGAGTGTAACAGGCCGTGTTCAGCTCCCCTGTCTAGTAATTGCCTCCCACAATGCATGCTTATGTATATAATGAGGCACTGAAAATGCCATATATGAGAGCCAGCCTCCCCGCTGCAAGATTAATGGCAGCAAGCTCTTATTACTGGGGAAGGGACCGCCACACTCCTTTAAATAATAACTAATGCCTGAGACAAGTCCCCGAAACTCCACCAAACATAGCATTCTCCTTCTATTAGGAGTTTGGGGAGTAGGCGGAAAGATATTTACAAACAACTGTTTATGAAGAAATCTGACCGCCCATCACCAGCCCCATATAGAATCTTGCAAGTGTCTCTGCTCCAGACACAGTGTAACCCTTCAATCACCAGTAAATACAAGGTCCCCCTGAATGTCTAGGCCTTACCGCCCACAGCCAGCCACTAATCCCGTAGAGAATGTTGAGAGGTGCAGTCAGTTCAGCCCTAAATTAACATACAAATTGTTCAAACCTCCTATTGTTTTTCATCTAAATTGCACCTGAATTGCTCTGTTTGGCTCTTATAATCTGTGTGCGGCCTGGATTGTGCTAAGCACTGTGTCCTGCGCGGGGGGGTTGTATGCAGAGATCTCTACTGTTTGGCGCTGTTTAATTAGCACCCCTTCCCTCCCCGCTCTTACACTCCTCGCTAAATGTCAGACCTGAGAATGGCAGGTGTTCAGGGATGTGTGAATAGAAGGTGTGCGGCGCAGGAATCGGCAGCCATGTATATTGTTAATGCGGCTTGTGGCTGGAGCATAGGAAGACAGACAGTAAACCACCTGCTCGCAGGCATGCTATGAAGGCATCTAATGCTAAGCAGTCATACTGTGTAATCTGACATTAACCCTTAACACTTTCCGTCTCTCTAGTCAACAGCCTTGTTAAAATCCCAGGGAGTTTGTTCTTTTCTCCAACTGTGGGGTTAACTAGATCACAGCTTACTGTGGATTTGGCTCTCAGGTCACTTCTGTGAGGTGCTTGGGCCTCTGGCAAGGAAAGAGGTAAGTGGGAGAGATACCAACGTCACAAGAGGAGAATTTTAATCCCATGAATAAAGGCCTGTGATCGCCCCACTGTGCTGACAGTACTGAGGTGTGTAGGAAGAGAGAGGCGCAATCACAGCTAATGATTTAAGGTGTTTGTTTAAGACTTACAAAGTCAGATTCCTGCTGTATGTAAATCCCTCCATGCTGCTGCCTTCTGTGCACTGAATGAGGTTTGAAGGTCAATGTTTGACCTTTCCAGTGTCACATTATCTGCCTGAGCCTCTGCTGCTTCTAAGCCTTGTGATGCCAAACGGGAGCCCTGCAAGCCTCCTCTGGCAGTCAGGGGGTTAATTTAAAATCATGGAAATCTCTCTATAGAGGAGATGGTTTCCTCTCCTAGTATTTTATGTCAGTGAAGCCGGCATGTACTGCTCCATACAATGTTATACACAAGATAGACCTCAGCAGTCAGCTAGTAGATACCATACCAGTCCTTCCAGCAGAGATGGCAGGAAATCCACATCCACACAGTAGTATCAACAGTTCATATCCCTGCTTGAACACAGGTGACTTGGACATGCTTTTGTGCTTGAATACGTTTCAGGCGTGGCTTATGCCCACCGCGTTTGTACAGACGTGTTGTGATGCTGAGTTCTACGTCATAGTGCTCATTTTTGATGTTTGGATATTGGCCTGTTTTTCCTGCTGCCATTGTTTCATTGTAGTGTTGGTAGTTGACACTGCACATGCATGGCTTCTGGGAATATGTTTTTGGTAACCCCCTTTTGTGGTGTGGGGCTGAGAGTTAACACATTTTATTTTACATTCCCAGTCTGCCACTTAATAGCCAGTATAGTTCTGTGTGTAACTAAACACCATTAATACAAACTTGTGGTTCAATCGTACTGACTCATGGGAGGCCTGATTTCATAGTCACAGGCATATCCCCCTCCCAGACACAAAGCAACGGAAAACCAGCAACCACGGCGTCACCACAACAATTTGGGCTATTAATTCAAAAAATGGAGTAGTCACAATGGAAACCAATGGAAGGTTTCTGCTGATTGTTCCACTTTCTCCACACCTGCTCTGGTGAAAGGTGTTGTTGGGGTGGATGTATTCCAGGGAATTGTACAGTGACTGATGTGATAAGCTCCTCCCGGGAACCCACCTGGCCGGAGGTGTTCTCACTATGACGTGATGTTTGAAAATGCGGTCAATGTACCCGGATCACACCCAGCATGCACTGCTGTGTGCATGCCTTGGCGCCCGACGCTTCACCAATACTAGGCTTGATAATTTAATTATTAACCCAGGTTACTAATGGCTGTCCATGTCTGTGCTATCCTACCAAACTGCATACCAGTTAGGGTTCCCACCTGGTCTGTATTTTACCGGCAGGCCAGTAAAAAATTGGCATCAGGCCAATGTTAAGTCTATGGAGACAGTACCAAGGCCGGTATTTTTTTTAAGAAAAGGTGGTAACCCTAATACAAGTCAGGGGAGGCTGCACAGGGGTTGTATATAACCTACCCCAACAACCTTTACCATGTAGACCAGCAAGAGGCAATCAAAGGACTCAATTGCTCTCCAATTATAGCCTCTCTTAGTCTGATCAGGACAACCTTTAATGCCCCCTAGTGATCGTGAGGGGTGTAAAGATGGGTGAAGCCTGTTTGTGTTTGAGGTTACACCTGCTGTGATGTATTCTTCAAGTTACCGTTTGTCACTGCCTCTGGAGCACGTGGTCCCTGGTTGTCACCCGAGCCTAAATCTTCTCTCCAGATGTCCCCTCTCCATATGGCGAGCATGTCTTGTGTGTGCTTATGCGGCTGAAATGAGGAAATGTGTGCACATTGCAGTCTTGTGTGCATCTCAGCTGCTGCGTCCGATTGTTCGAAGTCTATATATAGGATCCGCTGCGTTGGTGGGCCTGGCGCTCAGCTCCCACTTGCCCACAAAAGAACTTGTGGATAAGCAGAAGGAGGGAGGAGAGGGGCGCTTTAAGTTACTTCAGCTATCCCCACTTTGTCAAATGTTTCGTATTCATTTTGTATACTTGGTTTGCCAACATTGGGCGGACACTTTTCCAGATTACCAGATACTCCTAAATAATCTCAGTCTCCTTTTTAGAAACAGGAAGTTGGTGACAGTAATGTTGCCCCATTGAGCTGTCTGCACTTTCCGCCCTTGATTTTGTTATTTTCAGGTTTGTAATGGTAATGAAGCCTTTCAACAGGCCCGCAGACACTAGTCATGGAAGGCATGGAATTCTGGGAGATGACTGGGGGACGTGTTCTGTAACGGTTTACAATGAAGGTCACAGACTGGAGTTGGCGATGATGACCGGGGGTGGTCGTCAGAGCAGAGTCAAGGTTTCACGGGTTGTCTACCGATTCCAGTACTGGGATCTGTGCTGGTAATGTCTAATGTCCACGCACTTGGTTTTGTGGAACTTTTATTTCCGTAGTCTGAGAGATCTTCCAAATCCTGTGTGAATGCTGAGCGGTAACCAACAGGCTGGACTCCGCACACGTGTAAGTTCTTGCTGGATCTTAAGTGCACAGGAGGCGCGCAGGGGCCAGAACATAAAATCCTAAATGCACTTAATCTCTTTCTGCACTTTACAGAGAGTCAAAAACAACAGGAAACAATTAGAAGAATTTAAGAGATTCCGAGACTCCCATTTAATACTGGCAGAGCCACAGCAATTTATAAATCTCCCCATCTGCCTCTAATGCCTCCGCAGCCCGTACCCTAGAGAGCTGCATCATGTCGGTATGAGAAGGGTTAACAGCCTTTTCAATCCTCGGCCATTGAATTTGCTGCTACTGCTCTCAGAAATGCTGCCTACTCATATCACTGTCCCTGGCCTTGCAGCGGCTCCACAGGAAGTCACCACACAATAAGGGACATCAGCCTTTACAGTGTCTCTGCTGCTGCTGCAGAATCACTTGGAATTATTTATAAGACAATTATGAGGCAAGGTTGTAAAAGTGGAACAGTTGATATGGGAAGAACCCTGTTCTTTAGGCATAACCTCCTTTTTTGTTTGATGAAGGCAATTTAAGCCCTTTAATAACATGTCTCCCTGGAACCTGCAGTGTGGAGTCAATGGCACTGGAAAGTTCTGTCCTGGAGGTTCTGCAGCAGCTGTAACCACAATCAAGCCAAACCTTTCAGTCCAAATCATTCTCCCTTTAAATCAGAGAAGCGCTGGCCACTAGTAGCCCTGTGGTGCTGTGTAAAGACCACACATCGCTTTATAAAGAGCAATTCTAAAAGTGGCGCATTCTGCAGGAATGGATAAAGATACACGCCCAAATAATATACTATCAACATGTGCACCTATGTCAAAAGCAGACTCCCGACAAATTTCTCTTAAAAGCACCTGATTATTGTGGGAGAACCTTTGCCAAACACTCTTTTGGCGGAGGTCTCGCCTCTGTACTGCAAAGTGTCAGTTATAAAAAGATGCAAGTGCCGTTATAGATCACAAACGGAGACTGCACATTTTTTTTTTTTTACAAAACTCCCAACACAGGAGTATACACGTCTGCCATTGTATCTGTTTCCAGGGTGGGGCAGAGGATCTCAAGGTAGAGCCATCACCATGGAATCCAATAGAATGTTCCTGCTGATTGCTCCACTTCTTCATACATAACGTGTAACCTTTCTACATAGAATGGGTCGCAGACTTTCATTTTCCTAGGGCACTGTCCAGCTAATGTGCGGTTGTTTTTAAGCCGGCGAGCCTCTATACTTAACACCCAGAAAAGCATGGGTACTACAGACTGCTATGCACGGTTGCTAATTTTACGAAAGTGCTGCTTTTAAATTGCAACGTGGGTAAAAATAGCCAGGTTTACAGATTAAAAGAGAAACCAGCTGTGAAGTCTCCAGATGCTCTAGTCAGCAGAGATGTGTGTATTCATTGCAATTGTGTATCTTGTCCCAAAGAAGACCATTTATTGCTGAAGAAAGCATTGCTGAGGCAGCACAGAGTCTGTGGGTACACTTGGCCCAAAGCTGGTGTCAGATGAACTGAGTTCCTAATTCATGTTTATATACAAGGGAGGAACCAGAGCAGAACCGTGCGCCAAAGCCAGAGACCGAAATAGGACAGAGGGAAGAAACGATCGTTTGTGAGGGCAGCTTAGTGCCTGGGCAGTTACTGGAGCCATCTGCTTGTTTGGTTTGGTCCTCTGTGGATATGAATGTGCACTGGGTATTTTAGCTTTGTGTATATGGACCAAAACTTTTGTCATGCTCCTCACTCCCCCTTAACTCCTGAGTCACCCCATTTACTGCTCGGCTCACCCTCTTTGCTCCCTTGATGCCTCCTGACCCCACTGAGTGAGTAAGGAGGATTAAGTATACAGGTAATAATGGGCAACGTTTTAAAAGTGGTCTTATCTGCAGGAACAATCCATTCGTTTCCATGGTGACTGGACCACTTTTAAAATTTTGCTCAGGAATTAACCTCTTAATTCTCTGTATGCGCACTCCCTGTCCTCAGACACCTTCCTCCATCCATTCTGCCATGCTCGTCTTGCAGAGTGCTCCATGTGCCAGTAATTGGTTTATTGGTGGTTATATTGTGGTAATTGATTAAGGTCAGACAGGAGGTCAACATCTGGGTATGTGAAATGAATGCAACCCAAGGCATGTTTTAAGTTTGAAATTCCTTCTTTCGTGAATAAAGCTGTGGGGGTTTTCGGGATGGTTTGAGTGACTTGTCACTATAATTTTGTATATATATTGAATTTATTTCTTGTACCATCTCCAGGCCTGGTCTGTTTATTATTACCCCATTATAGGCCTGTGCTGGGATTTCCAGTACCTTTCCCTGTGCATGTAGACGGCTCAGAGCTGAGCTTTTCCTGGTTGTGATTTCAGACGTTAAGAAAGAAAGGGTTTAACGGGTGTGACAGCCCCGAACCGGACGGGGATGACTCCATTGACCAGAGCCCCCTCATGGAGGACAAATACCGCAAAGCCAGCGAGGACCTGGACATTCTGTTCAAACGATATGGTGTAAGTAGCAATTTTCCAACAATTCCTTCATCTCTCTTTCTCTCTCTTTTTTCTTTGTTTTTGTTTCCTTCACCCCTTCCCTGTCCCGACTGCATTCCATACGTCCCAAACTTTTAAACGTAAAAAAAAAAAAAAACCCCTTCCGTCCCCGACCTCCAAATAAAACAGGCGCTGAACAAGAAGCACAGGGAGTACGAGAGCCCCGACGCGGATGAGGTTTTTGCCCTGACTCCGCAGACCGAGGAGAAGTATAAAAAGATTGACGAGGAGTTTGATAAAATGATGCAGAGTTATAGACTCGCAGTGAGTACCTTGTGGAGTAACCAGAGGCCAAAAGCAGCACTGCACGTTTTTTTTCACCTTAGTTGAGCAGGCTCGAGGTAGGGCGGTGGTGCCCAGATTACCTCTAGGCCCAGACAAAAGCCGCTGCATGTGGGAAATTACTACTTCAGAGCTTCTATCCTTCAAGACACAACTGTAGCATAAAATAGCTAGTAAATTGTTTAGTGAAAGAATACAAATCTTGTACCTTGCGGCCTCTTGCTCTGTACGGCTCTATCAGGCAGTGGACATGTAGTCAGATCTTCCTTCATCAAGTCAAAGTAAATGAAGATTTGACCCAACATTCTAAACATGTCTGCCCCCTGATAGAACTATTTGGAATAAAGCGGCTCAGTAAGGCACTTTTTTTATATTCTTTCAATTAAAGCATTTCCATTTAAAATGCATACATTTTATACAATTTTCCAATTAAACAACTAAAGTTTTTTCTAACCGGTGTCCTTTAAGACATTAAATCAAGTATTTCAAATTGTCTTTGAGGACCACAGTTAGTTCCCCCCTCCCCTGTCCCAACCTAATTCCATAGGTCAAAACTTTTAAACGTATAAAAACAGATGCAACAATAAAAACCCTTCCGTCCCCGACCTCTAAATAAAACAGGCGCTGAACAAGAAGCACAGGGAGTACGAGAGCCCCAACAAGGTTTTTGCCCTGACTCCGCAGACAGATTTGAAGTATAAAAAGATTGACGACGAGTTTGATAAAATAATGCAGAGTTGTAGACTCGCAGTGAGTACCTTGTGGAGTAACCAGAGGCCAGAAGCGGCACTGCAGGTTTTTTCTCAAATTGTTGGTTGAGTAGGCTCGAGGTAGGGCTAGCTAGTTAATATGTCAATTATTTAGTGAAAACAATACAAATCGTGTACCTTGTTGCGGCCTCTTGCTCTGTACGGCTCCATCCGACAGTGGACATGTAGTTTAGACTCTTCAGTCAGATCTTCCTTTATCAAGTCAAAGTAAATGACCCAACATCCCAAACATGTCTGCCCCCTGATAGAACTGTTTGGAATCAAGCAGGCTGTACACTGTATGTTGTGTTCTTTCATTAAAACATTTCTATTTAAAATACCAACATTTGATGCAAGTTTTCAATTAACGGGAAAACCACCTGTTAATAATTGATGTGTCTGACATGTCATAGGCTAGTACCTTTTGGTTGGCTGAATCCCCCTGATAAACGTCTAATCACTGTGACAGCAAATCACAGGGATTAGATGAGCTTAGGTATTAACATTTTAATAAATACTTTTTTTTTTTTTAGTTAGCCTTTATGCTAGGGTTAGGGCTCAAAGGTCACTGTAGAAAAAAGCAATGCACTAGATTTACTTCCTACATTTATTTATATGTCCTACAACATCCAAAAAAAGTGACATATTAGAATTTAGCAGAAGTAGAAAAGTTTTTTTTTTTTAATCTGTCATATATCTATCTCCAATCCAAATAGTTTCATTTAAAAAGCATATTTTGACATTGATAGTATGCCTGGGTCTTTTCTGTTTGTTCGTGCCTGCAGAGAGCCCAATATATTTTAATAAAAGCATATCTTCTTCCTGCAAAACTAAATCCTACATATTTCTCTGTATGGAAAACACCTGAATAAAAAGACTTCTTTGAAACCGTAATCCAAGCCTTAGCAACACACCACAGACCCACGTGGTGCACCTAGTGAAACGTGTAGGGGAGGCTGGAAACCTGCAGTGCTGCTTGATGAGGAATGTGCACGTAACCCCTCCGTTGCTGGACAGTTCTGAAATGAGAACTGCTGGAGTTGCCCAGATACTGAGGGGTTTTGTACAAAATGGGGTGTGTTCTTGCATGGCTCTGCTTCTTGGCCTTGGTTTTCTCAATACTCACAATAAGCAGAAAAGGATAGTGGTAGTTGGTATTCTCGGGGAAGCATTAGGTGGACATCCTGTAGCTGGTAAGTTTACATTGCAGGACTGGCCATCATTTGGGCTCTTATTCCATGGTGCAGCCAGTCCCGTTACTAATACACCTAAACCAGTAACCTGCTGTCTGGGTGATTTGTGCATTGCCTGTTCTGTTCAGCAGCTTTAGTGCCCCGCTCACCACTAACCCATGTTACTTTCAGCCCATCTGGTTCAAAGGGTTTGGAGTCACCTTGCTGGGTGGCGAGGAAGGAGTTAAATCTAGCAGCTCCCAAGATAATCGAGCCCCCTATATCTAAGCAGATCATTTCTCAGATGGTACCCCACTCAATCCATGAATACTGTGGCCTTTAAAAATGGCGTGGGTTGATACAATGCCTTGTCAACAAATCACGGGGGTGTACGGCAGATACACTGTCTAAGGGCGCTCGCAGCTGTGTCCCCCAAAGGGTTAATTGTGTTACATTTCATGACATGCTTTCATTTTCCAGTGTGTTAGGTTCACGAGTATCTGGGGGCAGAACCTTTCCAGATAGCGGGGGCTGCGAGTTATTAAAGTGCAGTATGACCCCCACCTGTGTGGCTTGATATGCAAATGAGCCAATGTTCAATGGGAAATGTGTAATTTGCATATTAAACCACAAGGTGATGTCATAAGCCGGAGACTCCACATCACATTTAAAACATTTCTTTCTTATGTCATGCATTTGTTTGTACTTTTGCTAGCACTATGTATCTCTGCATTCACAATATAAGCAATGCTTCAGTGGATAGAGTCCCTAATCAGTCTGTATCCTACATTACAGCAGTGTTAAATGATTTTACAAACATCTTTACACTTCCGATACTTCTCTTGTGCTTAAAGCTCAGCTTGACAGATCCTAAAATCTCTGTAGCTGGCTGCTAACTTTTTTTGGACTGTTTCACATAGAGCTCAATGGACGTGCCATTTCCCTGGCTCCTAAATGGCTCTGATTGGCTCTTATGTTTGAAGTCAGGGCTTTAGAAATGATAACACTTCCCAGCATGCACCTGGTCTCACCCCCCGCCTTGTGTCTTATAATTGGTGCAGGATTCAGGAAGTGTCAGTGGTACCTGTGTTTATTAATGTCTGTTTTAGGACAATGCTGATCTGGTTATTAACAGAAGCAGTGAACTGCAGGTTGCAGGCTTCGTTCCCATGCTGGTTGCTGTGGATGTGTGCAGGCAGATATAAAGCTAGACTACCTGACTGATCTCTCTTGTGTTTTCAGTCTGCAGTGCCAGCTCCAAACTTCGCCATGCCAGTCACTGTCCCAGTGTCCAATCAGAACACCCTGCAGTTCAGTAACCCCGGGGGTTCACTGGTCACACAGTCCCTGATGACGACCTCACTGACAGACCCAAGACTCCTATCTCCACAGCAGTCGTCCTTACAGAGGAACACAGTGTCTCCTGGGTTACCTCAGAGGCCAGCCAGTGCAGGTAAGAACTGGTCCACAGCAAGGGACTGAACCTGGAGCCACTTTGCCCCATCCCCATGTTCCCAACGTTAAATCAGGGTGCTCTGTACTTTCAGGTTGCTCCAGCACAACCCCGATAAGTAAGAAAAGTGCAGCCATTGTGCTGACGTTAGCAGAAGCATGAGTTCTGGCTGCGGTGATGCCAGGGTTTATACATATACCAATTACCCAATTTATTGTTTTTTGTGAATTCACAGGAGCGATGCTGGGAGGAGACTTGAATAACTCAAATGGAAACTGTCCAAGTCCTGTAGGTGAGTAAAAATCCCAGAGTATCCCCTCCGTCCAGCACTCAACCTCTAAACCTATCTAACAACTAATAAGGCTGGTGTGCTGCTTGGATTACGGGAGCTATACATTGTGCAGGGTCAAACATGGCAAGATTCTCTTGCTACAAGAGCAGAGTTGGCCCTGCACAATGCATTGTTTATAAAGATTTAACCCTTCTAGCGGGAGAAACTCACCAAGTTTGGCCCTGCACAATGTATAGCGAAGACATGAAACCTTCATCTCAACTCCCCTTTTATGTAACACCATGGCAGGTTAAAAAACATATTCCATATACACACAGGTGGGAGCCAAATTCATACGGTCATTATTATACGGTGGGACTTAGTAATAACCTGCTTGTGTGAGCAGTAACACCTGTATCTACCGCCAGCTCTGGTTAAACTCATGTGAGTGGGTAGGATGCCGGTCAGTGCAGGGTTAATGCCATTTCCTCTCCTGTGTTACCCAGTCTCATAGTAAATAGCCTCACTGCCCGTGTGATTAATTTGATTTCATTAGTATCATTAGATCCTGTCTCTCTTCCATGCTCCTCTCTGAGGCTGTGAAGCAATACCAGTTTCACGCTTGTGTCCAGGACATTTAAATCTCTTCTCCTTCTAATCACATTGGACACAATCCCACTTGTTCCCCTCTAGATCTGTCATCTGAATTTCCTCCGGCGGTTAACACATTGCGCTGGAGGCGTAGGGAGTCCAAAAATACAGAGTGCACTCACAGGGCCCGAGAGACCCCTGACCACCTATAGGTTACATTTCACATCTGGTTCTTTCTGTGTTAGCCGATATATCAACAGCGGTGGGCGCTAGGACCTGGGGCATGCTGGGAAGGACTGGTTTCCCTGGGGATTGTGCAATCCCATTGGCATGACAACACTTACAAAGGGTAGGGTGGATGGTGCTTTACTGAGCAGACAGACCTGCTGGAAATCATTCTCGGGGAGAAACAAACGTGTTTCCTCTCCTTCTGATATAACACAATGGGGGATCTAGGTAAAGAAATGTCTGCCCCTCCCCCTATTAAATGATGACCCCAGTGCGCCATAATAGACGTGATCTAACGGAGGTGTAAGTCTAGAATGTGCGTCCAGCTTTACACTGCATAACTATAGTACGACTCTGTGTCAGTCCTATTGTGACAGCGTCATGCCCAGTATACAGGAGCAGGGTGACATGTAGAACCAGCACCACTATATGAAAGGAATAGTGCTACCGGCGAATGCTGCAATACCTGTATCCATCTATAACACGTCACACGAAGCAGCACAAGACTAATAAACAGATCCCTGGGTTATTCTGCTCACAGTTTTCAGATGCCCGTCGGCAGGGCCTCCATGTTTACTGAAACAGAAGTGAAAGCAAATGAGGCCTCTATCAGCTGTTATACATTCTCACAGGCCTGGGTCTATGAATGTCAGCATTGACGTCACACAGCATTCTCCACATTCCCACTCCCCCTCCAGGAAAGCACAGTATGGTTTGAGCTGGAAGGCCTGAGGGTACGACCTGTGCGACATATCTAGACTCTGCCCCTGGCACCTCTTATTAACCCTCACCATTTACCGGGCTTTGTGCATATCATTTTACTAGGCCCTAAACTGACCTAAACCGTTCACATAACTAGGCCTTGACCTGGCTCGTAGCCCATCACCATTCCACTTCCCTACAGCTCAGATTAACACTTAGTCATTAACCCATTCACTTTCTCACAAATAAAACAGCCCTTAGCCTCATTTCACTGATGTAAGTTCTGTTAATATAGCATGTATTGTGAACTGGTCGGGAGTAGACCCGATGGGTCTGGAAGTGGACACTGTCAATCAGACTGCAGGGGTTTCTCGCTGTGTAAATCTCTTCTGTTTCTATATTAGAAGCACATGTGACAACGTCTAGTTGTCCTTTAAGACTTGCAGATTGTGTAGTAGGGTTTAATACTGGAGTTATGGAGAAGGCTGTGGCTGCAGGGATGTGCTGTACCCCTGCTGTGCCAAACTAGCACTGCAGCAAGAGCAGCTTGGTCCTAATGCACTTGTAATAGAGATTAATGGTGGAATCAGTGTTTCTACACATCACATGCCCCCAAGTAAAGCTGCTTGATTTCTCTCTTTACTCTTGGTAACCCCTCACTGGATGTACAGAAACCAAACTCCACCTCGGCCCACTGTACTCTCATTTTCTCTCAGAGTGCCCCCCCCCCCCCCAATGTATGACTAATTTGGGTCAATAAGGATCCTATAAATGACATTGTATGTAATGTAACATTGTGTGCCCTTGTCTTGGCAGGGAATGGCTATATCAGTGCTCGGGCCTCCCCAGGCCTCATACCCGTTTCTAATGGGAACAGTATGGGAAAAGTCATCCCAGCCAAGTCCCCACCTCCTCAGTCCCAAATCAACCAGCTGGGAGCCAACAGCCGGAAACCAGACCTTCGTGTCATCACCTCACAAGGCGGGAAAGGACTCATGCACCATTTGGTAAGTATTGGGGTTATTCCTCCAATCCAGAAGCAGACTTTATCGCAACAATGGAGGCAGAGTTACAGGGAATGTGTCACTGTGTCACTGTGTCACTGTGTTTTAGTGTGTGAGCTTTCTGCTAACCACATTTTAAATGTGTATCCAGAGAAAGGGGACGTGTTTAGGCTAGAGGCCTTATGTTACAATGTAAGACCCATATGCACATGATATAATAAGAAATCTGCACTGTGATGTCAATTGAGAAACAATCTATAAAGCCATCCTGGCACAACTGGAAGCAGATAATAACTGGGGGGACATTGTAATTTATCCAGCAGACTGGTCGGGGAGGTTAGATACTATAAAGCCATCCTGGCACAACTGGAAGCAGATAATAACTGGGGGACATTGTAATTTATCCAGCAGACTGGTCGGGGAGGTTAGATCCTATAAAGCCATCCTGGCACAACTGGAAGCGGATAATAACTGGGGGGACATTGTAATTTATCCAGCAGACTGGTCGGGGAGGTTAGATACTATAAAGCCATCCTGTCACAACTGGAAGCAGATAATAACTGGGGGACATTGTAATCTATCCAGCAGACTGGTCGGGGAGGTTAGATACTATAAAGCCATCCTGTCACAACTGGAAGCAGATAATAACTGGGGGGACATTGTAATCTATCCAGCAGACTGGTCGGGGAGGTTAGATACTATAAAGCCATCCTGTCACAACTGGAAGCAGATAATAACTGGGGGACATTGTAATTTATCCAGCAGACTGGTCGGGGAGGTTAGATACTATAAAGCCATCCTGGCACAACTGGAAGCAGATAATAACTGGGGAGCATTGTAATCTATC
This sequence comes from Pelodytes ibericus, assembly GCA_036172795.1. Taxonomy (NCBI): domain Eukaryota; kingdom Metazoa; phylum Chordata; class Amphibia; order Anura; family Pelodytidae; genus Pelodytes; species Pelodytes ibericus. Next base: position 46,921,165 of record CM069868.1, on the reverse strand, counting down.
CAGCAGACTGGTCGGGGAGGTTGGATACTATAAAGCCATCCTGTCACAACTGGAAGCAGATAATAACTGGGGGACATTGTAATCTATCCAGCAGACTGGTCGGAGAGGTTAGATACTATAAAGCCATCCTGTCACAACTGGAAGCAGATAATAACTGGGGGGACATTGTAATCTATCCAGCAGACTGGTCGGGGAGGTTGGATACTATAAAGCCATCCTGTCACAACTGGAAGCAGATAATAACTGGGGGACATTGTAATTTATCCAGCAGACTGGTCGGGGAGGTTAGATACTATAAAGCCATCCTGTCACAACTGGAAGCAGATAATAACTGGGGGACATTGTAATTTATCCAGCAGACTGGTCGGGGAGGTTAGATACTATAAAGCCATCCTGGCACAACTGGAAGCAGATAATAACTGGGGAACATTGTAATCTATCCAGCAGACTGGTCGGGGAGGTTGGATACTATAAAGCCATCCTGTCACAACTGGAAGCAGATAATAACTGGGGGACATTGTAATCTATCCAGCAGACTGGTCGGGGAGATTAGATACTATAAAGCCATCCTGTCACAACTGGAAGCAGATAATAACTGGGGGACATTGTAATCTATCCAGCAGACTGGTCGGGGAGGTTAGAAACTATAAAGCCATCCTGTCACAACTGGAAGCAGATAATAACTGGGGAACATTGTAATCTATCCAGCAGACTGGTCGGGGAGGTTAGATACTATAAAGCCATCCTGTCACAACTGGAAGCAGATAATAACTGGGGGACATTGTAATCTATCCAGCAGACTGGTCGGGGAGGTTAGATACTATAAAGCCATCCTGTCACAACTGGAAGCAGATAATAACTGGGGGACATTGTAATCTATCCAGCAGACTGGTCGGGGAGGTTAGAAACTATAAAGCCATCCTGTCACAACTGGAAGCAGATAATAACTGGGGAACATTGTAATCTATCCAGCAGACTGGTCGGGGAGGTTGGATACTATAAAGCCATCCTGGCACAACTGGAAGCAGATAATAACTGGGGGACATTGTAATCTATCCAGCAGACTGGTCGGGGAGGTTGGATACTATAAAGCCATCCTGGCACAACTGGAAGCAGATAATAACTGGGGAACATTGTAATCTATCCAGCAGACTGGTCGGGGAGGTTGGATACTATAAAGCCATCCTGGCACAACTGGAAGCAGATAATAACTGGGGGACATTGTAATCTATCCAGCAGACTGGTCGGGGAGGTTAGATACTATAAAGCCATCCTGGCACAACTGGAAGCAGATAATAACTGGGGAGCATTGTAATCTATCCAGCAGACTGGTCGGGGAGGTTGGATACTATAAAGCCATCCTGTCACAACTGGAAGCAGATAATAACTGGGGGACATTGTAATCTATCCAGCAGACTGGTCGGAGAGGTTAGATACTATAAAGCCATCCTGTCACAACTGGAAGCAGATAATAACTGGGGGGACATTGTAATCTATCCAGCAGACTGGTCGGGGAGGTTGGATACTATAAAGCCATCCTGTCACAACTGGAAGCAGATAATAACTGGGGGACATTGTAATTTATCCAGCAGACTGGTCGGGGAGGTTAGATACTATAAAGCCATCCTGTCACAACTGGAAGCAGATAATAACTGGGGGACATTGTAATTTATCCAGCAGACTGGTCGGGGAGGTTAGATACTATAAAGCCATCCTGGCACAACTGGAAGCAGATAATAACTGGGGAACATTGTAATCTATCCAGCAGACTGGTCGGGGAGGTTGGATACTATAAAGCCATCCTGTCACAACTGGAAGCAGATAATAACTGGGGGACATTGTAATCTATCCAGCAGACTGGTCGGGGAGATTAGATACTATAAAGCCATCCTGTCACAACTGGAAGCAGATAATAACTGGGGGACATTGTAATCTATCCAGCAGACTGGTCGGGGAGGTTAGAAACTATAAAGCCATCCTGTCACAACTGGAAGCAGATAATAACTGGGGAACATTGTAATCTATCCAGCAGACTGGTCGGGGAGGTTAGATACTATAAAGCCATCCTGTCACAACTGGAAGCAGATAATAACTGGGGGACATTGTAATCTATCCAGCAGACTGGTCGGGGAGGTTAGATACTATAAAGCCATCCTGTCACAACTGGAAGCAGATAATAACTGGGGGACATTGTAATCTATCCAGCAGACTGGTCGGGGAGGTTAGAAACTATAAAGCCATCCTGGCACAACTGGAAGCAGATAATAACTGGGGGACATTGTAATCTATCCAGCAGACTGGTCGGGGAGGTTGGATACTATAAAGCCATCCTGGCACAACTGGAAGCAGATAATAACTGGGGAACATTGTAATCTATCCAGCAGACTGGTCGGGGAGGTTGGATACTATAAAGCCATCCTGGCACAACTGGAAGCAGATAATAACTGGGGGACATTGTAATCTATCCAGCAGACTGGTCGGGGAGGTTGGATTCTATAAAGCCATCCTGGCACAACTGGAAGCAGATAATAACTGGGGGACATTGTAATCTATCCAGCAGACTGGTCGGGGAGGTTGGATACTATAAAGCCATGCTGTTTGCTTGCTGTAAGATTTGGGCTCTGGTTTAACTCTCTTGGTCTGTGTTTTCTCTTTCATTTCTCTGCTTTTTGCATCCCAGACGGAGGAGCAGTTGGAGATGGTGAGTTAATGCTTGCTCTCTGCCATTTCTCATTCTATTACCGTGTGGACTCCTGGTCTCTGTCTATTCTAACTAATTACAATCCAACAAGTCCATTGCATGTGGATAGTATACATTAACACTTGAGGTGCCGAGAGCTCGAGTAGTATTGGCACCCAAAGGGAATTGAGGAGCATTCTGTGTATTGTTACATAGTGTAATCTGTACCTTTTGTAGTGTGGAATAAAGAATGAGAAAATGTGCATGATACATAAACAGGGCTTTAACTCATTATATATCATGTCCCAGGCATGTATCTTTTGTGATAATTACCTTGAAGAGCAGGAATGTACCTAATATACAATCTGTTTGGGTACAGTATATGAGAGAAGAAAATAACAGCTAAACACAAACACTGCAGACATAACAATACAGCCATTGTCATGAAAGCAGTTTCCCACTCAGTCTAGTCACGGAGGGGTTAATGAATGTTGCCTTTCATCTCTGCTATACCTCGAGGGTTGCATGCCAGTAGGCTGGCTCCTAACTTCATGCTGCTTTGGTGGTCAGTGAGTTCTGTGAGCTGCCTTTGAAGCATGGAAATCACATGGATGCGGGAGAAGTAGAAAGATGGGCCCTAAAGGGAATCGCAGCCCGGCTGGCCTTTTTTCACACCATGGATGTGTGACCTCAGCCCAAGCTGCTGGCGTGTGATGCTGCCATGGAATGGAAAGGTCATGGTGTTCCCATCAGAGGCTGATTGGAGTTACCCATTATCAGATGCCATAGCATGGAGGCAGCACAGGCACGGGCTACCTTATTAGGAGGATGGCATGAAACCATGGGAGATTTGGAGAATGAGTGTCGCAAATTATAAATGGATGGGGGAGAACAAGAGCAACAACAGATCAGTGATCAATACGGCTAGATCAGAGCCGATCCATAGATTAACAGGTTAATTCCGTGATCGGCACATTAAATTCCTTGCAGCAGGCGCTCGAAAACTACTTTTAAAGAAACAAGTGAAGGTTAGTGTAGGTGGATAACCCCTGCATTAACACAGGTGAGGCAGCCATGCAGGGATACCTTCTGGGTAATTATCACAAAAGAAAGGTGTACTTCTAATAACCTGATCAGGTCACATGGCTCTTTGTAGTGGTGATTCCCGACCATACAGCCGGCAGGGTAAACTTCCTTTGCAAGTAGAACTGTCTACCCTGCTTGCATGAGATACAACAGAGACTATCCTGATCTGTAATCTAATAAGAGAGAGATCGGTGAAAGGTCAGCATTAGATCTGGTGCACCACATGCTTGAACAAATCTTAACGCTGCATTGTTAAAAGGGAAACAACTCAAAATTGGAGAGGTCCAGCTTTAAATATAGGGCATTTTTATGAAAGCGAATTGCAAATGTAAAACCAGTTTTGCAGTTCCCTTATTCCTTGCAATTCACCCTGTATTGAATAACATCCATAGTGTTGATTTTCTCTTCCGATAACTTGTAAAGTTGTAATTAGCACTAATGGTAATGTAGTAATCTAGGTTGATACAAGACCTAAGTCTTCCAAGAGAAGTGGTGGACATTGGTTAATCAGTGTGTGAGTGTATATGTATGTATGTATGTATGTATGTATGTATGTAAACCGAGCCAGGTGCATGCTGGGAAAGACCAGTTCTATTAGTATTTCTAACATATCTTCCACATAAATTAACCTCACTGCAAATACATTGTTTTGTTGGATGCGTTTATTGCTTTGAAGCTTGTCCATAAACATGTGCATGACTGAGTTATGGCTATCCTTTGGCACTATGGGTCTTCTGGCTGGCTGAGCATCATGGGAAGTGTATAAGTTGCAGTATTAAAGGGACTTTATCACTTCAAACATTGTTTTACTGTCTGTGTAGAGATTTACAAGCAAATGCCTAATTTAGGAGAAAAATGTATTCTAAACAGCTGTGGAGTCTCCTGTTTGACATCACCTGTGGCCTGACATGCAAATGACACATTTCCCATTGAAAACCAGTTATTTGCATCATGCCACAGGTGATGTCATAAACAGGAGACTCCACAGCTGTTTAGAATACATTTTCTCATAATACAGGCTTTTGCTTGCAATTTTCAATCCCTTTTATTCTCTACATAGACAGCAAAAACCATGTGTCGGTGATCCAGTCCCCCTAAAGGTTTGCCCTCATGGGCCAGGATATTGTGTGCTGGGTGACATGTTTCTATACTGCCTGTGTTGTGAAAGAAGGCCTCTAATTGTCTCTCCTTTCCCACCTTGTAGAGTGCACAACGGTTAGGGGTCTCACAACAAACTCATTCTCTAACCACCCCGGTTGTTTCCGTGGCAACTCCCAGTTTACTGTCCCATCATGGGCTGCCTTTTTCTGCCATGTCTACAGCATACAACGCAGGTGAGTGGTACTGTCATGCATTTTATATAAGGCATTAGTGACATTTTTTGTAATGAAGGGCCATGTGATTTGTGTTGGGGGCAGTGTTGCAGTGGGGGTTATACACATAGTGTACAAGCTCTCCACTCCAACTCCCATAATGAGCTGGCCTAGCATGTTGGGAGTTGTACATTAATAACATCTCCCTAGCCTTCCTTCCAACAAGTACGTTCTTTCAGTCCCACTCTTCTCCAAATCTCCTGCATTATTAGACACAGGACCAGTGACAGATCCAAGAACAAACATCCCAGATAATGACACCAGAGTAGGCGTGGAACATAGGATGCCTGTTATGTGGCTATATACCCTGCACTGCTGGTGAGCTGCAGAACACGCAGCCTGTTCCCAAGCACACTACATTAGCACGGCTGATTTGACCACGAGTCAAGGACCGGCTCCTGTAACCTGTACCTGTATTACCAGTTTGGAAAGAGAGAAGCCCTATCATCACCAGCAAGTGAAACTGTGTACACCCAGAACAGGGAGGGAGCAGACACAGACACGTTTCACCTGTTCTACACAGCAGCCCCATACTATCACAAATTACACTCACATGGCCACTCACACACACAGCACTCCAGGTGTGGCTAGTACAACAATGTATAGACCAGCCAGGTAGGAGCTGTAATATTTTGGTATACCTGTTGCCCTCTGCTGGGGGAAGCCTGTAAGTGACCTCTCCTTACAGCAGATGGATTCTGTAGTTGCTACATTACATCAGGACCTTTACATGTGTCCTGATACACAGATTGCCATCTTTCACTATATATAAATCTGAGCCCTTCCCCGTTTCTGATGTCGCACAGTACACTCCCTGCAACATCACACTAACAGCATTATAAATGTGATGTCAGAGAAGGGGCGGAGCTTGAATGATTATTGTTATTTTCTGATTGGAATAGTGAATAGAGCACTGTGTTTATCTGGATCAAGTCCTGTGTTTGACCAGCGCCTGTCACTTTCTCTGCAGATTACCAGCTGACCAGTGCGGATCTTTCCTCACTCACCACATTCAGTTCTCCCGGAGGATTGTCACTTGGCAATATATCCTGGCAACAGCAACAACATCCACAGCAGCAGCAACATCAACAGCACCACCAACAGCAGCAACTGATTCCTGTGTCTCTAAGCAACCTGGTGTAAGTGCTCTCCACTGCCCCCTAGAGACAACTTGTTACTGTGTTGGTACAGAAATGACAGATCTATGTTCTTGCTTTGAGCACGTGCCATTCCCTTACTTCCTCCCTGTTCTGTCTGGGCACAGTGTCCACACTCACAAACTGGGTGGATCTAAGGAGTTTTGGGAAGGGTGCACAGTCACTCACACGTTTCTAGTTTAACAAGTTCAGTTGCACGTGTCTCTAGTTCCATAACTCAGGGTTTGACACAACAGAGGAATCAAGAGGCTTTATTTAGGGGAAAAGAGGGAACTGCAAACCTAAGGCCAAACTAACAGAGTTTGAAGCTTAGCTGAATGAGAAACAACAGCTACTTTGGCCGTAAGTTTGAAATTCCCTTGTTAATCTCCTCTTTCATGAATAAAACCCAAAATAAAACAACTCATCATGGCGGCAGGGAAGTGCCTCTGAGATCTATGTGTAGATCCAGCATTGGAGATATGTCATTGACTCCATATAAAGGTTACGCAGTTACGCGGCTGGAAGCTCTCACAGGGGAGATTGTGGCGGACATCCATTAAGGCCATGTGCACGCAGAGGATAAAAATATATGCAACAGCATAAATGAATAGCAAAATATATTTTAATGTATCTGTGATGTCTAAATGACATCACATGCGGCTCGGTAGGGCAATTACACATTTCCCATAGAAAGTAGTTAATTTGCATATTAAACACGCCACAAACATGTTTTAAAATACATTAGCTTGCAGTTCTACCAACACTGTGTATAGATTTTTTTTTTACAATAACTATAATCCGTGGTTAGATGACAGAGCCCCTTTAAATCTGAAGTTACCAAAGCCTGCGATATGATAAAGTCCCCTTTAAAGGCGTGTGAACAAGTAATCCCAGTTGCATCTCCTTTGCTGCCAGGCAGTAGTTACAGTGTAGCCCCCTCTATGTTTTTGTTATGACTAGTGATGGTTTTTAGCCTATGAATGATGTCTGTCTGTAGAACACACTCTCATTACTGTTGCTAAGGGACTTTATATACAGAGAGGTTGGTTGAAGGTCTCCGAGGAATGGATGTTATGCTGTTGGTTAGAGAACCGTTTTAGTCCTGGACAAAAATCGCTAAAGAGTAATAAGTGAAAGGGATTGAGGAAGGCGAGACAGAAACGCACACTTAGCTCTGCTGGGATTGCGCAGCCATAATTATTATGGCCACTTTGGACTATTCATTATGGTTGCCTGGTAACTGACGGCTGAAAACTAGCTCAAAGTCACTCGGTCACTCCGTGATTCTTGGAGCCACAGCGAGGGGGGGGGGGGGGGGGGGGGCTAAATATGGAAGATAACGCACAGCAGGTGATAAGACCCACATACTGCCCGAGAAACCTTCACCTCCGCTGTGCTAGCGGTAGAACAAGCCAGCTGTTAGTTTTTTTTGTTTTGTTTTACTTTTGCCTTTTTTCCCCACTCTCTTCCTTCTTCCCTGCGCCTCTTCCTTTCTCTCTCTCTCTCTCTCTCTCTCTCTCTCTCTCTCTCTCTCCCTGCGCCTCTTCCTTTCTCTCTCTCTCTCTCTCTCTCTCTCTCTCTCTCCCTGCGCCTCTTCCTTTCTCTCTCTCCCTTCCTCCCCGCGCCTTTATTTCACTCTGTCCCGTCCTTCCTGCGCCTCTTCCTTTCTCTCTCTCTCTCTCTCTCTCTCTCTCTCTCCCTGCGCCTCTTCCTTTCTCTCTCTCTCTCTCTCTCTCTCTCTCTCTCTCTCTGCGCCTCTTCCTTTCTCTCTCTCTCTCTCTCTCTCTCTCTCTCCCTGCGCCTCTTCCTTTCTCTCTCTCTCTCTCTCTCTCTCCCCCTGCGCCTCTTCCTTTCTCTCTCTCCCTTCCTCCCCGCGCCTTTATTTCACTCTGTCCCGTCCTTCCTGCGCCTCTTCCTTTCTCTCTCTCCCTTCCTTCCCGCACCTCTTCCTTTCTCTCTCTCTCTCTCTCTCTCTCTCTCTCCCTGCGCCTCTTCCTTTCTCTCTCTCTCTCTCTCTCTCTCTCTCTCTCTCTCCCTGCGCCTCTTCCTTTCTCTCTCTCTCTCTCTCTCTCTCCCTGCGCCTCTTCCTTTCTCTCTCTCTCTCTCTCTCTCTCTCTCTCTCTCTCTCTCCCTGCGCCTCTTCCTTTCTCTCTCTCTCTCTCTCTCTCTCTCTCCCCTGCGCCTCTTCCTTTCTCTCTCTCCCTTCCTCCCCGCGCCTTTATTTCACTCTGTCCCGTCCTTCCTGCGCCTCTTCCTTTCTCTCTCTCCCTTCCTTCCCGCACCTCTTCCTTTCTCTCTCTCCCTTCCTTCCTCCCTCCAATTCTTCTTATCTGCCTTCTCCTGCGCTGGACATTTTTTTTAAATTTATTTTTTTGCATTCCTCTCCCTTATTCTTGTTTATCCTTCCTCCCCTACAGATCAAGTGGGCAGCTCTCGCACACTGCCACACTGACCGTCAACACCAACCCTAACATCAGCATCAAAAAGGAGCCTCCATCCCCCAACAGAGACCGTAGCACGGGCACCCCTCTGACCTCTTACTCCCACCAGAGCCGGCATGAAGTCACAGGACGATCTCCCGTTGACAGCCTCAGCAGCAATGCCAGCTCCTTTGAAGGCAACGACCGAGAGGATGGTCGGGGCGACTACAGCTCGTCTCTGGGGCTTCTGAGACCCTCAGGGGACGGAGAGGGTGAAAGTCCGTCTGTAAAACGCATGCGACTTGACGCATGGGTAACATAACTGCCCTTTGCTCTGACACTTTATTCTTTTGCTCGCAACCCACAGAAGGGTCGAGTTAAAGGGTGGGGTGCAATGTGGGAGGGTGGGGAACGGAGTAGTCATTGTTGGGGTTTAAATGCTATAGGGTGGGAACCTATCATAAACTGCCTGAGCTATAGCTTTAGTATTCGGTAGGCATTCTTCATAGTCCAGTGCTTGAGGCAATGTCTGCAGATGGCATGGCGCTCCATGGCTGACCGCTTACACCTCCAAACTTGCCACCCCGTCTGGGTCATTCAACTACAGCTGCTAATACCATCCCTCTCTCTTCCTCACTGCCTTACGCTGCTCCAAAAAAACTAAACTGCCACCCCAGGCAACTGTTGTGGGGCAGCTTTAAATTTCTAACATGGGGAGACTGCAGAGTGTGTACTCCTATACAATGTGTCGAGTGCAGAACATGGTTACATGTGACACGCACAGTGTTGTCCCTCTTTCACATACTGAAAATTCAACCGACTTTAACAATAGGAAGCCCCCCCCCAAATTCTCCCTTCACTGTAACTCCGCAGCAAGCTTATAGTCTATAACTGTACCCACCCTCTTTCATTGCAGAGGGTCAATGCTTACGTAGGGTACGGCCGGCAGATCTGGGGTTTCCTCTTGAATCCTCTCATTGGTAGTCTCAGGCAGAGCCTGGCTAATTTTACCTTATTTTTGTTTTGTTTTTATCACCGTGCACCATAAGAGAAGCATGGTGCGCCCAGTTACATATCAAGCTTAGCACTCTGGCAGCACACTATGGCTAGTCCAGCGTTAGCCATGGAGTACTATGGAATGCAGACAATTGCCAATTTAAAATCAAAAAACGTAAAAAAAAAAAAAAAAAATTAATCAAGAAATATATATAATATATACATATATATTTATTCTTTTAAATGCGGTAATCTTATTTTGGACGAAAAAAAATGTGATTTCACTTGCTGAAAGAGGCAAATATTTTGGTTCACGTGCAATCTGGGCTTCGTGGTTCACCAATCGCAATATGACAGAGTTCACCTGAAACGGGGAGATAAGTGTAAATAAATAAATGTATCACCACAATTTCCAGTAAGTGAAATCATACGTGCAAAAAACCCCAGAAATCTCCTTCCAGATTAAACACTTCTCAAAAGGAGGAGAAATGCGTTGGCCACTGATTTCTTTGGACAAGGTTTAGAATGGAAGGACATTTCTTCTGTCCTGGTGTCCACACGTATCCAAAACAGCCTGCTCGCGGCCCCATGTACACACAGTCCAGATGGAGGTGGGTGCAGGTTTTTTTTTAGCCAGGTATGACCAATGTTTTGTTGCAATTTTAGTGCTGAGTTGCATTGTAGGAAATAAAAGTAGTTTTATGGGCAAGTGACCCATCAGGCAGTTTTACACAGTAGGAAAGGTTACAGAAATCCTGTAGTGGACACTGGTTCACATTTACCATTAGGCCACCAAAACATCCACAGATGTCAAGTTACCCCCCCCCCCCCCCCCCCCCGAGCATTTTAGCTGCAAGTCTTGCCTTTGTTATAAAGTGTCTAGTTAAGAACCCTTCTTCATTTTGTATGCTTGTTACACCTGATCTCAGAGGGTGAGAGCAGCAAAAAATGTTAATTAAATAACCATTTGCAATAATGTTAAAAAAATATTTCAGAAGTGTATATATTTATATATATATATATATATATATATATATATATATATATATATATATATATATATATATATATATACACACACCCTTTTTTTTTTTTTTTTTACTTATTGTTATAATAACTCACTTAGCAACAGAGCGGACAGTAACTCCCACCACAGTTGATAGGGGGTATCTTGCATTTGCCAAAGAGACCCAATAGGGCTGGAAAATCAGGAAGCCATGCTATAGACCTATCAAACAGTGAGGGAATCCCTGCAGCAATAGGAATTATAGCTACTTCAACAAAAAGCATTAACATGGCAGCAAAACAGAGGCCAACTGACAAACCAACAGGGAAATTCAATGTCTGGAGCTGTACAGCTGGCTGTTGGGGATGGCATGGACATTAGTGGCATCTCACGGGCCTTTGGTAAGGACTTTAGGTTCTCAGAGAACCTGTTTGTTTTTATTTCAAACAATTTTCACACATACACACACATGTAAATGAAAACAATGAAACTCAATATTACATTTTCAAAATAAGAAGGAAAAAATGACAATCTTGAAAAGCAGAAAAAAATATTTCCCACACCCTATTATTTTTATCTGTATAAATATTTGTTTCTGATTTTTAATATTATTTCTTGTGCTCATTTGTGCTGTTGACAGTTACATTGTGAATATTTTTTTATATTCGTAAATTTGCGTTCTGTAGAGTAGTTTATTATTGTTCTGTTTTTTGATTTGTTTTCAATTTTATTTTATTTTTTTTTGTTTCCTCATTTTATTAAGGGGTGTGGCAGAAACTTGCACGACACAAAAAAATATTACAAGTTAAATGCTGCAGTTTTTAGAAGAGTGGGAAAATTTTAAAAAAGGAGCATATTTATTCTCAAAAGGCTAAAAAAAAAAAAAAAGGTGTAAAATGCATGAAATAATATTTACAAAAAACACCAAAAATAATAAAAAAAAATGTCAAAAAAGATGTAACCTCAACAAAAGTGTAGCGTTTAAATTTTAAACAAAAATAGCTAATATATTGTGTTTGGCTGGTTCGCTTTTTTTGGTTTCAAATGTTTTTTTTTCTGTTTTTTTTTTGACAATGAAATACATTTGTGTATATTTTCATATAAGAAGTATGCACTGATATGTTTAAAAATGATATATATTGCTTTTTAAAAGTGTGGTTACTTACCAAAGTCTCTGTCTATGCTTTCCCTCGTGAAATGTTAATGGTATCCTGATCGTTGGGTCTTAGATATCAACCACTTCAATGCCAGCTAGTGTCAAACTCTGCATGTCCCCCTGGCTACAAATGGTAATCTCTCCCATCTACTTGCAATCATTCATCTCACAGCCATTTACACATGCAGTTCAAGAGAGGGGGGCGCTACCAAGGTAGGTGGGGAGTTTATGAAAGTTTAGTTAACTCATCAGAGATAGTTGATCTGAATTCATTATGCTAGTAAGTACAGGCGCTCTCCACCAGGTGGCAACAGTACCATGTATTATATTCTGTGTGTGATTCCAGCAAGGTCATAATACACATCCCTTCTAACAGTGTAGAGGTCACCTTGCACATGAAATCGGAACTATACAAAATTAGTACCGTACTAAGCAGACTCAGTTTTCTGCGACAGCCTGGAGAGTAGAGGTGCATTTATTAAGCAAACTCCTCATTTTAACATGAGAGAATATTATGATTGCTACCTATTCCTAAACAAATAATATATAAATGTCTGTATGTATACCGGTCCTGGCGTTGCCTCCCTAGACTTAACATTGGCTTTAAGCTTTTAAGTCCTAGATAAGGCACATTGCTGAAACTGAATTGGCTGCAGATCGTGCAGCATTAATCTGAATTCAAGGTGTGCGTTTTAGAGAGGATGGGAAGCCTGAGCCCCAGTGCTACCAACTTCTATTAGAAGAGCAGTTTCCAGGTTTGACCCATTTACTACAAGTCTGTCCTATTATCTGCCCAAAGTAACTAAAATATGAATGAGAAACAGGCATCAGGGGAGAATGTAATAAGCCATCACTGCCCAGCTGGATTCTGTACTCAGAACGTCAGGTAGAACAGCCCCAGTGCTCTATTGCATTACATCTGCCCCAGTGCTCTATTGCATTACATCTGCCCCAGCCTGAGAGCTTGGCTTGAACAAACCAGCCTAACATAACAAGCAATGACTGTCACCTAAACATTGGATTTACTGTGAATGTAAAATATATATCGGTACATTGTGTTAGCAGAATTACAGGCCAATACCTAAAGCAGGAGAAACATGTGTTTTATATGTGTCAGTGGCGTGCATTTATGACATCACCTGTGGCTTCATATGCAAATGAACTACTTTCCAATGGGAAATGAGGTGATGTAATAAACAAGAGACACCACAGCTGCATGAAAAACTATGTATTTCTCTTATTTTACTCATTCACAATGATTTACTCTCTGCACTCACAGTATAAGCAATGTTTAGGCTGATTCCAGGCCGCTAACTGGCTTGTTTGTTGATCTATAATGCGGCTGTCTCAGGTCGCACAGTGTATACGTGTACAGGGGTCAGGGGCCAAGTGTTATAGCACAATGAGATCTTACAGGTGCCTGAGGTGTGAGCTTCTGCCTCTTACAAGGTAATACGGTGTGTGTTTTACCTGTATTCAGGTAAGCCTGGCACCCCTAATGTCCACACATTGACACCTTCGCCCGGGCTGCTCTGCTCGAGTACAAGATTAGCCCTGGATAAGCTATGAAATGGATTTGTACAGCTTAAAAAGCCATGTACTTTAAATTAAATAGACAGAGACGTCAGAAACCTATCTGATCCTTCTCTATTCACCGACCACAAAACCCAATCACGGCAGAAACCTGTCACACTAACCAAAGATGAAGGGTTACTCCACCAGGTAATCAGCCACAAACAATCCTTTGCTCTTCCCGAACGGTAACCCTATCTCTAGACTCATCTCATCAAGTGAGAAGGAAGGGTTAATATGATGTACAGGGTATAACATGATCTTGTGTTTAGAATCAATTCCCACCGTCTCCTGAGCAAAAAAAGGGGCACATTTCATCTCATTCAAAGCCTGAAGGATGCGAGCCTCGCCCTCCTCAAAGTTCATAGTCCAAGTGCTTTAATTGGATAATAGGTCAGGTTTTCCCCCTGTGAAGGCGCTCTATCACCATTGCCATCTCTAATCCCATATCTGTATCTTCTCATGGCATCCTGATGACATCATCATAAAACCACATCGTGGTCAAGGGGAGATGCGACATGTTGTAACCTCCTGGGGGTCTTTGAAAGGTAGGCAAGAGAACCAATGGTCAGGAGACAATATTATGGGTTTTTGGATGAACCTTAAAAACCAAAACGGTTACGGGTCACAGAGAAGAAGGTTCCCTTTGATTCCACTCTTTTTAAAACAAATAAATGTCTGCATATGTGTTTTGAGGACTTTACCATACAAGGCTATCATTACTCTCTCAACCTAAATTATCATCCAATCCCACCAACCCTCAGCGATGTCTGCTACTGGCATGCAAGTCCTCTAGGCTTTATCTTCATTCATTTGGCAACCTAGAGAAGACTCGTGTCTGAATCCAGCCATGACATGTGTTCATTGTATTCCATCCATGTTTTCTACATTCATAGATCCATCGTGAACTCTCACCACGCCCAGCCATCCCTCTTTGTATATAGCCAGTGTGGACATGTTGCAGAATGGTTACAGTACAGGGAACTGTTTGATTTTCTCCTTTTCTTGTATTGATATGAAATGAAATTATATTTTTGTCAGAGTATATTGTAATAATAACTGACTTTGAACATGAAGGTAACTGTACAGCTTTTTATGTTTCGAACTCTTGTCGAATTCCCCCCTCACCTCTCCCCGTCTCTCTCCCCCAATTACCTTCAATTTGTAAGCCAGAGATTTTCTAGATGCAGAAAGGGCACATGTTGTGTTTTCTTATAGGACAATAAGCAATAGTTTAGGTATAGGAGGTGCCTATGGTGAGCAGAGTAAATGGCTGTAATGGTTTATACACAAGTGTCTGTTATCAGATAGTATGTTTAATTGTGCAATTTGCCCGAACGGGAGGCATTGTATATTCATCGTGCTGCAGGGCACTCTTTAGGGAATGGGTGTGTGGCTTTTTGTTTGGATAGAGGCTATGTATTATTATTATTATTATAATGTATTTAAAGTTCCAGCCTCCTGAGCACATGGCTGCCACTCAGTGTTGTTCAATGTGGGCAGAGGAGATCCAGTGAGAGGCTTCATGGGGATGTCATGCTCGTTTATTGCATGTTAACCCAGTGTAAACTAGTTCCCGCCCGTGAACTGACCGTCGAATCGCTGCCGATTGGACAATAAATCCAGTTTCAATTAGCGGTCTGCCACTCATTCACTGCAACATTTTAATATTATGCAAATATAATGTCCCAAAGTTAAGGAAATCCTTCAGTTTCCCTCTCCCACGACCAAGTATTTGGCAATAAAACAAGCCTTTCATCAACTCGTGTCCAGTTTACGTCCAAATGGGGGAATACAGCCGAACACCGGTACTCCTCCAGACTTATCTGCCGGATATACCTCGTGTTTACAGGCGGATCCAGGCGATCTGCTGCTTTTATACAAGGTGGGAAAGAGCTAAATGCAGTTACATAGTGCACCAAGCACAGACACCAGTAATGTTTATTATCAAGGAGGCTGCTAAACGTGGCATTAACACTATAATGTCAATGTGTTGACATTTTCTAACCCATATGCCAGAAAAGTACTACTATTCCTTAAAAAATAAATAAATAATAATAATCATGGTAAAGGTAACCTGAGGGTGCCCCATCATGTCTAGTTGCTTTTTTTTTTTTAAATACCTGTTGGGCCTAGTTGCTAATTGGACATTAACTAGGTTAGCAATTAAGTTAGCATGGCTAATGGCTTATATCTTGTATACATTGGTAAGTTAGTCCTCCAGCTTGGTGTCAGGAGGTTATGTATGTCTTGACAAATACCTAGCTATCTTGGTTTTGTTACTGCACCACAATTGTTATGTTTTTCTCCACAAGTGCGTAGCGGTGGGGCCCATGATTATCTGTGTTTCGGGAACACTTTTAAGAATTTCAGATGCCCCCCCCTCAGGAGCAGGGTTCCCACCCTTACTCTCCAGCCTCTTATCAAAAATTGCCCTGCCAAAAAGTTTGTAATCATGATATCAAAGTCCCAACAGCACAAGATTATAGTCAACTTAAACACAGCATATCCTGTGAATGTAGAGAATAAATCCATATAAAGAATGATCTATACATTGTGCAGTGAAATTAATTAAAGACCCTTATGAATGAGAAAATCTCAACACAGACTGTTCACACCCAGGATATGGTAGTGTGGAAAAACCAAAATCCCCATGAACATCACAAGCCAAATGAAACCATGTTTTGTTTGGACACCGCTAAAAAAACGTCTCAGGACCTTTCTCCTAGACCTTGACTACAAATGATGCACTCTGTTACACGTGAGCCGACACTCCAAGTGGGAATATATAGTTTTAGTGTGGAGTAGGCCAGAGGGAGGCTAACAACTCCATGTTGCACTTTCAGTAATTCAATGTACAGTGGGACAGCTGTATGCACGTACCCAGTTATTTATCTACATTTCAAGAACATTATATATAAATAACAAATGTTCTTGACGTGTGTGTATAAATATATATATATATACACAATTTTTGCCTTAGTCTTTTGGCTTTTCGGGGTAGATTTCTTCCTTTTTTTTTTTTTTTAACTATTATTTATATGGAGTTAAAAATGCTTTGTTAATATTACTGTAGAGGCTGGAAACCCCTAAGACTTTTCCCACCCTTATTTTTCAATTTGGTACTGGCGGATGTCCAATTACCACGTGGTAGGGAGATGCTCCCCGATAGCGTTTTGGGGGAATGTGGAATTAAACTATGCACATGTATCATGCTAATACGTTTTCGCTGGAGTATGACACGAGAGTCATTATAGTCCCCTAAACATTACTTACACTGTGAATGCAGAGAATAAAAACAAATGAAGACAATATCTATACATTGTGTTAAACAGATTGAAGCACATTTTTAAAGTAAGAGAAATATATATGTTTTAAATGTGTCTGTGGCGTCACCGGCTTATGACATCATCGGTGGCTTGACATGCAAATGAACTGGTATTCAGCTGGAAATGCATAATGTGCATATCAAGTCACAGGGTGAAAATATCTGATTTAAAACAGATACTTACTTTATTATAGGCATTTGCTTGCCACTCTAACACAATGTATAGATCATTTACACGTCTTTTCTACATTCACACTATAGGTACTGTTTAGGTATACAGAGTCGCTTTAAGTTCCAGCCTTGCTGAGTCTGTCATTTAGATCATAAGGGTAGTGGTGTCCTCTCTAATTAGATTGTTGAAAGGTTTAGGATTTGCTCCAGGGTAATGGCTGAGGGTGAGTGATATTATCCTCGGCTTTCCCTTCACGAGTGGCTGGCCTGCGGCACTACAGGTGACCTTGTGGCAATGATGTGGTTTAAGGGAGACTCAAGTCAAAGCCAGTGGTTAAGACAGTCTACATATCTGATCACCAACCCAAGCTCTGACCTAGCTACCATTGATGTTATTGGTCAATGCGATCCAAATTGGTACAACAGCCATCTCTACACGTCTCTTCACCCAATGCACAATAGCATCATTGCCGATTTGCAGTATATTTGGAAAACTCTGCCAAGTCAATAAAAAGTCGCCTTTGTTGTAGGACCTGATTGCTTTTGCATTTGGCCTGAGTCTCCTTTGCCTTTCCCACCTTACCCCAGAAGACAATCACAGCTCCTTTTATCTCCTCCCTACCTGTTCCTCTCCTTCTAACATTTTGTTTGTGTTCCATTTCTTGCCCTTTCTCTATCCCCCTGCCCCCCGCCAGGATGGCAACACGTGTGTAAGACCTCTTTCCTAGACGTCCTATGATTTCTTTGTGCTATATGGTGATGCATTATTATTGGATATTATTCTAAAGTTAGGAAAGAACACACAGGAAAAACAAAAAATATTGAGTTTTGTTTGAAAGCTCTCACTATATTTGTTGTAATAAAAAAACGAACAAAAAAAAAGGTTTACTATTAAAAAAATACACGTTTCTGATAAGTTGTGTCTCTCTTGCTTTTCTTTTCCACCCTTCCTGTTTGCCTGACGTTATTTATTGTTTTTTTTCTTCTCACTTTGCTCTGCTTCTAATCTTGCTGTTTAATCATTCAGGCCGCTGCATGTTGTGTTGCAGTGACATGAGGTTTGGGAATGTGACATATTAATATGAGAGTGTAACTTCTTTTAACTAGAGTGCAGAATTTCACGGGTTCCATCTGTCACCCCACTTTGTCCCTTCAGACTACTTTCTCAATCAGAGGAGCTGGCTAGATCAAAAGATCTCTGCTCACCAGCCCCCCATGTGCCCTGACACACAGGTAGCCTCTAGTGCAGGGGCAAGTCTAATTGATATAAATTGTGTGTGTAAGTGGCAGACTGTGTGTGGGTGTGGGGCGGAACTGTAAAAACGAGACCGCAGTCTCATGCTACTGAGTGAGATTGTTTTCTCAATAGTTACTTCCAAGAGGTGAATCTTCATATTTAATATATTAATGCATGATTTCCTGAAAGGTGACTGTGTGCATGTATGAGTAAATGTGTGCTTGCATGGGTAAATGACTGTGTGCTTGCATGGGTACATACCTGTGTGCTTGCACGGGTACATACCTGTGTGCTTGCACGGGTACATACCTGTGTGCTTGCACGGGTACATACCTGTGTGCTTGCACGGGTATATTACTGTGTGCTTGCACGGTTTTATAACTGTGTGCTTGCACGGTTTTATAACTGTGTGCTTGCACGGTTTTATAACTGTGTGCTTGCACGGTTTTATAACTGTGTGCTTGCAAGGGTATATAAGTGTGTGCTTGCAAGGGTATATAACTGTGTGCTTGCACGGGTACATAACTGTGTGCTTGCACGGGTATATAACTGTGTGCTTGCACGGGTACATAACTGTGTGCTTGCACGGGTACATAACTGTGTGCTTGCACGGGTACATAACTGTGTGCTTGCACGGGTACATAACTGTGTGCTTGCACGGGTACATAACTGTGTGCTTGCTAGGGTATATTACTGTGTGCTTGCACGGGTACATAACTGTGTGCTTGCACGGGTATATAACTGTGTGCTTGCACGGGTATATAACTGTGTGCTTGCACGGGTACATAACTGTGTGTGCTTGCACGGGTACATAACTGTGTGTGCTTGCACGGGTACATAACTGTGTGTGCTTGCACGGGTACATAACTGTGTGTGCTTGCACGGGTACATAATTGTGTGTGCTTGCACGGGTACATAACTGTGTGTACTAACTGAATTAGTTATTTTTTTGAAAAAGTAAAATACAATTCTCTTTTGGAAGTCTTTTCTGTTTAAGCTCACTCTCTACATGCATTTGTTGTTTGTATTTAAAGGGTTTCTAACATCTAAATATTGCTTATACTGAGCATGTAGAGAACAAAAATGATCTGTACATTGCATTAGCAGAACTACAAATGCCTTAAAAGGAGATTCCACAGATACATTTAAAGCACATTTTCCTCCTAATTTAGGCTTTTGCATGCAATAAAACTGCTAATAATTTTTTTTAATTTCTACATTCAGAGCTGCTAATGACATCACCTGTGCCATGATATGCAATTGTAATGGATTTAAGTAGGAAATGTATAATTTGCATATCAGGCCACAGCTGATGTCATCAGCAGGAGACTCTGCAGACATTAAAAAAAACACAAACATTTTTCTCCTAATTTAGGCATCTGCTTGCACATATAGATCATGTTCAATTATTTGTATTCTCTGCATGCACAGTAACAATGTTTAGGTAATACAGTCCCTTTTAAATATGGTTTGGATTTAAAAAAAATTGGTATCAGGACAAGTAGATTGGGCTACGGCTTTAGTCCTTAGATAAGTAATTAAAAAAAAATAAAATAATAATTCAACACAGTGGGTTATTTATGGGGCTCCTGTATGGAATATTATCATGGGCCATCTGACTGTCATTAATAAGGATTCTGCATGACCTGGTATTGGAGGAAATCTAGGGGGGTGACACCAACCGAAGTGACGCCTCTCACTTGTCGAATTAAGGCCAAAGTAGCCAGGTACACTGGACTTAGATACTTTGATCTAAAGTTGGAAATTCCCTCAACACGGTTTAGAGAATAATCCTCAGTGCAATGGCTCGTATTAGATGGAATAGATCACAGTGAATGAAATGCATTAAATATCCACTTCCCCAGCGCTTTATGCCTCACTTAACTGCATCACCCACTCCCCGCACTTGAATCTCCCCGCCTGGGAAACTGACCTGGTCCCCTGGCATTTATATGTCATCTCCCTCTTCACAACTGGATCTCATGCTTGGGCGGGTTCTCTGTATTGCTGAAGGCCTGGGTGTCAGGAGGGAAGGCTTGCCAAAGCAGGCAGCTAATGCAACTGCTCAAGGAAGCATTAAGAGTAAATTATAGGGGTGCTGGCTCTAAAGAACACTGCCTTGTAATCTCAAATAACTCACTGCTGTCAAGGGTTCAAAGGTCAACATCCTCTGCTTCCTTCACTGTAAGCCAGAGTATGAGCTAATAGGAGAGAAATA
Source organism: Pelodytes ibericus (assembly GCA_036172795.1). Lineage (NCBI taxonomy): Eukaryota > Metazoa > Chordata > Amphibia > Anura > Pelodytidae > Pelodytes > Pelodytes ibericus. Next base: position 46,900,783 of record CM069868.1, on the reverse strand, counting down.
TCATGTTCCTCGCAGCCTGCTCTGGAGACCCATTACCTCTGTTTCAACAGAGTCTTCAGCCATAGAATGAAAAGTCCAACACAGCGCAGACACCTTGCAAAGGGGCCAGCATCTGGTCAGTAACAGGAGCCTGATGCAGAATCAGACACATGTAGGGTTCTGTATAAAGAGCAGATCTAGGCTAAAGTTCTACAAGTGGAACTCTCAGCAACACTGCAGCAGTTTCCATGGCAACTGCTCCATTTAGAAAAAATACTCTGCAGGTATATGTGGAGTGTGCAGCAGCCAAACATATTTTTGCTCCAGTTTCAGTGCTTCGGCCTTCGCTCAAAAAGTAGTGTCATAACATCATGGTTCACCCCTGTGTGCAGTGATATGTGCGTATCCTTAGTGTGTAGGATTATGATTTTACATCTGGGAAAGGTCTAAACATGCCGGCCATCATACTATTCAGGACACTTGGCTTATACGGCCCCCTCGTCAGCATTCCTCGTGTTACAAACCTATGTAACATGTTTTTGGTAATTCCAATCCAGCTATATTCAGGTTGGGAACTACAGAGACCCCACCCCTTCATGGCGTATTTGGAATGACATCACAGGAGGTAATTACCCTTAGTAAAGTCTGCAGAACAACTCTAACTCACACAGATATGTTTATAGGGATGGTGTCATCCACACCTTGAGGATTCGCTGAAGTTGGAAAACATCCATTATTTTGGCAAACTTGCAAGCAGATGCATAGATTAAGAAAACAATAGGGTCTATCTACTCAGTAGAGAGACTTGCAGGAAATTGAAACATGAATGTCAAAGTTTAGGCCAAAGATTTTTTTCCAATTCCCTGCAATTCTCTCTATATTGAGTAGACCCAAATGTGTCTGGTGTCTCCTGTTTATGACATCACCTGTGGCTTGATATGCAAATGAACTACTTCCAGTGGAAAGTGTGTAATTTGCATATTGAGCAACAAGGTGATGTCATAAAAAGGAGACACCAAGATGCACACTAATATACGAAAACCCAGAGAGGTTGTGTATTATCATTTTTGAATTGTTTTCTCAAGAAAACAAGTTTGTGATCGTGAGAAAAAAAGTCCAGAAAAAATAATACACAGCCTCTCTGGGTTTCTGTAACTAACACAATCTATACAAAGGAGACACCAAGATGCACACTAATATACGAAAGCCCAGAGAGGTTGTGTATTATCATTTTTTAATTGTTTTCTCAAGAAAACAAGTTTGTGATCGTGAGAAAAAAAATTCCAGAAAAAATAATAATACACAGCCTCTCTGGGCTTCTGTAACTAACACAATTTATAGATCATTTGTGATCATTAACTATTGTCTGCATTCACGGTTTACACAATAGTTAGGCCTTTTTCACCTGTAGCCCCTGTCCAACCTGACCGTATCACTGGGAGCTCCCAACGATTCACAAAGCTCAAAGTAGATGAAACGACTAATTAGACCCATGTTACTTGTTCAATCCCTTGTCTGAGACTTTTTTCCAGACACATTGGGGGGAAATTGTTTATTTGTAGTAACATTTGTCAAGCACATGTTACTGTTCTGTCATACATTACTAGGTCACTTAAAAATAAATATTTGTAGACAGGGGAAAATAATAGAGGATTTACACAAATGCACAAACTTGCAGGGACTTGGTTGGGTGTAATACAAACCTTGGCCACAAGAGTGTGCTCATACTCTACATTCATGCATGCTCTAGAAAAGTGTTCTCGCATTTCTATATTGAGGGAAGGCATTTATTCTGTTTCATTGGTATTCTTTGAAACGCCAGAGGGCACAATGCATCAAGGCCCTATATCAACCCCTTGTCATAACTGTGAACTAGAGGCGAAAGGGGGTTTTAATACTTTCTTTTATGATTAAATTATGGTTTTAGAGAAGAAAAAAAACCCAATAAGGATGAGAACAAGGGATGCTAGTTAAAAAAACACACAACACAATTGCTAAAGAAAGGGACTATAAAAAATAAAATAATTATCATATAAAAAGGAGTATATTTCATTTCTTTAACCTTCCTCCCAGACAGATCCGGACACAAACAAGGTCCCTTTATTTTCTACTTCTACATGGGGTGATTTGTGTATTCGTTCAAATGCTTCTCTGCCAAAACATAGCAAGGCTACAAGAGGTCCCTTTTATAGGGCAGATGTTTTGGGAGCTATACCCCACATGCCCAAATCAGAGGCTGTTTAGACACGCTATATGAAAAAGAGTCTACTGGCAAAGCTGACAACAGTGGCAAACAAATAAAAATCTAAATATAAAATGTTCAATCATGATTAGAAACTTCCCAAATCATGCAAAAGGAATATGTTTACACACACGCTCATGATGTGCACCAAATCAACACAAAGGGATATATTCATGGAAGAGGGGAATGACAAAGGGAATTACAAACTTAAGGCCAAAATAGCCAAAATAGTGTGGATATAGTAGCCGGTATGTAGTGGCAACATTCTCCAATCGGATACTTTGGCCTTAAGTTTGAAATTCCTTGCAATTAACTCTTTCATGAATAATGGGTCTACTCAATCAAGCAAGAATTGCAGGTGAGAAGGGAATGTAAAACTTCAGGCTCAAATTCTGTCATTCAGCTGTACTGGAGAATTTCTGAGGGTGGCCCTGTCTATACAGGGAGTGTAGGCTTTTTACCAGTGTCTGATTTTTTTGTGTACACTATGTAGCCAATTACATGTGTTCACAAAGCATCATAATATTTCAGCTTGCCTTCCCCATCACGAAGATCTGTCCTAGGTGCTGAATTTGGTTCCTTGTGTGCTTGTGTTCTGTACTATCCTGAAGAAACCACTAGATGGAGCTGTCTCCATCTGCTTGAGTCAACACCCTGTACACTGTACACTATACTGTACACTATATATTTTTGTGAATCCTCTGCCTGTCCTAACCTAGTATGATAGAGATTTGCACACCTGCTTGTTACCACAGGGTGCATTCTCTTTTATATATTGATCCTATTATATCTAGAGACCACAAAACAAACACATATAATTCATTTACTATTGCAAATGAAATCCACAAATGTCCCTGCTTTCAAGGTAATGCAATGTGAGAGTATTTGGGGAGCATACAGGTGAGTGCACATCCCAATGTGCAACCATAGCTTGTTTTCCTGTATGTACACAGCTTGTACACAGGAGCTGTCCACTGGTGATAACTTTCCAGCTACAAATTCAATAACAATCTGACGAGCACAATCTATAAAGGAAAACATTTTGGGAAAATTAAGGTTACAGAGGAAGGGATTACAATATTTTAAAATGTTTCATAAACTGGCCCTGCTGTCTGACATTATCTTCTTTTTCAATGATCTTTCTATAATGTTGCGTTTAAACAAGATCACTAGTTATGTATGGCAGGAAAAGGCAGAGCACAGTGTATGGGGGCAGGGAGATGGGGGCAGAGCACAGTGTATGGGGGCAGGGAGATGGGGGCAGAGCACAGTGTATGGGGGCAGGGAGATGGGGGCAGAGCACAGTGTATGGGGGCAGGGAGATGGGGGCAGAGCACAGTGTATGGGGGCAGGGAGATGGGGGCAGAGCACAGTGTATGGGGGCAGGGAGATGGGGGCAGAGCACAGTGTATGGGGGCAGGGAGATGGGGGCAGAGCACAGTGTATAGGGGCAGGGAGATGGGGGCAGAGCACAGTGTATGGGGGCAGGGAGATGGGGGCAGAGCACAGTGTATGGGGGCAGGGAGATGGGGCAGAGCACAGTGTATGGGGGCAGGGAGATGGGGGCAGAGCACAGTGTATGGGGACAGGGAGATGGGGCCAGAGCACAGTGCATGGGGGCAGGAAGATGCGGGCAGAGCACAGTGTATGGGGGCAGGGAGATGGGGGCAGAGCACAGTGTATGGGGACAGGGAAAAAAAAGGCAGAGCACAGTGTATGGGGGCAGGGAGATGGGGCAGAGCACAATGTATGGGGGCAGGGAGATGGGGGCAGGGAGATGGAGGCAGAGCACAGTGTATGGGGGCAGGGAGATGGGGGCAGAGCACAGTGTATGGGGGCAGGGGAAAAAAGGCAGAGCACAGTGTATGGGGGCAGAGCACAGTGTATGGGGGCAGGGGGAAAAAGGCAGAGCACAGTGTATGGGGGCAGAGCACAGTGTATGGGGGCAGGGAGATGGGGGCAGAGCACAGTGTATGGGGACAGGGAGATGAGCCAGAGCACAGTGCACGGGGGCAGGAAGATGCGGGCAGAGCACAGTGTATGGGGGCAGGGAGATGGGGGCAGAGCACAGTGTATGGGGGCAGGGAGATGGGGGCAGAGCACAGTGTATGGGGGCAGGGAGATGGGGGCAGAGCACAGTGTATGGGGGCAGGAGAAAAAAGGCAGAGCACAGTGTATGGGGGCAGGGAGATGGGGCCAGAGCACAGTGCATGGGGGCAGAGCACAGTGTATGGGGGCAGGGAGATGCGGGCAGAGCACAGTGTATGGGGGCAGGGAGATGCGGGCAGAGCACAGTGTATGGGGGCAGGGAGATGGGGCCAGAGCACAGTGCATGGGGGCAGGGAGATGCGGGCAGAGCACAGTGTATGGGGGCAGAGCACAGTGTATGGGGGCAGAGCACAGTGTATGGGGGCAGGGAGATGGGGCCAGAGCACAGTGTATGGCGGCAGAGCACATTGTGCAATTAGTGATTATTTTCCTTTTTTTCCTTGCATGTTCAGTTTTTCCTAAAAAGGTATGCATTACATCACTTTGGGCTGATCTAATTTTTCACACCTCACGTCAAGGAATTAAAGTAGAAAAGAAAAATAAACCGATAAGGAAAGATCAATTTACAGATTGACTATGAGCAGTAAAGTCCTTGTCCCTCAGAATGCCCAGCACAACCAAACATGTCCTCCTACAAAAGAACCATCAATTACATGTGTTGCTGTAATGAGGATGAGGAAAATGTGCAGGGCTGACAGGTGAAAGCCTGGGAATCAGGGTTGGTAGCTGCAGGGGCTGTGATATTGTTGCAGTACCAGTGTCTGCCCACAGCAGGAGTCACGTCGGATTGTGCGATCATTGCCTTTCATTGTGATGTAAAACCCTGGTGTTAAAAAAGATGATTACAGTCCGGCATCCCGCCCCATATTATATCCATGACTAATCCGGTGATCCTGAATCTCCCCTTATTCTCTTCCTCTTGTTTTTATTGAAAAGCCTCCCCAAGGTCTTTTGACAACAGAGCAGTATCAAAACATTGTGTGATTATGATCATTGGCCCCTCTTCTCCCTCATCCAAGGATTCTCTGGCTCATTACTCCCAGCAGCTTCTTCATATAAGCTGCTGGGAGAAAGTGGAGCATCACTTTGTGACATAGGTGATAAAAAGCACTTCCTATGGTCCTTTCCCAAAGTCTGGTTAAAGCTAATGCTTCACAGACAAAGTATTACGGATGCAGAATTGGCTCGTCTTGCAGGCTTTCCTACTATAGTTTAACCTGTACCTTTTAATGGGTCATTATTCTCACAGCACCACTGTAAAATACATGATCCTGCTGCAGTTACCTATAACATCCCCAGAGGTAAGGGACTGTTTATGAATAGCTGTACAGTAGGCATTTGCTTAGTCGTTCCTTTGGCACCAAAGCTACATTTACAAGAAAGAAAGAAAAAACTTTTTGAGAGGCCTTGTATTTGCAGAAGGAATTCAGTTAATTCCAAGGAACTCTGTAACCTATATAAACCTTGTTATGCAGAGACTGGGGGGAAAGAGACTGGTGCTACAAGAATTGCAGGGAAATGTGTGACTTAAAAGAAAACTGTGTCTTAAATGTGCCTGTGGGGTATCCTGTTTAAGACGTCACCTGTGGCTTGATATGCAAATGAACTGCTTTTTAGAAGAAGATTCCTGCATGGAGCAATATACTAAAATCAGAGGATCCGGTGCCAGGACTCCATTGCTTTCCCCCCCGCTCAGTGTGACACATATGGCGCATTTGTCTCATTCTCATGCACATTCTCCCTACACTGATAAAAACGCTGCCAAAACATCAGAAAGGAGGTGTTGATGACATGGGAGCATTTCAGGGAATACCACTGGAAAAAGCCATATGTCTTTCGCTGCTGCCAATTAGCAGTGTATGTAAAGGGTGGACGCCATTCCCAGGGATGGTCTGTTTTATTGTATACATTGTTCTAGGTTTTACAGAGAAGCCATGTTGGAAGTAGGCATTCCCTAATGGGCACAGGAGTCTGTAATTATAATGTACAGTGATTAAATAGGGCTCAGTCACCCCAGGAACACCCACCCCGACTAAAAGGATGCAGCGAGGCAGCCTGTTTTCTGCTGCAGTATGTGACAGATATTTTGTAGGCCTTGGGAGCCAAATAGATCAATTCAGGAGCCAGCTTAATCATTTTCAGGAGCCAGGGTAAAGGAGCTTCTATAGGGTTCTATGTAAAACAACAAAAAACATTAGGAGCCAACAGCAGGGATTTTAGGAGTTGTGGCTGCCTCTGTTCTACTGTATTAAAGCTGGAGCACAGATGGATCAATAGACTGCATACAAGCAGAGCATTTGCCATGTAGCTTACAAGATACGCATGTGGCCTACATGGAACAATTGGAAACGAACTTAAAATCTTTAAAATAAGCAGAACTGATTAGCTGTCAGTAGCATGATCATCCAATCGGCCGTGGCTCTTGGCATGCAGGCCGACGGCAGGGATCCCTCAGTGAGAGTGCCTTGCTTCAAGCTGAAATCATGTCAGACTCCCCTCTACCAATCACATGTAAAAGCAAGAGTCTCTCGCTATGCGAGCGACTGTGAAAGAACAGATTCGCCCAGGTGTCAGATTCAGACATGTTCCGGCCAGGGTAACTTAGATATTTTCCCCTTAGTAACAAAACAAATTATTCTGTATATGTATGAAATAAAAATGCTGTATATAATACACATATAAAAATGATGGCATGCACAACCATTCACAAGCTAAAGTTTAAATAAAAATGGCACGTGCAATCCTCTAGACTTGCATATCAAAAACAGAAAGGAAAACATATACCTGTATTATATTTAGCAGATTCCATGACTGGGAAAGACCCGGCTCAATCCTTCTATTTGGAATTTATATAAAGAAAAGTTTGAGATCTACATAAATTATAAGACACAAGGTATATGCATGTGACAGCAGTACACTAGAAAATGATGCACGGGCCAATTTGGAAGGCTGACTATTTTTTTTTATATAACTTGGAAGGTTTGCTATAGTGTAAAGATTTACAAATGTAACATAACATTTAGAAACCATGTTGTTTTTAAAGAGTGTATTATAATAAGACAATTTTGTTGTAGAAGAATACATAATAATAATAATATTATTGATACAATGTGCATCCATCATGCCTTCTGCATTAAATTAGGCCTCACAAAGATTTTGTGGCAACAGTTACTTTAGGGAGGGTGGAGGACACAAGGAATTTAACTCTAAAGCTTTCCAGGGAATCAAAAATGTTTTTGATTTTTTTAACTGGCAGAGCATTGGGCAGAATAGATAAATTGGCTTATTGGCTGTCAGATTACATTGGGCACAAAGTGCAAATCTGGGGGGAAATTCTAACAAGCATCAGGAACATTTCACTGGTTTCCATGGTGACTGCTCTGATATGTAAAAGCCATGTAATACTAGTGTACATATTCACGCTATACTGAATGAAACTAAACAGGGGGGAAAGTGCCCTTTAACATCAAAGAGATGGCATAATCAGAGCATAGTAATTACTTAATCAAATCCTATTCCAAGCGCTTTATTCATAAAGAAGAAATTAACAAGGGAATTTCAAACTTAAGACCAAAGCAGCCAAGTGGGGAAAAAAAATCTTCAATTCTGCGGAATTTGAGAATTCATCCAACTCTGCTACTTTGGACTTAAGTTTAAATTTGTCTTGTCAATTCCCTCTTTTATGACTCTAATAAGTGAATTTGTTTGGTCTTCATTATAGGAAGGCTCCAATATACTTTTTTTCCCCCTTGCACGGAGCAGTTATTTGGGCTTTTGAAGTGTTTTTTTATTTCCCGTTCAAACACTGCCACTGCATGCTTCAAAAGTAACCTGCGGGGAGTGGAGAAAAGACCTTTAACACAGAGATCAGGCCTCTCACCACAAGGAACTGGGCCCTGTGTGAAAGCAAATCTCACAGCAATGGTGTGCATCCCTAATAGAAACTTGTTATGTTTTGTAATCGGATTAAAAGCACCCCTTCTCTATGCTAGCCTCCCCTGCTGATACAAGGAACTAGTAAAGCAGCCTGACTCACAGCAAGCATAGGAGGCCATTACATAGCATCCATTTCCAAAAATATTATATATTTTTCACTAAGGAAATTGCAATTTGAATGGGGAACCGACAGTCTCAGGACCGGCCCTCTCTGCCGTTGCTTTGAGGGCATGTCAGTCGTGCTGCACACCACAGTCAGTAGCGCTGCATACCAACCAGCAGTACTGGTCACAATTCGGTAGCACCAAAACTTGCCAGCCTGGAAATCCTAAAGTATCTCCCAAAATAAAACGGACTGTCTCTTGAACAGTCCTTCATAGGAGCATCATTCAGAAGCCATTGCAATAAAAAGGAGACTTCTGCCGGGTTAAAAATTCAGGCAACATTACAAGAAAAGAAATAAAACATTTGGGATCTCTTTTCAGATGTCAAGATACACAGTCAAAAAATAAAGAACATAGAAATTCGGAAGAGAAACTATGGTCATCCAGAGGCGCAGTGTGTCCATTTATTGGTGCATGTGGTAGATCATGGGTAGTGCACACCTGTCACAAACGTCAACATGTAAAGGAAGGAAAAATAATCTCTCACAGTTTTCGATATTAAAAAAATCAACCTAAAATAGATCAATTTGGCCCAAAATAGATTCGGATCAGGCAAGTTAGGACAATTTCAGAAATCTCCTTCAAGGATTAGGAAACATTTGGATCGGGAAGAATTTTGGTTACCCATTATGCACCAGTCACCCCTGAACACGCTGCGGATTGAGGAAATATACACATAATTTGCACATATCAAATTCTCAAGATTTATTTTGAGTATTGAATAGGGAAGTTTAGACGAATTAAACATAAAAATATTTATATACAATAATATAGCAGTTTTATATAGAACAGTATATTTATATATACAACTTATTTGTGTTTGTGTGTGTGTGTGTGTGTGTGTACATATATACATTTTTTTTTTATGTTCATTTACTTTATTTTGATGTATTCAATGTATTTTATTGGGCCCATTTCCGGAATACTTCTATGGGAGGAATTCGGCTGTATTTGTAATAGCTCCTCAGTGGGGAGGTCCGATTCAGTGGGGAGGTCCGATTTGCAGACTTATTTAGAGGCACATCGGCGCTACATGGATAGCTTGAAATTCAGGGTTTTTTGTGCCACAGATATGATCCAAGTACGGACTTCAAAGGCACCATTTCAGAGCCGAAACTCTGAGCTACCTAAGTCAACCCTCTAATAATAAATAAAACACATAAAATATGACAAATAAAAACAACACAAATAAATGGTGGAGTTTCTAAACTCAGCCATAAATAGATAAAGATGGGTGGATAGATAACTAGTCCCTTTTCAGTAAATAATTAGTAATATATAAAATATTATATATATAATATAAAATACAAAACCAAATTGTCTCCTGGGAAAACCAAGTGGACACTTGATAACTCTTTTACTCTCTCATCCAATGTATATTACTTACATATATATATACACGTTTTCTAAGGAAAAAAAAAAGGTTGTTGTTGCGCAAATTACACTATACCCTCCTTTGTACTGTGTATTGTACGTGTATAATTTGAAACATTTGTTTTAGCAATGCCTGAGGAAACAACCTAGCTAAATGGTATTAAAAGCTATCCATTTACAAGTATATTAAGGGTATCAACTCACTCCTCAGTTCTGCAACTAGCTTTATATCTAATTCATACCTGCTAATCCTCATTATTTACTACTTTTTCCTTTATAAAACTTGTTAAACTGCTCTGCACGTCACATACATTTTTTTTGGACATATTTGGACTCCTTAATAAAAAAAAAACTAAAATAAAATAAAAAGACTGGCTCTGATTCATCTTTTAATCGGTCTGCCTGATCTAATTCTCTGTCAAGTGATATTATGTGAACCAAAGATGGCAGAACTTTAAAACACCTTCCACATACCAGTAAATTAGGGTATAAACAAAGGGGCATTTTTTTCCATTTATCAAAGGGAGTGCATGATTGTAGTCGAGGCATTCACCGAGTAAATCTCTATACTGTGCGTGCCCCTGGGTGCGGTAAGTTGTCTAAGAGCACAGGGCCTTGGGCTAAAAGGTTTAGTCAATGAACAAATTGCTTCTCAGTAGGAGGTGCTCCTCTTCCCAGGTTGGATGTAATGATTGCAGTTTTGGAAACAGATGGTGCAACCAACCAAAATAATCCAGGCCTGCTTTTTTTTTTTTCCTTTTCCAGAAGAAAAATAGCCAAAGTTAGGTTAGATTCAGGTCTCCGGAGGTTGGCCAAGTCTGGGTCATTAGACAGATCCACTATTATCGTCATTTACTCTATTGTCTAAAGTTACTAACCCTTTGTCCCCCTTTTATCCAGAATTTGATCAGTTGAGCAGCTTAAACAGAAAGGAAATCGTTTTTATTTGTTGAATGCATGGTATTCTGTAGGTTTGGCAGGCCCTCTGCATAATCACAGGACAGAGTCTCAACAATTTGGGATAATGCAACCATGGAAGACAGGAGAAAAGGCAGCCATCTTGCAAAAACAGCCCGCTATATTTTGGGTATGAATGCATTGCACTTTATTATGTTCTGGTTGAAATGACATGTTCCAAGAGAAAGCAATAAACAGGCACCTAGATGAAATGCACTTTCTCAAACCCAAAAATACATTACTGGTTCACAAGTCTTTACAGAATGGGGTAAGCTTGCACCTCACCTCGCATTTTTCACATTTGACCGTTCCCATAAGTACATTATTATAAAACGTGATTCTGGTGCAAAGAGGTAAAACTGGAGCAAGCTGGATGGGCAGTCTATTCATTTCCACGGCAACTGCTCCACTTTTAGAGTTTTGTACTTTGAGGAAAAAAAAAAAAATGTACGGCTAGAGATTTTATGTAAGGCACAATAAGGGAATAAATTCCCCAAACTGAAATATAATTCTATTCACGTGCCGAAAAATATATTATTTGTTTTATTGTTTTTTTATTTTCTATCACAGTGATATGTTGCCATTGCCTCAGGTTAAAATTAATTGGCTCATTTTTTCAAGTCCATTGTTTTTAATGTTTTTAAATGGAGTTAACGGATTAGAAAACAATTTGGTCAATGTAGCAGTTCAACTCAGAAAGAGGGGGAAAAAAAAAAGAGAAGAGTTTGCGGCCTATAAACCGAATAAGAAAAATACAGAGCATCACACATGAATGATTTCCATTCATTTTCATTTCCCGAATGTGTTCCCTTAATAGGATTGGGGGACAGCGGCCTGTCTCTGCCCCTTCCTCAATGTGTTTTGGTAGTGAACCAAATAACCCGCAAAAGAAAGACCTATTAGTTCCTGGATGGTTCTCACGAATGGAAAAAAAAAAAAAGCAGTTCCAGCACAGTGACTTGTAATGGGAGTATTAAGCATCCCAATAAGTATTGAATTATCAGAAATTGCACCCTGCCCCATATGTAGCTTTTAAGGAGACCCTTGCTAGTTAATTATCCAGGAGTGGGCCAGTTCTCAACGGCCTTTGGGGGCATCAATTCCGCACTTGATGCCCATCATTCGCAGCCTAGAACTGGAACTGACAGCGTGAGAATTCGTATCTCTTCCCCCCTTCCTCGCAAAACATGCAGGCTCTTTGTTTACAGAGACATATGTACGGGAAAAGGAGGAACAGAAGGACAGGGATAATGGAGCGTACGTCCCATTTAATTATACAGAGCACAGCCCGTCAGCAGATCCCCAATCATAATAATCATGTAGGTAACAGGGAGGGGAGTGGGGGGGGGGGGGGGGGGAATAAGCAGAGAAAGTCCCACATATTGATAGCACAATGAAAATGTTGGGGGTTTCACAGGAAGTGAAGAAAGCATTACTTTGGATGCAAAACATGGATACCAATTACCCACAATGTATTACAGTTGAAGCAGAAAGTCAAATGAAAACATGGTAATATTTAAAGCCATATTTTTGTGGCACAGTTACAGTGAACTTACCATCCAAATATGACCAGGCTCCTTAAAATAAAGCATGCCATTTCACACATTTAGTAAATACATTTTGCGATTGTCTATGCATTATGGCCATGTGTTCATGCTTGTGGCAACCTATTCTCCACTAGAAAATACATTTACATTTCTAAATTGACACCACAGAAAATGTATATTTACATCTACATCTTTGTTGCAATTGTGTCATTTACCATAAATGAAAACCTATGTGTTCCCTATGTTAAAACTAAAAAACCTTTAATAAAATCTATCTAACTCTATCTACTTTATTTACTATCACCTAAATAGCTAAATAAAAACCTATACCTAGTGACCACAATACACCTTCACAGAGTCAAGCATCTTTTTTAATATAGCATACAATGTAATTTAGCGCTATCACTTATATTGTGGGTTGATTTGAGTAACATGTTGCTTCTCGGTATGTTTTAAATCATCTGTGACCACAGAGGAAGCTGATTAGGAGCTATATTTGGCCTAAACTGTGTGCCGTTGGGTATTATGTAATGTGATCCATCGGCTGGATACTGCTTTCTTGATTGAATCAATCTATGGTATTTGGTTTTAATAGATATTTAGGTGAATAATATTTCCCGGTCTATACAGAATCTTGATTTAGATATATTTTATTAAAAGTTAAGTTTTATCATAGGAAACATTAATATGTTTTCATTTGTGGTGTAGATATCCCCATTTAGGTTACCCCCACTGTGTTCCCTATATGTTTCTTGATGATAGCAATATTTCTGGTTTATTAGCCATCATGTTAAGTCAGTGAACAGGTATTATTTCCCATGGAACACCTCCACACACTAACACTAAGCCTGAGCTAACCCTAAAGGGTTATTGTGGCTGACCCTGGCTTTGCAGGGTTATTGTGTGTGTGCTTGGTACACACAGAGGCTATCCCTACACCAGAGGCTATCCCTACACCAGAGGCTACCAAGTTCTTTCTGCAGTGGGCCACATAATCAGAAAGGCATTCGCTTGTCAGGCCGCATTCATTCTATTACATTTACAGTAAAGGTGAAGAAGAGATTGTCGGCCATAGGACCATGTATGGTTATTTATCAGTAATACAAAAAGTAGTTCAAAACAAGTTTAACTCTATTAAAAAAAAAAAATACATTTGTAGGGATGAGAATATGAGCAGTTAAGTCAGGTGGGCTGCACCTTGCTGCCAAATGGGCCACACATTGGAAGCCCCTGCCCTACACAGGTTCTACCCATGATTCTCCACAGAGAATAATTTGGGATTGCTAATCTAAATATGTAATTTTATTAAACAGGAAAAGTGCTTTTTAAATATAAATGTACACACACCGATCAGCCATAACATTATGACCACTGACAGGTGGCAAGCGGGCGGAGGCAGTGTGATGCTGGGAAACCTTGGGTCCTGCCATTTATGTGGATGTTACTTTGACACGTACCACCTATCTAACCATTGTATGTTGAACAATATTTGTTCTTTCCCTGCCTCAATAAAAAAATGTATGTAAAACCAAGCATTGTTTCCTGGGGTAAATGTTTCAGATTTCAGTACTCACGGTTGAGTTTTCCCAAAACGTGGATTTTTGCTAGTAGTCATGTGTCCGGAGAAGTTTGGGCGGTAGCACACACCAAGGAAAGTGGGATTTCTACACAATAGTTACAGACTGCAGCTCAAAAACGGGTACACAGTTGTATGCAATAAAAGCCAAAATCTGATATAAAGAAAAAGAGAACAGATTATTACAACTAAAATGTATTTATTTGTTTGTTTATCCTAATAGACGAGAGGTGGGAAATATTATAGCATTGGGAGAGATTTTTTTTTCAGGGGGATTTCAAATGGTTAAAATGGAAGCATTGCAAAGGGCTTAAATACCTTTTAGACATGCATGTTCTTTGCTTTTTACGCTTTTAAATCAATCAGCCAAGATTGACCAAGCATCGATAAGGGAAATGCACAGCCTGTGGGAGTGGATGATTCCCACCTGCTTATGCAATGCAGTTGTGTAAGTAGGTATCAAATTGGACCCAAGCGAGGGGAGATGTGCATTGCTTCCAGGTTGCTCCCCATCCACCTACCTAGCCTGCCTACCAACTATTCATCTAAATGTTAGCCACATCAGCAGACCAGTCTCCAAGTCCAGCAAGTGTAGCCTACCTGCTAAAATGATTGTCTTCTGCTGCGATATACACAAACACCCAAAGTGGCTTGCACAATTTTAATATAAATCCTAAACATGATTTTTTTTAATTGGACCCCCCCCCCCTTCATGATGTATAAAGATGTGTGTGTGTGTGTGTGTACTTAAAAGGACTGTATCAACTATTGTGCAACTTTTTGTACAATACATATATTTATATACAGATATATACACACGCACACGTTGGTATTTAAGCACATGGTGCTAACACCACACTTGTGTTGCTATTTCGCTTTATTTGCAGCAATGCCCCGACTATCCAGCCTATTTCTGCCGGTACCAGTTTTATACATATGTGAGGAAATGGCAGCTTGTGTCCAATAAACCTTTTTCAGAAACACAAGACGTGGAAGGGTTACTTAATGGGCATCAAACGGTTAAAATCACTACACAGAGCCCCTAACACAAAGAGCTAATGTTGTGCAGATATCTGATCCAAAAGATAATAGGGGACAGTCCTCTTTAGGAATAATAGATATACTTTAACAGAAGTCTTCTCATTCTCACCTCTCGCCTTGTTGATAGGCAGCTGGTCCCTAGGGGGCAAAACCCCTATAATAATCCTTTGTCACCTTAATATAATGTGTGAGCCATATTCTTGTGACACCTGTAGGACATGGGATAGAAGGAGACCATTTGTGAGATACGATCATAATAACAGCCATATGGGGGCAAAGGTACACAATGGCAGAGTGAAAGGGACCTAGTTTTGGCAAATAACAGAGGGGCGGAGAGGCTGAGTCTACGCCAACAAAGTGACCATTTGTGTGGAATGATCTCGTAATAAGCCCTTTCCAAAAAAAAAAAATGAGAAAAACCCCCACCTCTGTACTAAGATACAGAACCGGCTACAGAGTCTCTCCTTTCCTATTTACAATTGTTGAGCCAGAAAAGGGGTCTTGCTTAATGACACAGAATAAAGTTTTGTTTACAACTTGCAACAATATGGAGCACAGAAAGCGTTTCTGATTAAACGCTGTATGCGTGCTTATCCTGCCTGTTTGGACATGTGACAAACTTACAAAGAAACTTCAGCAATTAGGTATATACAAGAGAGACGTCTGTATTAATGCAATCAGCCACACGAAATCTGCTAGGAAATCTGAATAGTGCATCAATAGACTGCACAGACTTCTAGTAATACATAGGATGAAACCATTCTCGAATGCTGGGCCAGTCTATTATAATGCACCATAGTGCAAACGTAAAGGAAGAACATTGCATTCAGCATATTTTTTTTTTTTTTTAACTATAATCATCTAGGGCAGCGGTGGTGAACCTATGGCACGCTGAGCCCTCACTTGTGGCACGCGGTCAGGTTCCCTTCTCACCATCTGTCTATAAATGTGTGTGAGACTATATATGAAAGTGTGTGTGAATATATGTGTGTGTGTGTCTATGTATATTTATATTAATTTTAATATGTTACTTTGTAAATAATGCTGATAAATTCTACAATCTGTTTGATAAATGACACATTGACACAATGTAATATTTAGAAGATAAGTTATAACCTAATAAATCCAAATGAAGATATATAGTATCTCTCTCTCTCTGATGGCTTGACTCCAGTGGTATAATTGCCACTACATTCGTTTTTCCCTTCCATGGGGCCACATGTTGCCAGCCTTCCTGTGACACACAGTACATGTTGCCAGCCTTCCTGTGACACACAGTACATGTTGCCAGCCTTCCTGTGACACACAGTACATGTTGCCAGCCTTCCTGTGACACACAGTACATGTTGCCAGCCTTCCTGTGACACACAGTACATGTTGCCAGCCTTCCTGTGACACACAGTACATGTTGCCAGCCTTCCTGTGACACACAGTACATGTTGCATGATGAATTTTGTACAAATACAGCTTAGTTATGGTTCTGTCAAAGTGTTGTGGGATTAAGCCTGCCCGAGAGTTCCAGCCCCAGCATGGCTTCCCGTGTTAGAAACCGACCTCAGTGACAAGTCCTGGTTATGTGGAGGGCAGTTTGCATTCCCAGACTTTGTGCCAGTCACTAATGTTTCCATATGTAATGCTAGTATGGGATGTAATGTATGTGAGCTATACCTACCTGCTCGCAGGAGGTCTTACACATGGCTGCTCCCTCCCTCCCTCCAGGCAGAACGCGGGGTTTTTTTTTTCCTCTTCAAAAACTTTATTGATATGAAAGTAACAAACACCCAGCTGTTATGGGGGCTACACGAGTAATAGGAACAAACCCTACACATTCTCAGGTATGTGTATATTCCATATGTTCTGTATGGGAAATATGTGCACACTGAATGTGTGCTGGGTACATAATGTATGTAAATATACTGCCCACCTAGTTATATACCGTGTATATAATGTATGTGAGCTGAGGTAAATATACTGCCCACCTAGTTATATACCGTGTATATAATGTATGTGAGGTAAATATACTGCCCCCTGGGTATATACCGTGTATATAATGTATGTGAGCTGAGGTAAATATACTGCCCACCTAGTTATATACCGTGTATATAATGTATGTGAGCTGAGGTAAATATACTGCCCACCTAGTTATATACCGTGTATATAATGTATGTGAGGTAAATATACTGCCCCCTGGGTATATACCGTGTATATAATGTATGTGAGCTGAGGTAAATATACTGCCCACCTAGTTATATACCGTGTATATAATGTATGTGAGCTGAGGTAAATATACTGCCCACCTAGTTATATACCGTGTATATAATGTATGTGAGGTAAATATACTGCCCCCTGGGTATATACCGTGTATATAATGTATGTGAGCTGAGGTAAATATACTGCCCACCTAGTTATATACCGTGTATATAATGTATGTGAAGTAAATATACTGCCCCCTGGGTATATACCGTGTATATAATGTATGTGAGCTGAGGTAAATATACTGCCCACCTAGTTATATACCGTGTATATAATGTATGTGAGCTGAGGTAAATATACTGCCCACTGGGTATATACCGTGTATATAATGTATGTGAGGTAAATATTCTGCCCCCCCCCCCCCCCCCCTATGAACTGTGTATAAAATGTATGTGAGGTAAATAAATAGTGTATATAATGGATGTGAGGTAAATATACAGTGTATATAATGGATGTCAGGTAAATAAATAGTGTATATAATGGATGTGAGGTAAATATACAGTGTATATAATGGATGTCAGGTAAATATACAGTGTATATAATGGATGTGAGGTAAATATACAGTGTATATAATGGATGTGAGGTAAATATACAGTGTATATAATGGATGTGAGGTAAATATACAGTGTATATAATGGATGTCAGGTAAATATACTGTGTATATAATGGATGTGAGGTAAATATACAGTATATATAATGGATGTGAGGTAAATATACAGTGTATATAATGGATGTGAGGTAAATATACAGTGTATATAATGGATGTGAGGTAAATATACAGTGTATATAATGGAAGTCAGGTAAATATACAGTGTATATAATGGATGTGAGGTAAATACACAGTGTATATAATGGATGTGAGGTAAATACACAGTGTATATAATAGATATGAGGTAAATACACAGTGTATATAATGGATGTGAGGTAAATACACAGTGTATATAATGGATGTGAGGTAAATATACAGTGTATATAATGGATGTGAGGTAAATATACAGTGTATATAATGGATGTCAGGTAAATATACAGTGTATATAATGGATGTGAGGTAAATATACAGTGTATATAATGGATGTGAGGTAAATACACAGTGTATATAATGGATGTGAGGTAAATATACAGTGTATATAATGGATGTCAGGTAAATATACAGTGTATATAATGGATGTCAGGTAAATATACAGTGTATATAATAGATATGAGGTAAATACACAGTGTATATAATGGATGTGAGGTAAATACACAGTGTATATAATGGATGTGAGGTAAATACACAGTGTATATAATGGATGTGAGGTAAATATACAGTGTATATAATGGATGTCAGGTAAATATACTGTGTATATAATGGATGTCAGGTAAATATACTGTGTATATAATGGATGTCAGGTAAATATACAGTATATATAATGGATGTGAGGTAAATATACTGTGTATATAATGGATGTGAGGTAAATATACAGTGTATATAATGGATGTGAGATAAATATACAGTGTATATAATGGATGTGAGATAAATATACTGTGTATATAATGGATGTGAGGTAAATATACTGCCCTGTACTTTATACAGACAATATATAATGTGTATTGTACTTTCTATAGGCTGCAGATCCTGTGACCCAGGGGCTGAATGTGGCATACCTGCTCTGTACAGAGGAAGGAGCCTAACATGGAGCAGGTGAGATAGCAATATATATATTTTTGTAAAGCAGATATTACTCTCTGTGGCATGAAATGCACCACTATAAGTTTGTATCATTTATAATAATAGAGACGTTTGTATTTATTCTTTCATTGAATCCCGCAGTTATTTACCATCTCCACGCTCTCCATCGTCACATTGTACTGCGCTGCAGAATAGACTCAGACTTAATAAATAAATATAATACTATAAATGACCCCGGTGAATGAAGATATACATACATCCAACTCAGGAAAATACCCTCTTTCCTGTGACCTAGGAAATTCAATTTAACAAGCCGTATATTATTTTTTTCCACTATATTCAAGGATACTAAATACAAAAATGTCTCAAATCTGGATTTTTAATTGTATTCTATAAGTAGGGCTGGAAATATCACCTGGGGTTTACTATCCAGAAGAAATAGTGTAATCTGGGGGACATGATTTCTCATTTATTTCATGTTATGGACAGAGAAAGCCTGTTTTATTTGCCCTCTGTATACTAAATAACACATTGTTTAATGCCAGTTGCATGTGAGATACATGTTTGCCAGTGATTATTTTTGCTTTGTTTATCTACATCAGGAAGTTAGAGGTGTTATGTTTATTTATTTTTAATCTTTGTTTGTTTGTTGCAAAAAAATAGCAAATCAAGCGAGAAATGGATTGACAATGACCTTGGCTGCAAGTGTTTTGCAAAGCCAGGTTAATAATGTCCCACGCCGTTCACTTTGACCTGTTTTTTTTTTTGTTTCTGCCAAATAAAAATACAATAGTAAAAATAAAATAAAAGATCACGTGGCATTATGGATGCCGTTTACAGGTGGGCTGGAGAAATGAACTCAAATGTATTTAATATTATTTTAATAGTCACGGTAGTCACATTAGTACATTCATTTTTGGATTTGTTTCACCTAAATGACTCTTAAACGAGTGCTTTCATCATCTAAGAGCCGTCACACCCTAGCTGCCTGTGACCTTGGCAGGGTAAATAAAAAGGCCTGCTCTTTTGACCATCCTCACAAAAGCCTTACAGTGACCGTAACAATATATAAGTGCCTGCATGTAACAATTAGTTATTTTAATGGTGCGGTCCCGTTGTCGGTGTGACATGGCATCTTTCCATTTTAGCCTCTCTTTGGAGTAAACCAATCAGAACGGAAGCTCAAGGTCAGGCCTCACCAGCTTTTCACAATTCACGATTAAATTGGTGTTTGTGGTCACAAAAAGACCATGGAAGTCATGTTTAAATTACAAAGTAAATGTAACGTGAAGGACCCTTCGGCACAATGGGTATTGTCTAAAGACTGAACAGTAATGACTTCTACTTTATAAAATCGTCATTTTTGCTAATTGGCACAAACAGTGGAGACTTGTGTCTCTTTTTACCCATTATTTTTCTTTTATCGGCTTTTTACATAGAAACATAGAATGTGTCGGCAGATAAGAACCATTCGGTCCATCTAGTCTGCCCAATTTTTCTGAATACTTTTATTGGTTATTAGTCCCTCCTTCCCGGTTTTTATTTTATTTTATTGATGACATGTTTTTTCTTATTGCTCACTTACTTTTACCATCTAAAAAAAAAGAATTATGAAAAAAAGTGGTACTAAATTTCTGAAATCAAAATCTGGTGCAGAATGTAAAATGCCAAATTAAAATGATCCTGTTTTTTTTTTTTTTGTTCCTCCATCATTTCTTTAAGCTATGACTTGCTGATGTTTCCACTCCGAGTTTGCAAGTTGCTAAAGGAACATTTTTATACCACGAATGCAGAGAATTAAAAAAAATAACATTACAAAAATGATGTAGATTTTGTGTTAGCAGAGTATCATGCAAATGCAAAAACGAATGTAATATGTGTTTTTATTTGTGTTATGACATCATCTTGTGGCTGGATATGCAAGTTACACAATTCCCACTGGAAGAAGTTAACTTGCATGTTAAGCCAAGGTGATGTCATCAACAGGAGACTCCACAGTCACATGTATTTTCTTACAATATTGCTCACATAATACAGGTTGAGTATCCCTTATCCAAATATCCTGTTATCCAAAATGATCCGTTATCCCAAATTTTGGGATAGTCCCTAGCATTTTGGATAAGGGATACTCAACCTGTGTGTGTATATATATATATATATATATATATATATATATATATATATATTTTATTATTCGCTACATTTACAGTATGAACAGTGTTTAAGTGGCACATGAGCAGAGGTAACTAAAAATAAATAATTAGATTGCCAGTAGCTATAACACATTTAGGAGCCACTAAAATGCTTCATGTTCAAATAATTGCTGCTGTTTGCAAGACAAGGGATGCAAAACTGTACAGCCTAAGATAGTTTGACTTATCAGAATAGGTATCCAACAAAAATCCCCACTACTGTATACATATTATATTATTTTACTACTCCGCACCACTGTACCCATCAGTTTACGCAATATGACATCTAAGAAGAGTTTGAACAAACACACGGAGCAACTTGAGTGTCCAAATACTGCCCAGGAGGATAATGACTTCAATTTGACAGGGGTCAGTTGGGAAGCTCCTCCGTGATGACCAAGGCAAAAAACAAACAAACTCCATAGGCTTCTGACCTTTGCATTGTCACGGTGTTGAGCCAAGCTTGTGTTTCTCATTGTCATTTAATTTACACCACAGCCTGCTGACAAGTTGGTGTGACTGGGGAACAGGCCATAAATACTTAAACAACATGGGCATTGTGCTTTAACAAGACTCCTCTGGGAGTCTGGAGTTTGTAAAGAGTACTTATCACCCCAAATGAGACCCTAACGCCTCATATTAACGTGAAAGGTTTGACTTATAAATATGGAAAGCACAGGAATCTCAGAAATCAGAGCTTCCAAACCCAATGTCAAATACATTACAGCTACTGTGAAAAACTAAACATGACAGGAACTTGGTTCTTTGTTGTTGATCCTTATTGAAGTCAGTGGGTGACCATTTCCTCTGATGTCATCAGATCTTGACCCATTGAATTCTGTAAGTGGTAGTTAGCCGTAGCTCTTTAACTTGCCCCAGATTTTGCCGGCTCCACTCTAGCTTATGACCGTTTTTTAGATCTGTGTTATAGAACGCTGACGAAAAATAACATTTCAGCTTTGAAACCAGTCCTGGGAACAGTGCAGATTACACGGATGATTCCAATATCACTGGAATAAAGGCTTAATGCCGACTGAAATGGATATTGCCATATTAACCGGTGATCCACCAAAACTATGACAAAGCATGCCTTCTCTTTCTAGCATAAAATAAATCCATCATTAAATAACACAGGAGTAAGCCATAGCTGTATATCCCATTGAATGCACTAAATAGGAGTGGTGCTGTGGAGGGGAGGGAATCAAAATAATGAAGCAGAAACCATTTTATGTGATTAATGGAACTGTAATACTTAAATATTGTTTTATAAAATAAAAAAAAATGATTGGAAATTATATATATTGTGTTTTCACCTGTGGCTTGATATGCAAATGAACTACTTTTCAATTGTAAATGTGTCATTTGCATATCAATACTGTGTGTATAAATATGTGTGTGTCTGTGTCTATAGTATATGTGTGTGTGTGTATATATAAAAAAAAATATATATATATATATATATATATATATATATATATATATATATACATACAACAGCAGTATAACAGTAATTTATTTGCTATACACAGTATTTGCATTGATACTACTGTATTTCATGAGAGCTGAGGCTTAATTATATCTTAATGATAAAAATGATCCCTTATCTATATGCATAAGGAATAATTAACATGTATATATTTAAATATGTATTTTTTTCATTCAAATCTTGCTTTTGTTGAAAGGCTGAAGTCCCAGCTGCTGAGCAAAGATACAGTGTCCGGTGCCAGGGTATCGAACCTACAGCTGAGAGGAGAAGAGCTATTCGTATGTAATGCTGCCGCCGAATCCAGCAAACAAACAACATTTGACTGTAAGTGCCAAGACGTTTCACATTGCACAGCATGTCAGTCGGAATCCGTGTGCAGTTTGCAGGATATTCTGTATTCCCAGACTGCCTTGTAATGACAGGTGGACACAAGGCTTAAGCACATTCATGCACTCTGCCAACGCACTGTATATCCACACACATCAGATGCACGGCCACCATGCCACACTCTCCACGCCCTCTACAGTGGTCAGTACTCAACACTGTGGACAGAGGAAAGGAAATGGCCACAGGGTAAGTAACCTGTCTGCACAAAAGGAACTAAGAGTCTGGACACTAGTTTACCCAGGAGTATTTCTATGCGCTTTATTCATGAAAAAGGAGATTAAAAGGAATTGCAAACATAAGGCCAAAGTGGTAAAATCCTCCCATTCAGCTATACTTCAAGCTTGGTTATTTTGCCCTCATTTGCAATTCCCTTGTCAATTCTCTGCAATTCTCTTTTTCATGCATAACGCTCTATGTGTAAATATAAAAAAATGGTGGCTGGCAAGAAGTGAAGGAAATATATACGAGACAAGAAGGGGGATTCCTGCACTACAGAGCAAATCAAACATTAAGGCCCTTGGATAACAGGATGCCGTTAATTTCAACCCATCTGCCCTGTCAATGGGTTCTGGTCAAGTGCTTTGGCGTGCAGGCCGGAGTGATTCCAACATGCTTTGTGACACGCTAACAAATACACCACTTTCCTTTCTCTTCATTAGCTGCTCAATGGACATTTTTTCACTTGGTAACGAGGGACCTTTTTTTTTTTTTTACTTCTTCTTCTTTATGGCCACAAAAGACATCTTCTTAACAAAACCCAGTACAGCTGTATTCTCTAATATGTTTGGGAAATGTGGCTTACATAAAAGGAGGACATTTCTTTTCTGATTTGTCCCAATAGGTGTACTTAAATGACACCAAAGTACACCAGTGTTTTCTAACCAGTTACACGTGGACTAAAGGAAAGTCATTTGCTGCAGTCATAAGTCTGACCTCCGTGTCCTGAGCATTATAGGGGACCATATAGACCATGTTGCAAGTATAGCAAGGATCCAGAATGGCTCAGTTTGTAACATTAATGGATCGTCCTACACAGACTGTGCACAATTCTCCTAGATTATAGCACTGGCGGTGAGTCATATCAAAGAATTTCATCTTTTGCCACTGAGCAGTTTCTATACTGTGCAAGGAGCAGCAGGGGTAGGCAAAAGAAGGATTACTCAATAAAGAGAGAAGGTCAGGGAATTGGAACATTTCTCCCATTTAGATTTAGGTTATGATGGCCTAAAGTTTTACATTCCCATCTCCGTTCCCTTCAATTCTTTCCTTACTGAGTTGGCCCTAAAGCGTCTGTGGGGAGTTCTGTGAAGATCCAAAGAACATTATTAAAATGTCTTTCACAAAATCCAGTAAATGTCTACCTTGAACTATGCAAATGGAGAACATTATTGACCTCTTTGCTTGCATAGCTCTATCTGGGGACAGACATGTTTAGAATCTTTGCTTTGCATAGCTCTATCAGGGAGGCGGACATGTTGTTTAGAATCTTTGCTTTGCATGGCTCTATCAGGGGGGTGGACATGTTGTTTAGAATCTTTGCTTTGCATAGCTCTATCAGGGGGGCGGACATGTTTAGAGTCTTGGGTCAGATGAGTCGGATCTTCCTGCATCTGTCCAAAGATGTCAGCCCCCTGATAGAGCTATACAAGCAAAGATGGCTTAATGAGGTTCTTTATTTGTTAACCTACATTAACCCTTAGAGACCACATGGCATACATGTACATCTTGTGTCTTTAAGGGCGGTCAGACAGAGTTTTGGAAGTCGTAAATCGCAGCTTCTCTCTCTCTGATGTAGTACCTAGAGGGCCACTAGCAGCACTAGCAAAGTTAGAAAAGGTGTGTGTACTTTCATTTTATTTTATGTTTTTTTAAATGTTTTTATAGTGAATTATATGATATGATGAAAATAGGGGTATCTTAAGAAAGCCCTTCTCATGGTGATGAAATATAGTATATAACATGTGTGGGTATATTAAAAGAGAAAAAAAAAAGTTAAACACAAACACTAAGGGGTTAAGGCTTTTCCATTTAAAATGCCTACACGCTATCCAATCTTTTAATTACATATATCTTAATGTTTTCCTGACAGTTGTCCTTTAATTCCTCTTTCTAGCTAGAAATCTACCAGTCAGTCTGTCTCCATACTTCATTTTATCCATTATAATTACTCTTCTTCCTGCCTGTCTGTCACAAGTCATGTCCTTTTCCACTTTCTGTATTTTTATGTTTCATTTTAATGTATTATGTTGTTGTTGTTTTTGTTCTACGTGGTTTCATTCCTGTTCCATATTCTCACATTTGCTTCCTCCGAACCCATTATGAAACCCACCCACCTCTTTTGCTTAATTCCATCTGCCCGTCCCTAACCTCACCATTTATTTATTTTAATTTAATGCTTCTCCCGAGATGACCGCACAAACTGTGTGCCCTCAGGTTGGCTCCCTGTGTAATATTAACGAGCTGTCTTGCTCTCTGAACAATGCGTTTTACTGTCTAGGTTTGGGAATGTTGCGCTATTCAAATGAGCTGACGGCATGAGAAAATTCCCAGCCCCGAGGCTTTGCCAGTGTCCTTGCACCTTGGTTTCCATGGGATGCCCATAGCTGTAGCCTCCCTGTTTTGCATACGGATGAGATGTGAAACAATGAATTCATAAGCTGCTCTTGACAGACCGCCTTTGTTTAAGGATGTCTGATTCACAGGCCAATGAAATGCCAACAAGAAAATGCTCTTTCACATCTACAGTGAGCGGATAAGGAGGAGGGAGCGAAGGTGGTCATCTTCACATTTTTATTTTTTCTTTCTCTCATTCTAATACGTGTATGATGATGGCATCTGCGTGATTGGGCTGTGATGCAAGGTATCCTGGTGCCACTGGGAAACGGCGAAAAAAAAAAAAAAAAAGAGTTCTCAGTTTCCATGATTCTCTGCTTGAGAGCCCAACGAGTAAAGCCGGATGAATCCAAAAGGTGGCGCTCTACACCAAGCTGATTTCTTAATTAATGTATAGAAAACGTTCAGGAACTGGGGATTTGTTTTTGTGTGTGTGTGTGTGTGTGTGTGTGTTTCCTTTGCATGTCTTTTCTGCGGCCAGAGTGATACGTGAAAAGCCCAAAGCCTGGGAATTATTCTAGCGTGGCTGATCTTACATCTGTGCAGGAAAGATGGCTAGAACCTGGACGTGTTAGACATTAACAAACATATCTGACAATAGTTGCTGTTACCAAAATGTAATATGTAATAATAACTGGGCATTCTTCAACCAGCTTTGGACCAGTGATGCCCTATGCTTCCATAGCAATGCGGCCTTCAAAGAGTCTGTACTAATGTGAGACACCCTACTCATTTCGCTTTAATAGAACTTTATTAAGTATGTAAAACAGCAAATGTGTTGTACTTTGTTTGGTAGCAGGCCAGGGCTTAATTCAGCACAGTATATAATACAGTAACTGTCTAGGATAGTGTATACTTTAATACAGTTTATAATACAATAAACCCTAGGATCCCGTTTAATAAAGTATATAATATCATAATGAAATCTAGATATTGGGCCTCAGTAAAAAAAAAAAACTCCAAAAGTCTGTACTTTAACAATATAAATGTGTATTAAAGCTAACACTGAAGTAATATTATTTATAGCTAGATTTTTTTCGGGCCTTGATATTATATCTTATTGTACGTCTCTATGCTCTCCACAGATGCTTCCATTACATGTGTCTTAGCAGCAGAGTAACATACAGGTTCCTCAAATTAATATCATTTTACAAGACCCTTGGCAATTTACTCCTTCTACAAAGTGAATAGTGAGGAGCCTGCCCAGAATAATGGTTACCAGGCGGGCGAGCGGGATTGCGCCGTTTGAGTTTAGAAATTCAGTATGCAAACAAGGCTGATAAGTTCTTGTTATGAGGAAGCTTTGTTCATACCGAGGCATCTTTCCTCTAAATCTGTTGGCAGAATGTCCTACATTAATATGCTGTTGTAACAAGCTGGAATAATCAGTGTACAGCTAGCTCTGGGAAGAGAAAGGTGGGGGGGGGGGTTTGTAAGAGGCTCATTTCACTCATACCTCACCATCTGCTGTCACCGTTTCATAACTCCAGTGATGGGCAGCTTAACCTCTACCGTCCCGCAATGTTTGTCACATGCTGTAATTAAAAATCACCCGTCAATGTCATTTTTCTTGGCTCTTCTCAGTCTGGACAGGGTGGGCTGGGGTGTTGCTCTGTTTTGGAATGTGAATAACTTTCTCATCATATTAACCGAGTTTGAGCACCAGGTCTTCTTTTATATGCCCCTGTTTTTATAATTTTATTTGGATTTGAACTGCAAGATGCTTATGGTGTAATGTTTCTTTTATAAAAATCAACACGTACTACTAGGGGGCCTTCTTATTTCTTTCTTTATCTTAATCTACAAACCCTAAATATAGGCCGGATATTTACCGGATTTTTATTAAATACCACCAGTGTGTAAAATTAATGCAGTGATTTAAGCTGTCCCCAAAAGTAATCTAGGTAGACTGACTGCGCCATGCAGTATCAATGCTTGCAAATTACAATGCATACACCAACTTGCTGGTTGCTTTGTTCTGGACACAGTCTTGTAGCGTTCTCACATACATGTGCAGTGACGGTTCTGCTACACAGCATCACACAACACAAATTAAATGGGAACTGATTTGGGTTTATTTTGTTCTGTATAAGGGCCAGGGTGGCAGTGATGGTAATGTTGGGAGCAGGAGTAGCAATAGAATTTAAAGCCCCTGCAAAATGCAGCCAAATATCTTAAAGCACCCTTATTCTAAACTGATTTGACAATTCTGCATAGATTTACCTAATCACGCTCTGTACTACCAAAAAATCATCAATTTTATAGGTAATCCACTATATGTTTGTAATTGAACGCTGTCTGCATTAAAAAAAAACACATTAAGGTCATTCCTTGTCCAACTCTATTTCTTATGAATTTGTGAGATCTTTGAGTCTCACAGTGAGTGAAGCACTTTATTATTATTAGTTTAGTAAATGTCTGTTACCTTGGTTCTTTGAGTGGAACTTATTAACTGCCAAACTATTCTATCTTGACGACTAGTGTATATATATTTTTTTCCCTTAAGTCTAGTTGTAAAAATGGTACCATAATTGGTAACTTTCTTCCAATTTTGTCGTAATGGAAGGGTCACATTCCACCTTCTGCAGGATTTGACCTTCTCTTTGATAGTCCTGCTCCTTTTATAAACTAACCAATTGTAGGAAGTTTTGACTTTTCTAAAAAAAAAAAAGAAATTACATATCAGATCTTTTCTGGCCCTTTTCAAATTCAAGGCTTTGGGTACACTAAATGGCTTGGCCTCTGTGTCCTTCGAATCACAGACACATATTTTCCCCAAGTACATTTTTTAAAAATTTTATTTATATAGCATCTGCCCTAATTTTCCAAGGTCTCTTCTGCGCCTGTCTTAATTGCTGCAACACATGACTTCACTGCCTCTCACATTCCCAAAGTCGTTCCCGTGGAAACAAGTGTGAGCAGGTGGTGACGATAACGAGGTACCAACAGAATTAGAGAAACAATAGCTGGCAATGGGATTTTATTTTTCCTCTCCTTCTTCTGTATTAACAGTATGGGCCCTTGAAATCTATAGAGAGTTTACTGATCATAATGCCCTGCACATAAGATATCACGGTAAATGTGGTTTCAGAGATAATCAGGCTGATGACTTAACGCTGGTCCCATTCACCACCAACATCCTCTATTAAAGAATTTGGTTTGATAACCTGGGGGTCTCATCTCCCCTCCAGCATTGGCAAGTGGCCCCTCATAGAATTTTGTGGATCATCAATTATACTGGTGTCTCTTAATAATGGGAGGCAGCGTCTATACATTTTGATGAGCCCTATGGAGCGTGAAGGTTATTTTATTATACATTGTACTTCTCTATATACAGCTTTGAAATATCACATCTTACCAGCTTTGAGAATCACGTTTTAAAAAAAAAAAAAAATCTAAGCCTATAGACCGTAACCATTACCACTTCCAGATCACCTGATCTAGACACAGATACACTGTGGCCCATGTGGAGCAGAATCTGTGTCTATTCCTGGATAAATACAGAGCCATTGGCTTGATTAATGGGTTTTAAATAGATCTAATTTTTAGGTCTGTTGACCTTGAATAACGTGCATCTTTTATTTCAATTATACATTTATTTATTATTTTTTTTTTTTGTATTTCTTGATAACAGGCTGATTATCTTTCAGAGATTTAGCCACAGAATATGTTCCATATCATTTTTTTTGTTTTGTTTTCTTTCTCTAGAAATATTAGATTCCGCTCACTTATTCACTTCTGGCTACGCCTGGGGCGATAGCCTTTCATGGTAATGCATCGGTAAAATTGTAAGTAAGACCGATGATTTAGCTGTTACCCAGAGAAAGGCCTAATCTTACAGACCATTAAAATGTGACTTCATTCAGGAAAGCGCTGTGTGATCAGAGATTTCTTGCCGCTAATCCATGGCTAACGGCTTTTCCAGGCCCATCCTGGACGTTACATAATGATTTGCTAATTGTTATATCAATCCTTGGTCCCTGATCCCAAAGACTTTAATGACTTCTAACGTCCCCCTGTGGCCTGGTTGTCTTGACAACCAGCGCTGGTTGGAGTTTCCCACCCTGTCATGGGTTGACCAGAATTTCCTTTGACATGCTTGTAGAAGGCGTGACCCAGGAGACAGAGGTCACCGCCACAAGAAGGAAAGGGTCAAGTGATTCTTTCCTTTACAAAAGGACCTGAGTAGTCCCCTGTGGGGGGGTTTGTGCCCAATTAACTCTGGTCAAACCAAACAGGCAGCAGCTCATGAACTGGTGTCTTTATAGAGTTCCCCGGGTGAGCGTATGAGAAGCCTATGAACATAATATCCCACCGTTTCCGATTTAGAAACACAGCTCACAGCGCTCCAATAGAGATAATCCCAATTGCCCTCTCTTTATCTATTTATAGATGGCAATAATTATCTGACTACTGTAAAGGATTTAAAAAAAAAAAAAAAAAAGCTTGTCTCAGAAATTGTGCAACCCCCCCCCCCCCCAAAAAAAATCTGTGCACCATCTTTAATATAAGTGCAGCCCGGTTTGTGGGTAACATGCTGGGTGTTTGCTCATGACGGGGGTCAGCAGCTTGCAAGGAAAGTGATAGGATAGAGCTAATCCACTTCCCAAGTTCATTTCTGTGGTTCGCAAGGACCGGGGTAGAAGAGTTTTATGTGGTAGTTTTATTTTTTTTGCGAGGGGGTCAGAGGATATTTCCTCTATTGTTGCCTTTTCATATAATGTATCTGTATGGAATAATAATCTTTTTTATAGCAACCTGGAAAGGAGTACTATTTTAACATAAGCCGTGATTTCGTTATGGAGATGGGGCTAAAATGTGTTGCTGATAAAATGATCTCATTTACTACATTTACACTGCTAACTAACCATCCCTTTTACGCTGTTTTTTTTTTTTTTTAAACAATTTTTCAATCATCTTTCTATTGCAGGACTTGGGATAACTTTTTGTTTTACATAGATCTCTATGGAAACACCCTTTCTCTGGCTCCTGAATTAATCTGTTTGGTTACTAAAATGTTCCAATATTTGTCAAGCCCTGTTTTATTATATTTTGTTTAGTGGCTATGAGGGGGAATCACCTCTATAGGTCATGCCCCCAAGCAGGCATAAATAGTGTCTGAAAACTTGTTTCCTAATTTAATCAGTAAAAAGTAATTAAGACCACATATCAGAGCTCATTTCTTTTACTTTTGAAGTCAAAGCAGGATTAAGATTCCCTCCCCCCCCCCCCCCCCAAAAAAAAAGAAACTTGAATCAGGCATGAGACTAGTTCTGCCTGATATAAAATATATTTTAAACAGTTTAATCTGAAGTCAAACTAAAGGGTCTACTCAATAAAGAGAGAATTGTGACAGGGGTTTCAAACTTTAGACCAAAGTAGCAGAGTTGGAAAAATGCAGCTGAATGGGATAATTTTTCCAACTCAGCTACTTTGGCCTTAAGTTTAAAATCCCCGTCTCAATTCCCAGCTATTGTTTCTTTTGTTGAGCAGACCCTCAAATAAACTCCACTTAGAATAATCTGCACGGGGTTACCCAAATAAATGTAGGAAATTGAGACAGCCGACTCCAGAGCTTGGGTATCATACATGGTGTGTAGACTTACTAGAAGTCTGATTAAGTTTGAAATTCTCTCTTTATTGATTAGACTCGCTCAGCTGCAGCTCTGTGACTTGATCACCACTGTTGGTGTGTCAGTCATGTGTGACACTGAGGACACCACTAGCAGCCAGAGAGGTGTGGTGTCCATTACATGATTGCTCCTTCCACAAGGTAATGACAGGGAGCACCGCTCAGCTTGCAAGTTCACTGATCTATAGTTCCGTGAGATAGTTACCCCCAAGTTCTGTTTTATTGAATGTTGCAGAATCAAAGTGAATTTTATTTATTGCCCCATCAAAGATTCTGGATCTAGGGGTAAGTGGTTTCCTTGTAAGTTAATCAAAAATGTAAACTACAAAAAGAGTCGGACTGTGGACACGTCAGCGTGATCTACCACTTGTGATAAAGTGAAAATACATGCTACCGAATCAGGTCCACTGTAGGATATATGTAATTCATTAAGAATGGTAAATATATGTAATGTATACCCTGCTACCCAGTCAGCTGACCACAAGTAACATAGGCACAGACTGGGCACCATGATAATGACTGCATTATGCCAATTACTTTCCCGGGGGGTAAGATGCCAGGAATTCCTTCCATATTGAATGTTGTTAATCTAACCTTGACTCTGCTCCCAGACTTTGCGATGTAAAAGGTCCATGAATGATCTGACATGTCACGACCTTGACTGTATGATAATGGAATGACAGAAATGCTCACACTTATTAACACGTTCAGTGACATACAGGACAGGAGAGTGAAGTGCCTGTCCCAGTGGTTATGAGCTGGTGAGTGGCAAGCTGTGTGAAAATGATTTAAATAATCACATCTTGGCTGTGAAACTGCAGTGCAACATATTCAGGCACAGCCCCATAGAGGACTACGTGTCCCATGATCCTCCTCTAGCATTTCTTTTGGTCTTCTGTACAGCACCATTTTTCATTGGCAACAGCAGCATTGTGGTGACATCACAGCAGCATTGTGGTGACATCACAGCAGCATAACTAAAGCACCTGCTCTCTTTTTGGATAATTGGATGGCACAGCGGTTGCCAGCAAAGCCCAAAATGCTCTTTCTTTGCCAACGCTCCTGCCCAGTGGTCTCTAAACATATGTACGCAACTGCCATATGATACAATATTTATTTTGTTGTTTTTGTTTTACGTAAGTTTGCTGGGAATTTATTGCAACTCAACGTTTTTGCAAACGTCTCTTGAATCAAGAAGCCAGACAGATGTATTTCCTTGATATTTATTTATTTTAAGGCATTCTGTGTGACGGTAATGTCTGTTGCAGCCGTGACATATTGGCATGTGGTATAGATTGGACGTTGGTTTATCAGTTCTTATTAATCTGCAGTCACTGGAGGAGTATTTTGTACATTTATGCATTGTAGCATTACCATGGTCAAAAGAGGCCATTTCTGCTGAATTCTCCTCTCGCCATTCAGATCTAAAGAGGAGATATATTGTTAATATTCAATATTTTATGATCACCAGATGCTTTATATATATATATATATACTGAATCACAGTGCCTCTTCTCTTGCAGTGAGAGCCACAAGTGCAGTTTGTAAGCTGGTAATTTGTAAGCTGGTATTGGATGGATTTCTGTGTTGATCGAGTTTAAATCCATGTCATGTGGGGCTTTGGAGCACAATTCATCCTGATTTACAGCTGTGTTCATGCTTCCCCTGCACAGCGACTTACAGTAGCCTATATGCAGACCTTTTTAATAGCAGGTACAGGAGGGAGCAGGTTGCATGCTAACAACCCCTATTTAGAAGAGGCAATCCAATGTGGCGGTGTTTCAGTTTTGTCAGCTATTTGTTTCAAACATTTCCTTTGTTGCCAACTGTCCCGGATTTGACGGGACAGTCTTGTTTTCTGTAACTGGGTAAACTGGAGCTCAATCTCGCAGGGTGCATGCAGCATCACACATCCCCGCCCCTTTTTGCTCCACCCCCAACATGTCCCTGGACATGGTCCCAGGATGTTGGCAGGTATGCATGTATCTTTTATATCCTTCCAACACAAAAAAAGAAGTAAAACAAATAGTGCAGCAGATAGTATAAAAGTCTTTACAGAACTATTTTCTCAAATATATTTCTGGATTTTTTACAGTAAACTTACATTTTATTTGTATAATATCAACAAATTACGTAGTGCTCGGTACAGAGATTAAAGTGTTTTTACAAGAATCATTTAGATAAACAGGTTCATGGAAAGCCCAGCTCGCAAGCTTACAGTGTAGGCATATTTGTATGCATATTGTTTAATTATAAACATAGGCACTTTGTTGACACTCCTTCTTGGCCTCTAAATGAAATAGACCAGCACCTACATTGTTTGTCAACATATTCTGTGATCACTAAAATAAAACAAGCTTTATAAGGCCCAACCCATGCAAGTCAGGGAATTACTTTAGACCAGTTCATGTATTGAGCATGTCATTGCTGACACATGCACATAATGCTGCAAGAGCCATGTTTCTGTGAAACCTCTTACCACTAGAGGGAGTCCAGCTCATTCTCAATTTCCTTGCACTCTAATGCTATATCCAACCCATGCTTTGGCTGAAGGACCTGCAATGTCCTCTGTGGCAGTCGACATGTTAGGACAAGTGTGCCAGAGCCTTGACAAGAACATTTGGATCAATGTACCACGGTGTCTGCTAATAAGAGCTCTTCCCTAATCCATAGGTATAATAAAATCCCTGGCTCCAGAGAGCGAGGATTTTCATTTACGCACCTGTTATAAGGACACATATCAAGTTCCGTCTCTTTTGTCCTCCTTTTATGTATCCCCAAAATTACCTCTCCTATATTCTTCATTTCACAAGCTTCCATACTGAGCTATACACCACCTCCAAAGCATGTTTCCCTTCATTCTTCACACTGTATTTAAAACATTAAAATAAGCAACCGTGTAATTTGCACTTTTTAAATATTTAGTAGGACATAGACCTTATTAGTGAGCTTTCCCATAACCTCAGAGCTCACTGCTTCCAAACACACTCTCGAGATTTATCTCTTTAAAGAGCCTAGTTAAACTTGTAACTAACTCAAATTCCTAAATGTCCATGTTCCAGCTCCTGTCTTTAATTATTTGCCTTCAATGCCCCCCTTTCCTCTGTTATTTCCTTTTAGACTGTAAGCTGACAGACTAGGCTTGTAATTGCCCATTATATAATAATATGATCATACACATTTGCCGTGCATTACATTGTAAAACGTACATTGGATAGCATTGTGGCCTCCTACCCTTTTTCGGTAACACTTTCTTCTTATAATATACAGTTGATGAAAAGTAGTGTTTAGCATGAATTCAGTGCCCTTAGCAACAAGAGGGGGGGGGGGGGGGGGTCGAAATCCACAAACTAAATATTTAAAATGTTTGGGGGGTTTATTTCAGATTCTATATTGCATTTTTGTAGTTGAAGCCCATGTATGCCACCCAGGGGGAGGAAAACAACAGCAAGACAGTGTTATTACTTTTTAAAAAGAACTTGCTGTTGATATGCTATTAAATGTCAGCAATAGGAAATATTTTGGTTTATTGTTTTTTTTTTGTTTTTTGTTTTTTACAATATTTGTAGTAGAAGCATGGAATTGCCTTACAATTGTGGTGGTATGAACAAATACCTGGCATAGTCAGTCATTAGGTTATCTGGATTCATGAACGAACAAATAATAACCATTATGTGAAATAGGTGGTAAAGCTCTGCAAATGTGGTTCTTCTTTTCAGTCAAATGTTTGTTTTTTGACCTGGGTCTGAATTCAGCCTTTTTCAGTAAGATGCTGTTTGAGAAATAAATGCATTTAATTGATCCTGCAGATGTGCAAATGAAACTGTAATTGCATTCTGCCTTTGCAAAAGAGATTGTGTCTGTATAGATAGGCCCCCAACTTTATTAGTAAAGGGATTTAACGCGACCCATGCTTCCCACACAAATAGTTCTTGCTGGTAAGGCCCACTCATAAGTCATAATTGTGCGGCTGAATATTCCACAGAACACTATGCACTTCAAAACATCCACTACCCATAGCATGCAATGCCGTGTGGCGATTTACAGTAAAATAAGATGTAATAATAAAGTCTATGGAGGCAGTAGCATGGCTGGTATTTTTTTGGAGAAAAGGTGGCAACAATAAAACTTCTGGGTCTTCCATAAGGGCTGGAAATAAAACCAATTTGACTCCAAGGTATGGTCTTGGTCAGAAAGCGGTGGAGTTAACCAATACTGCCTTTGCCATGTAGAATAAGGATTTATAACATAACCTTTGTCTTTCTTGTTTTTGTACATATTGGAAGTCATGTATAAACACTGCTCACAAATAGCGCCAAATACTGTCACAGTCGGCTCGTGCGCCAATGTATAAAACAGACTCCCTACAGATTTCACGAGCCTGCTCGGACTCTGACAAATACATACATTCTGGTTGTACCAGCGCAGCCAATGTATAAAAAAATATACATTGGGTCCTTCTACCACACTGATTTTTGCCTCTCTGACACCTTGCAGTACAGGTACAAACAGTCTGCTCATCTCCATTGGCAGGGTGTGTGCACATCAGTCTCTCTATTCCTCTGCTTCCTAGGCCCCTTTCATTTTAGTGTGCCCATTACAGAATGTATGTTTTAAAACTCTTGCTAAATATTTTTGCAGTTACTGTAGAAGCAGACTTTAGGAATTCCTTGGTACTGTGAATGTAATCAGTATCTACTATATGTATTTATGCCCAACTATTTTTATTTTCTATGTTTATATTTTTTCCCGTGTGTGTGTGTGTGTACATGTAATATGTTGCTGTCTCTTAAGATAATGTGATTTATTTGTAGGTTAATAAATGAGAGGACCCCATGACAGCTGGTTTCAGGAGGCAGACCCATAAAGATGTTTGTTTCTCTCTGCTCATGGGTTGTTAAACACATAATATGCCACAGGAGAGCAAAACCATTCTTAAAACAAATCACATATTTTGCAAACAACGCATATTTAGCAGCGGGCAACTAGCCACCCCTTGCCCTATTTAAATGGCACCTCGTCTTCCCAGAAAGGGCTTTGTATCCTGATTCCCACCAGTCTTTTTATGTTGGACAGTGCCACTCCATTGTCTGCCCAGCTGCTCTGCCACTACTGCGTCTACAGCAACAGCAGCTGGGGGAACAATGGATGTGTAGAGTCCAGTGCCCCCCGAGAGGCATAGACAACGGGCGAACTGGCACGGCAGACCGAGGATACCATTAAAGGATTTGCCAGTCTGACTGTGAGCGTGTTCTGCATGCCACGTAGGGGCCGTGAGATAACAACTGGCACAAGCTGGTACCCAGGAAACCAACCACAACAAAGAGAGTCCTGCGGCCCCTCTTGCTGGGGCAGTGCCAAGGCCAGTCTCTTTGAATGGCAGACGTAGGATGATGGGTGCTCTCACCTCATACAAACTTTATACATGAAGCACTGCATATTAAACAACCATGCCATGAAATACCTGGAGAGATAAAAGAACCACCATTAGGAAATGGTTTCTTTTATCTCAGAGGGTCGGGGGAGCACGGTCTGTCTGTTCAGCAGAGGTTTAAGAATATTAGGGCTAAGTAAAAATAAAGACCATTAATTCTGTATTGTTGGCATAATGGTTTAGAGCAGTCAAGCTTTTTGTTTTTCCATCTTTTTAATAGCACATCTCCTATTTCCCACAGTGCAGTTGGCCCCTGTCTGATTTAGTTTGTTCGTTTTCTACTCCTTTAAATCTGTAAAGCATGTAACAAATACAGTGGGAAAAGGACCTAAAAACGAGCCATCACCTAATCATTTTCACATCAAGTAGGCTGAAATCTACTTATTATTTTCAAAGCTTCTTCACATTTTTAATACAATCCTAACTGAACATTTAAACAGTTTTCATGACTTATATAAGCATTTTTGTTTTCTCCATCCTTCTTTTCTGTTCAGATTATAGTTCTATTTTACATAGAACTATATGTAATTTAATGGATTAATGCACATTCTGTCTACTGTTGTTTGTTCATTTTTGGCGTGGGACTGTTTCCCTATCTTTCCATTCATATTTTTATAGGGGGTCCGCATTGCTGGGATTTAACGTCACCGAGCACTTTTGTTTCATGTGTAAATATTCACTAATATATGCTTCAAACGTCACAAAACTGACGTCGATCACATCAGTTATAAACAGATATTTTGTATTATCTCACCATTTTTCTCTTGCTACTATAATTTCAATTTAAATCTTTTGGCTAGGTGCCTAAATGTGCAGAGGCTAATTCCACCAAATAGATGCAATGCTGCCAACTCGGTGATAAGCTATATTATATGTCCTAGAGACTAGTCGTACTGCAGGCAATGGGTTTGTTTCCATCATGTGTTCTACATCAGGGTTACCCCACTTGTTCTATTTTTCATCAGAACTTGTCCCTGGAGCAGAGGTTTGTAATACCTAATGCCTTGATAGACCTAACCAAGCCCAGCACCAGTATGTGTGAGAACAAAAAGAGAGCATCCAGCCTGCCTTTCAGATCTGCTCGTGTGCAACCAAAGAGTAATTATGATCCCTCTGAGGTGCAGCTTTAATTTTCCAAAGCAGTGCTGCCTGAAGAGAGAGAATGAGTGTTATTTGGTTCTGTAAGACGTGTCTGAACCTCATGGCATGTGCAGAGCAGTAATGGGGGGGGGGGGGGGGGCATCAGTGGAGAAACAGAATCAAGGTAACAAGACCCGGATGGTCCGTACGCATGGAGAGATAATGTCCTGCTTTTAAATCCCCCATTTGTGCCATGTCTGTCTGTTTAACAAGTATATAACAAGCATATGACCATATGGTATCTCTAAGACTCCATTTTTACCCCCATCCAGAATAAGTGCTTTAAAAGTAGCTTTAAGAGATATGAGAGATGTTTAGTTTAGTTCTATGTATTATTTGGCCCACTGCATCAGGTGACAAGCTGCATTTATCTCTAGCAATCCCTGCATTTTGAAGTTGCATTTGATTTTGGGTAGCAATTAGCAGGTGACTTTGTTACCCTAGGCTAGAGGCATGCCACTCACGTGGCACAGCCCTGGGGCATTTGGGTGGCATGCTTTAAGTAGAGGGATCCTTGTGTGTGGCAGCTAAGTAATTGCAGGTTATTATCAGAATTTACCTAGGAGGTGTATGTTGCTCTTAAGGACAATACCTTTAGCATAGTGCTCAGGAAGGTTCATGGATTGGCTTAGTTCATATTTCATATACATTTTAGTGCATACAGGATCTGATGTTTCTTGTGTTCCCGCCAAAGATGTTGGGGTAACTTGTAGTTTAACACTGCTAAACACACTGGCCTTTCCTGAATTTCTATGGATGTATAGTTACGCAGACACTACTATTCTGTGTTGTCTTTTGACAATTAGACACAATTTCCTGTGTCCTGGGTGCAAGTAAGAAGCTTACTTCTTAACGTATTTTTAAGTTCCCCCATAGTTCAAGTTTTAAATTAAAAAACAAATAGTAAGTTTCCAGGTAGATTTGTAGGGTTATGAACTATGCATTTGTGTTCAGTGTGTACAGTTATTACAAGAAAGTATAGCAGAAGATGTGCAGAGATACAGATTTCATATGTCAATTGTGTTTTTTTTTGTAGGGGGTTTATTTCCCCTTTCCA
Source organism: Pelodytes ibericus (assembly GCA_036172795.1). Classification (NCBI taxonomy): domain Eukaryota; kingdom Metazoa; phylum Chordata; class Amphibia; order Anura; family Pelodytidae; genus Pelodytes; species Pelodytes ibericus. The sequence goes on along the minus strand of CM069868.1, from coordinate 46,862,055 downwards.
GACAGCCTGTCTATTTAGAGACCTGTGGATCTTTTAGATCGTCATAGCGGATTCCAAAATATCTTCTTTCACATGTTCCGAGGAATCTTTCCTTAAGGATGGACCTTTTATAAACACGTGGGAGGGAGATTTCCAAAGCACGCCACTGGAAAAGCTTGCACTGGGGAATATATATGAAAGGCTGGGGTGAGGGATTATACAATGCTCTATGTTACTTCTATATAAGTATTACAATTATATTCTGCATGTAGCTCCTGTTAATTCTGCATGTTTTACTGAGTGGAGGAGAGCTGTTTAAAGTGCTGTCAGTCCGACTACACATTAATATGCAGTGAAATCTGTCTCACTTGCCTGCCTTCACACGGCGCTGCTGGTACAACTTGACATCTGCCACTTAAAGCTGTTTTCAGCCTGTCAGAAGGAAGCAGGGTGCTGCAGCACCTCTGTATCACCCTTATTTTATCCCTGTCAAACAGTGATTTGCCGCTAAAAGAAACCATGGATATAAAAGGAAAGCAATTGTCTAAGATGCATGTTCTAAACTCTAACCTAAGTACCTGGGGCCTAGTCACTGAAAGGAAACTCTCCAAAATAGAACTGCACCCTACTGGTTATTACCGGTCACCTACAGCCAAATAGACCTTAATCAGCAAGGCATTACAAATCGGCCTGTAGGAATATTATTGAATGGTAAAGCAGCCAGGAAGGAATATTTTTAGGAGAAATGTTTATTTATCTGCCTTGAGCTATCCATGTTTCCTACCACCAGCATGCACCGGACAGGTTACATAGTGACATATTAGTTTATGTTGAAAAAAGACTTGCGTCCATCAAGTTCAAGACTTTTCCTATCCCGTGTTTACCGCTGTTGATCCAAAAGAAGACAAAAACACCTTCAGCAATTTTGAATTCTGCGTTCAGCGGCGGGGTTAACACAGGCGCTGTGGATCTATCTTCAAAGAATGTGCTATATATTCCATACCATGTTCCCTTCTAACTCTTAACTCTACATCCAACAATAACAACCTCCAACTATAACACTAAGACTAACGTGTATGAGAATGAATAGTCAGCAGTTTACCTGTACAGGCCATATGTGTGTGTGGCTGTGTCCCCCGTCACGGTCGTGGAGGCCAAAGGGTGGCTTCCTGCACCATGATCCCCCCAAACCATAAAAAAATGTATGTATGTTTGGAGTGGACATTTAAGTATACCTTGATATGTCCATGAATATAGCTGCAGAGTAGCTATGTATAACACCAGTTCTCATTATTGCAGGAAGCTCCAAATATTGGTGGCAATTTGCCTGGTTCCCTCCTTAGTAAATGTGCCCGCCCCGCATGCTGATTCCATTCATTTGCTATCCTACTAAAGGTTGTGCCATGTTGGGGGGGGGGGCCCACTTACTGAAATCTCTGTCCGTTTAGAAAGGAAACAACCTTGTTTTGTGTTTGTATCTTTTTTTTTCCCCCCGTCTGACACAGTTGCTGGCTGGCATACAAAAGAGGGACAAACATTGAAAGGGAACTCTGTCTTTCTAATTCCCTGTGCCCGGCACAGAAGAAAAAACCCCAGAGGATGACAAAACGTGAACGATGGACAATCTGCATTAATAAAACAAAAACTGAGGGGAATCTACAAAGTCCCCGCTGAATAGGGCCTAAAACAAAAAAAAAAAGATATAAATAATAGCCTTGCTTCCGTCTCTCCTGGGCTACAGTCTTCTTGTAAGCACTTAGCCAGACCCTTAACTTAAAACAAAAGGTTTTGTCCTCCAATCCTTTCTTCGGGCCTGTTCCCAACTCTTTGCTGTGACAGCAAGTTCCACGGTTGACTACAATGTCCGCTTCCTCCTAGTTTAGCTCATCTCCATGCTCAATCATGGGGATATAATTAGAAAAGGCAGGGACGGGTAGCCCCTTCAACCCATCTCCCCTTCCTCTGTCGGATTCTTTTCTCAGATGAGAATCAGGAGCTGGCACCAAGTCGTGGGAATGGAGCAAACAGCTGTGTGTCACAACTCTGCTTTCCACCTCTAATCACCCCCCCCCCCCCCGCCCGCCCGCCCAAATACCCCTTCGTTCCTAATGGCCAGGGTGTCACAAAGATATAGGACTTTCAAAAATGCAGCTATTTGGGCCAGCTGAGACGGCCTGCAAGAGAAACCTTTAAAATACAGAGAGCTATAAAAGGGAATTAAAAAAAAAAAAAACAGAAATGTGGAGGCAGAAGAGGAAGGGAAAATAATTCGTTAACACTAATTATTAGGCGCAGGGACAAACTATTAATTTGCAAGTCAATTAGTCTCCGTTAGGTTCATGTTCGCTGTTCTTAGCCAGTGAGGGGGAAAAATAGACTTTCTGGTGTCTTTTAATCCTTCTGAGAGAATCCAAAAATATTGCCACTGCGTACTTGCCAACGACGAGGGGGAGAGAGAGGCAAAGGGAGGTTACAGCTGGCTTATTGATAAGAGATGGGGGTTGCCTGTTATCTCCTGCCACTGTAGAATGCCAGTCACTACTGTATCACCACAGAGATCTGAGGCATCATCAGTGGGCCCCGCTTGGCGATATTTGGCAATCTGGACCATTTACTCACATTAATTGGCTTGTGCGTTTCCATACATTGGTTTTTGTGGATACACATATTAGATGGCAGCTTGCCTGTGGGTGAGATTATGTGTTGATTTATAATCATTTGCTTTCTCGCGAGTGGCGCTGCTAAACTGATCTTCATCTTTGATCCAAAACCAGCAATTCCTTATTTCTATCTCACCTATTTCCATTCATGCCTTACTTAGAACCCTTCTGTTGTGGCAATATATATTTCCTTTTACAGAATGTATATATAACAGGTAGAAACCAACCAGCCAATACTAATTTTGAATATTTAAAAAAGTGACTAAAGCCTCCTTAACCATGGTTTAATCGGGCAGAAGCATGTTTCTGCCTGATTTAAAACCCCTTTGAAGTATGTGCTCAAGCCCACACACCAATGACAAAGAGAGACTTCTTTGCCTTTGCAAAAACTAAGTTGGAACGTATTTTTGAACACTGCACAATAGGGGCACTGTTGAAAGGATTGTTTTAATGAGGCATAAGAGTTCCTTTTTCATATTTGATTAGTTCGTCAGGATAGTTGTAATGCATATCCCAGGCATTGTTGAATTCCTTTATTTTTTTCAGTGGAATTCTGTTGCAGCTATCTACTACTTGTTATCTAAAAAAATTCCATTTCATTGTATGAACTCTGTTTTCCACACTTCAACTTGAAATGTTATTCATTTCTCAATACTGTTGTCCCTTATTGCAAGTTCACATCCAACTGAGACTTCTTCTGCTGCTGCTGGACTACAAGTCTCATAATCCTGTGCCAGCAGCTGGGTGTCTGCAGTTTTCAGTCTCCGGGATGGGAGACGGAATTAGGAGGTCTTAGTGTTTTTGTGCTGTGATGACTATTCTCCAAGCTTCTTGCTTGTGATGTTTTAATAATAAAGTGTTGAAGTTCAGGCTTGCAACCCGTAATTTTCCCTTCCAGTATTGTGAAGTCTAATGTGCGTCAGCAATTCTGCATAAGCTTTTGTTTTTATAGACCTTTGAGACGTTCTAGATCAATTACTTTAATCTCAGTTGTATCCAAGGCTGTATAGGCTATTCCATCTCTCTCTGCGTCCTGGATACAATTTGGGAGTTAGCAAAGGGTGTAACATAGAGCAGAAAGGCTTCTGCACTTCTCATTTGGCCAGCGGTCCATCATTTTTTAATGTTTATGTGACTATCCATTTAAAAGGGGCCCTACTCCATTTTTACTTTTCTTTGTTACAAACGAGTTGCAGTCCATTATGCCTATGTGATGGAGCAGGAGACCTGTGCTACCAGTGTTACAGATCTCTCTTGCTGCTTTCTAGAAGCTACAGTGGGTTCCTGGACATGTCATCCTACCTGAGCACCCTCACTACGCGTGTGAAGAGGCAGAGACAGGAGTTGTATCACAGCAAACACACCAGACAGTCATGATTGTGTCAGAGCAGGTACAGCGCCTCTACAGATAACCTCGTCAAACCTACTATGAATAGGTGTAAAATAACAGGATTTTACACTTCGCTGTCAATGGGATTTTTCTTTTGTTTAGTTTCCTTTCTCTTTCAAATTACCTCCTTGGTGTGAAAAAGAACTTCGACTAGATGGGGAGAAAAGGGCAATTGAAAGTAGTAGAGGCAATAAGCCACCCGCCAGAAAACCGGAGAAAGGGCCATCCAATGTGACGGGTGCGTAGTCTTCCTGAAGGAGTGACTATAGAAAAGGAGAAGGTGAAGTGGGCTAGGACTCCGAAAGGACTACTGGCAAAGACAAAAGAGTCCCTGAGCCCGGGGACTGTGAACAGAGTGACACACGGATTGGGAGAAGTGCATGAACCTCAAATCAGCATTGTGTGGTGGGAGCAAAGGGCCAGAGATAAGTGGAGCAGTGGTTAACATGAAGAGAGATTAAGAGGCAAAGGAGAAGAGGAGAAGCCAGATGGTGCTACCCTGCAACCATTGCCTGCACATAATTCCCACACACAGATTTAATACTGGAATGGAGGCCAGAGCCTGGGAGAATGACATCTATTTATATATTCACTTATTAATGGGCTGTAATGGGGTGTCACTGTGTGAAGAACATGCACCACCTATTAAAGAGAGGTGTCTATTAATCATCATCTGTCAGTCCATATCTATACGTGTTATTATTATTATAGGGAGATTCCTACCTTTACTCTGTGTCTTTATGTACAACCTTCAATCACTGCACTAAATAGAATCATCATCATTAGAGCTATTGATTGCTTGATTTCCCTTATCGGTATTTATTCCAGTGAGAGGTCTGATTATCTAGTGCTTATTTAATATTGCCTTATAGTGGCCATGCATTACCTGTTAAAGAGTGGTATAAACAAATGGTAGCCTACCCGCTATATCGCTTCCTGACAGTTCTCTGTGTAGACCGACTGCCTAATTATGGTCATGATGGTTAATAATAATATTTGACTTTATTGCCGTTGGGTGGTTGGTCTTTTAACCATCTGTCTGCCTCTCTGTTTGTTGTATAAGTAACTAATACAGATTTGCTTATCCTCTATCCATTACAGTTTTATGTTGTAAGGTAATTACTATAACCAGTATCTCTGTCCAGCGTTGCATCTTCTATATGGATGTGACCCATCTGTGTGCTGCACTAGCTGCGTATTTCTCTGTCTGTTTCTCTACCTACCATGCCTAGGCCATAGTGCAAATCTCATGTATCTATTATCTGGCATCTAACATGATTTGGTTTTGCTATAATGAGCACAGATGGATATAGATGAAGCACAATCAATCATATATTCCACTCGTGCTTTCCACTGTAGAAGCGCCAGTGGCCATTTTGCCACTGATCGGAGGTCTCCATGCTTCCCTGTAACGTCTGATCCAGCTGTAGACTGACGATTGCTTCTAGCGCAGCGAGAGACCATCGTTTTTATGTATCATGATATCGACAGAGTGTGAAACGTGGATTGGGTCATCACGCCATGTGCTGTGATGGGTCACGCCAGGTCTGAATAATAAAATATGGCAGGCTCTTTACAGACGCTTCGTTCAGAATCCACAGTCTGAGGACAATCATTAAAGACATGCCACTGTACACGTGCAAAGCTTTTTTAAAGGACACATTTTAAATACTTTTTTTTCTTCGATTTATACGAAGGAAGAACAGATGGATGAGCCCCTGCTACCGGAAGTTACGGAACAGTCACCACAAACATGGGATTGGCTGACACAGGAAAAAGTGTTTATGCAATTAAACTCTGTTAAGATAGACAAGGCCCCAGGGCCAGATGGTATACACCCAAGGGTCCTTAGAGAGTTAAGCATAATTCTGGCCAGACCAATATTTATGATCTTTAGGGATTCGTTCAGTTCAGGTATAGTGCCAACAGACTGGCGAAAGGCGGATGTCATTCCAATATTTAAAAAGGGATCAAAATCTCTGCCTGGTAATTATAGGCCAGTGAGCTTGACATCTGTAGTGGGGAAATTATTTGAAGGATTGCTAAAGGTGTACACTCAAGAATACATCTTGAATCAGAATATAATTAGTAAAAGTCAACATGGTTTTGTGAAAGACAGGTCTTGTCAAACAAACTTAATAACATTCTATGAAGAGGTCAGTAAAAATATAGATCTAGGTGTGGCAGTTGATGTGATCTATTTGGATTTTGCTAAAGCATTTGATACAGTTCCACACAAAAGGTTACTCTACAAATTGAGAGAAATAGGATTGGGGGCAAATGTATGTATTTGGATTGAAAATTGGCTAAAAGATAGAACACAGAGGGTTGTTGTAAATGGTAAAGCTTCAAATTGGACCAGGGTAGTGAGCGGAGTACCTCAGGGGTCTGTTTTGGGACCTCTTCTTTTTAATCTGTTTATTAATGATCTCCCACGTTGTGCTGAGTGCCATGTCTTAGTGTTTGCTGATGACACAAAATTAGGTAAGGTAATAAAGACTAATCTTGATGTTTTTTCTTTACAGGAAGATTTGGACAGAGTGGGGAACTGGGCAAGAAAGTGGCAAATGAGGTTCAATATAGACAAATGTAAAGTTATGCATTATGGGAAAAATAATAACAAAGCAACATATATGTTAAATGGTATTTCCCTGGGAAAAACTATTAACGAAAAGGATTTAGGAATCATTGTAGATAACAAACTTGGCAACAGTGCCCAATGCCAGTCAGCAGCTGCAAGGGCCAATAAGATATTGGCATGTATAAAACGAGGTATAGATTCACGGGAGGAGGACATCATCTTGCCTCTTTACAAATCAATGGTAAGACCTCACCTTGAATATGCAGTACAATTCTGGGCACCAGTCCTTAAAAAGGATATTAAGGAACTAGAAAAAGTGCAAAGGAGAGCTACAAAATTAATAAGGGGATTGGAGGATCTTAGTTATGAAGAGAGACTTAAAAAATTGCATTTATTTACTTTAGAAAAAAGGCGTCTTAGAGGGGATATGATAACATTATATAAATATGTGCAGGGCCATTATAAGGAGCTCTCCAGGGACCTGTTCATTAATAGAAATGTACAAAGAACAAGAGGTCACCCTCTGAGACTGGAAGAGCAAAGATTTCATAGGCAGCAAAGGAAGGGATTCTTTTACGGTAAGGACAATAAAATTATGGAACTCACTGCCAAGAGAGGTAGTGCTATCAACCACAATAGATGCATTTAAAAATGGTCTGGATGATTTTTTAGAAAAGCAGAACATACAGGGGTATTAATAATAGAATGAGCATTAATAATAGAGCTTTTTGATCCAAGGAGAAATCTGATTGCCCTTTTGGAGTCAAGAAGGAATTTTTTTTCCCCCTAGGAGGCAACATTCGAAAAAGCTTCCTTAGGGTTTTTTTTGCCTTCTTTTGGATCAAAACGCAGAAATGATAGGTAGAAGGGTTGAACTTGATGGACTTGTGTCTTTTTTCAACCTAAATTACTATGTTACTATGTTACTTCAATACTACATTTTATACACTTTTAACATTAAAACCACATGCCTGATATTGATCTAGAGAATTTGGAGGCCAAGTCGACACCTGTTTTCCTCAAACCATTCCAAAGTATCACACTACCTCCGCCGGCTTGCCACCTGTCAGTCCAACTCATCACACTGCCTCCACCGGCTTGCCACCTGTGCTCATGATGTTATGGCTGATCATATATATATATATATATAGCAACTATCAGTTGAGCCTTATACCATGTCAATCACTGTAGGAACAGTAGACTACCAGATCATCCTGTAAGCTTCAGGCTAAAACATGCAGATTCCTGGTATGGGGTAAACTGCTTGCCATTATTCCCCATGCTAGGTTCAATGAGCACATGATTCTATTAGATTTTTTTGTTACATTTATATATAACTATATGACACCTGTGTCTGCTCCTGCATTAAATGAAAAGTTCACCAATCTGAGAGATCCCTCTACTGAACATTTCACAATAGTCCCATCTACCTTCTTCTAAACATACTCACTGCATAGTCAATACACATGGCAACCAGTTAAATACCATGGTAATTCTAACCAATGTCTATGGTATGTACTGGTCGTGTTCTTTTTAAAACCACTTATTTAAATGCAGCGTTTTTTTCTGCTGATGAACACTGTGGTGGGCATGCTAATAGCTGGCAATCTGTATGAAACCATTGCAGAGCACACAGTCTTGATTGATTCCCCCGAAGTCCTATCTCATGGCTCTTCCTTGACTCCTGCTAATCAGGAGCATGCATATGGTACTACTAATCCTGGAGCAGATGTGCTGGTAGAACAGAGCGACCTGAGATATTGTGTAGGCAACTAAGGGGGAGGTTTGGCTGGAGAGCCAAATAAACAACAAAGACAAAAGGGCATTTTCTTCCCCAATTCATAATACATGTTATTATAGCACTCATTCCTAATCTATCATTCAATCTATCTTTCAAGGTGAAAGAGGGAATTGACAAGAGAATGTTAAACTTAAGGCCGGTGTAGCCAAGTTGGGAAAAAAAAATCACAAATTCAACCGGATAGGATCATTTTTCCAACTCTGCTACTTTGACCTGAAGTTTGAAACACTGCCTATGTTTCTGTCCATCTGTCTTTGCAAGCCTTTCTACCTGAAAATACTGCTAAAGGTGAGGTATTGGTAGCTCATGAGAACACCATACATCATGTATTTGTAGATGTTTCTCATCTACCATCAGGATCTGCAAATAGGGATACACTATGAAATTGTGTTTTGTCACTGCTTGTCTGATAGTAGTATCCATCCATGGGTAATTGGCCGTAATTCTTCTCACTTGGTAATTCCTTCATAATAACTGTAGGATTGTTACGTTGTCTCCTCTCTTCAGACCATCAGTGTCATCCCGCAATTCATCCAATGCTCGGACCTTCGTTGCCAAATGTTGGAGCTCCAAGCATGCGCGTGGCGTGTTCTTCCTCCCTCTGGTGGATGATACTTACCATTCTTATCCCCTAAATGGGGAGTTGCCTAAATTATTTTGTCACTTCTTGGGAGTGTTATATTTTTTCCTATTTAAACCCTCAATTTGTATCTGTTCTTTGTTCTGCAGTTTGCAAATCATGTTGGTGTTTTATTTATTTTTGCCCAAAAAATGGTTCTTGCTTCATCCTATTTGTCTCCTTATCCTGTCCCGACCTCGGTTGGATATTGACTCTCCCTGTGTTCTGCCTGCCCCAATCCTGGTTTGAATTTGTCTCTCATCCAGTCCTTCCTGTTTTGATTGCCTTCTCATACGGCTTTTGTTGCTGTTGGTATCCTCCATTGTTTCTTTTCCGGCTGGTGCCGCACAAGTCCTCGGCAGTTGTTATCCTTGGCTCAACCTTTAGATGCAAGGCTGTCGGGGTGAATACCATCATCCTGGTTCCTGGCACTTACAGGCCCACTCTGCACTACGGGTTCTACTCTCCCGGAGTCCCAACATTACAAGGATACCCAAAATCCTTTCCTTTGTATAGCCAAGCTAGCTGAAAACAGGTCAAATTAAATGTACAGTGCACTTTTATATACTGAAGCCAGTGAGGTTTTGTTTTTTTAAAATCGGCCATACAATTCCCCTGCTCTCTATCCCAGCACTCAGAGACCCAGGGACACCTTTCAATTGATCATTTCACACAGGCTGTAGCTGGTGACCATTTGATATGTTTCTACAGGTTGTGTGGAGGTGTAGGAGTCACTGTCATTATAGCCCAGGTTCCTGTAGCTGTTAGTCGAATGGTCTAGCCCAGTGATGGGTAACCATGACAGATGTTTGGGTGCCCTGTGCAAACATCATATGGTGACACTTTATAGGGAATACATTTGGATTTTATACAAAAAAAAATGGACTGTGCTTCTCACCCTTACATAGTTCTCAACAAGTGTATAAGCATAATAGAAATTAGAGGCTTTGGTTAAATGATTTGGCCAAACCATAACTAAGCTCACCCACCCCATTGCTACATACTACTTTGGCCAATTCATATAACCAAGCCTGATGTTTTTGGGAACATCGTATAATTACACTGTAGTTGTAGCACACCAACATTTTTCTTTTCACCTTTTGATCTATGTATTTGAAATGAACACTGAGAATGTTTATAAACCAACTTGTCAAATAGCAGTCTTATTGTTCTGAAGTCATTCATTATTCATTAGGTTGTAAAACAGCCTAATTACTGTTTGTAACACTGATTAAATCATAAACCCAGCACTCTCTGCAGGTAATAGGTATAGGCAATGTCTTACACTGTGTTTATATTTACAATATGTCATACAATATTGTTTACCTTGGCATTACATTTAATCAGTGCTGTAGTTTTATAAGTGATATATGTCATATTTGTGTGATTTTTTTTTGTGTGTGTGTTTTTTTTTATTTTATTATTATTCATTTAGTTTTCTGAATTTTGGAAAAAGATAAAGCAGCAAAGTCTTATAAAATACATAGCCTACTTTAGGGGAATACAAAATATTCTTCTGATTACCCACATACCAAACTCCCAGGCATTTGTCAGTCTGTCAGTCATCTTATTGTTTGGGCACCAAACTTGATGATAATAGTACTATTATAATTACAACAGTTTTTAGTTCACAAAAACAAGCAAATCAGTGGGAAAGGTGTTTGAGAAAATACAAAGTTGTTCTAAGCATAATGCCATTATATACCGTATCTTGTATGGAGGCAATATTTTATATCCGTACAGATGTTTATTCTATCCTGAAGTTCCACATAACCCACAAATAAATCCCTTCATAATTTTGTTTTAGAGATATTGTTAGCTAGTACGGTAAATAGGAATGTGTAGACATTTGCTCTTTACTAGGGTGTAAAGTAAACCCATATGGTATCATTTGACTAATAACGAAATAAAACTCAAGTAATGGTAGCTATTTAATGATGAGATAATTCTACCTACAATTATGAACTTACACAGTTGGGGGTAGGCTATCTATCTAAGGATCTCCTTTAGTCCTTCCAAACAAGAAAATTAGCATCAGCTGTCTTCAAAGAATATTCTCATATATAGAAAAAAGGCCACATTATGCTATTATTTTCTTTTTATCACCTTTTGGCAATATATATACATATATAGATTTGAGTAATATGTGTAACAAATCTGTATTGTTTGCAAGTACAACATTTTAGAATCCTATATTTTCTCAGAAGTTTTTATTTTCATTTTGATTAAACAAATTAATTTTGGAATATTTTAGATAAATTATTATTAAAACATTTATTAAAAAATAACATTATTTAACTGTAGTGTACAACATAGAAGCCCGATAATAGTAGCGTTTGTAATCTCCTGACATAAAGAAAAGCTGGTTTTATACAGTTGTTGTATTACTCTGTAGCACAACAGAAATACTTTGTTTTGTTGACTAAAGTTACAATTATGAGGTGACATTTTCTGGTCACTTCAATTCGTGTGATTTCTTTTAACATTTATATATTCAAAACATCCAACATGTCAAGATAATAATGTTAAAAACTGAAATTGCAACAATTCTTTAAAATAATTGAGTACACTTTCTTGTATTGTAAGTATGTTACTATAAAAATCCAATCAAATATTAATTTCGTATAGTGATTAGGGATGGAAATATCTTGCAATGTTCCGAATTATAACATGAAATTCACCAACTTCATCTTATTAACTCCCTGAAAAACAAAACCCACGACATGTAAAACGTTTTATATTTTTTTCCAAAAATTTGGTGTGATTTGATCATTTGTTTCTCTTTTATAAATAAATAATAATTCTCCTTATCCTTATATAAGACCAGTTTTTTTTTTTAAAATGTACAGGGTCACACTAGGGTTCAAGTTAATTATAATTGTTCACAGGTTTTGAAAGTTGCTTTAAAACTGTAAAACACAGTTTAATCTTAATGAAATAAAATCACAATTAAATGCACAATTCTGCCTTTTTTAACCTGTAAGTATCCAGTCTAAATAAATATATTATTTTGCATAATGATTCAATACTAAAAATAAGTGCAGTTTATTGTTATTTACATTTTCCAAACCTTCATTATACATTAAACAAATTCGGATTTTAAATATATTTATGCCTTGTAAAAAAATAAAAAAAACTATAACAAATTCCGATCAAGTAATTATTTCATATATTGTGCCTTTTAAGAAGTTAAAGTAATTTCCATGAATTGAAAACGACATAATCTTCAAAGTTGAAAACGTTTTATTTATTAGACGTAATATTTTCCCCAAATGTTTTATGAACATAATTGTTCATTAAAACATTGGAATTACATCAAATGCTTAACACGTTCCTAAATGTATGATTTTATAAATAAAGGAAGAAAAGAATACACTGTCTAATTATTGCATCCACAGGGACATTTGAATAAAAGCAACAAAATAGAACATTTGCATTAACAGAAATAGGAGTTCATTTATACACAGAATCACATTTTGTTGGTGTATTTACCTATTTGAACTGTTCTGGCAGAAAACCTTTTTTTTTTTTTCTAGTAGAATTTGAAAAACAGAGGAATACATAAATGTCTTTCATGTGATTAATTAATTTTACACATTATTTCAGTGCCTCTAATATAGCCTATGTAGGTAGACACATTCTATACATATCCTACATATATACATATCCTACATATATACATATCGTATTATTTTATTCAATCAAACAATATTATAATCGGTTCTTTTAAGATTTATTTAGTATCCCTTTCTCTGTATTTTACCATACACAGACAAGCACATTAACTGATCAGAAATATTATTAGTACCTTTTAATAACTTTTGTTGAATTAATTTTTATTACACCCAAAAATATCAATCAATGAATTAAACCAAGGGCAATATTACCACCTATGTATTTTCAAACTATGTATGCATTACCATGGTGATATATATATTGACACTCCAATTTTTTACATTTTTTATTCTACCAGCCATCAACTCTGAAGCACATTATACCCTGTTAAAGTAGTTTCACAAGCTGCCCACAAGCACCTAGGACTCAGCGTTATACAAATGCATGTTTGCCTTTTGATATGTCTACATTTCCTATTGGTCCATCTAGTCCTCCTGTTTCTTTTTGCGAAGGAACAAACCTTCATTCTTGATTTTTTTAAAATGTTCTATAGAGCACTCGCTTTATTTTATCTGGTACTTGTTCTGCTGGAGGGCTGTCCCATGCATCCACAACACCAAAAAGTCTAATTTGAAAAGACACGTGCCCTTTTGGTGTAGCCACTGCACTTCTGAAACAAATGGTTTTGTGCGTTTGGTATATTTGATTTTATCCTGTTATCCTGCAGTATAATGTATACATTGAACCACAAAATGGAGATCTGTTGTGAAAAAATTGGAATAGTAAAACTGTTTTAAGCCATTTTTCAAATATTTTTGGAATAGTTTATATTGTCAATCATGATTACAATTTGCCAGTATGAATTTAGATTGTTTCATGCAAATCCATAATGACATTATTTAGCACTCACAGATATGGCTAGATATGGCGTATGCTAATTTGCTCTCTGTCTCTTCCTCTATCTTTTATCAAACTTTTAATCAAGTAATTATTTTTATTTAGTTACAGAACCTAGTGACCTAGTTTGATGCTGCTGTCATAGGAATTAACAAAAAAAAAAAAAAGTATCCTGAAATGATTAATCCGATAATAATTCCCATGCAGTGTATCCCCAGGCATATCGTATAAATAGTTTGACTCTCTCTCTTTAGACTAAATCAAAGTATTATCTGATAAAAAAATATTTAATTCCCCAGCTTTGGATGAACTATGTAGAATTGACAATTCTACTAAAAGATGTCATTGCTGAGACTCCGTTTCTACTCCAAAGCACACAAAAAAAGTGTTCTAAAAATATACAAACACTTCTATGTGTTAATCCCTTTTCAACAAATCGTTCTGTGATATGATTGATCATAGCGAACGTATATCCATATGTGTACAATATTTACACAACTTAGAACACATAAAAAATATTTATTTTTTATATATAAATATTCCTTGTAAATATTTGACGACACATTTGCCTATATATTTGAATTTATGTGGAAGCTCTCTTTAATATACTTATAGACAATTCCGTTTTAACATTACCGCAAGTTTGTATTTATTACATAAAGAAATGATTAATGGCAAAATGAAATAACACCATTAATTCTCAGCGGCTTTTTCTACAACCAGGCTTATCGTGCAAGGATTACTTTTTGTCCTTATTTAATGCAATTGGCGTAAGAGCACACCAGCGTAATAGACACAGAGCTACCAGCATTAACAAATATAGATAACTCAGCGGTGATTTTAAATTTATCTCCAGATATCTCCACTCCTTTCCCATGGCAAGGATATTGATTTTCTTATTTTATTCTCCACGTTTCTAGGTTGGGGAATCTCTGTCTATCTGGATTTTTTTACTTGCTCGTCAGCAATTCGAGGTATAATAATACCTTTCCTGTAGACGTCACTATTGTTGTTATTATTATTGTCCTGTATTTATACAACTTTTTATGCATCACATACATAGAGATGCTTTCTGGAAAAACACTAAATACATAGATAAAGGAAAACCCAAAATGATGTAATCAGAGATGAACAAATACATAAAGCAGAGGTAGTCCTACGCAAAGGCTTTGACACCACTGAAAACACATTTATCACTAAATCATGACCCCCCCCCCCTTTTTCTTAAATCCCCAAAATGTCACCCCTAAACATACGCTCCATGTAACTGTTGACCTTGTTGTTGTTTTTTCAAGGCCTGATTGTTAGACTGTTACTCTCAATTGCACGGAGGAGTAAAATTAGCTCAGGAATCAAAATGGACAAGGTCACCTGCAGTGAATGTGTAGCAGATTCTAAATAAGCCTACCCCGTGGGGAGAGGCAGACCCTTAACAGGCTCACGGCAGTGAGAGAGAGAGGGCCAACAGCATGCATTGTGGAAGGTTATATGCTTCTCACACTCACCAGTTGTATTTACCCCTTTTATGCCAGAGAATACGTGTTAGCCCATTCACAGCCAGGACTGTCGGATCTTTTATCCTTTTTTTTACTTTATTGGTAAATATGAAGTCGGTTCTCTCATTGTACTCTATAGTAATAAGAATCTGCCCTGTAAATAAACTATTTGTTTAAACAGCTTGGTTATAATTTCTGATGAAATGGGAGTATTTAAGATTTCTGTGTGCATTTTTTTATCTTCGGTCAGGTGGAAAATGATTTATGACATACTATGCGGCAGATCCACTTGGTGCACCTATTGTATGGACGAGTGACAATTTAACTCGCACAAAAATGTAAATATTTTTGAAGGAATAGGAGCAAGATGACTTTTTAAAAAAACAAAAAACAATTTGACTTTAAAGGGTATGTCATGCAGTATCTCTTGGGCCGCCAATAGGACAATGTATGGGAATTGATTGGTTGGGATCCAAAAATCCCTTCTCGTCTCGCATGTGATGGGGGCCCAGAAAAAGTGAAACGGTTTTCCAGGCAGCTGCATTTTAATTAATCTTCTTTTAAGTGTGATTGGTACTGATTAGCTGCAGAACCAAGAGGATACACAGGCCCTATTGATGTGGGAATCTGACAGAGGGATGATTGGAACTATGGTAACTCTGGAGGACATTGTCTGCAGAGCATTGCTCCGCACACAGCCAAGTGCTGCAGCACAGAAGTCTAGTAGTATAAGTATACCAGTACTTTGCAAGCCTCATATCTCTCCTAGGCATGCTTAAATTCCTTCACTGAATTTTCCTCGACCAGTTCTACTGGGAGTCTGGTCCATTTATCCACCACCTCTCTGCAAATCTATTTTTGAAGTAAATGTGTCGTGTTACAGGGGGTGGTTAATGGTGTTTATAATGAGGAATTCTTTATGTTTTAATAACTTTTATGTATATATTTTGGGGATGTGGCCAAGATGTATTTATTCAGTGCTCATTAATTGAATCCCCAGTTTCTTAGGATGCACAACTCTCCTTTTTCTGCCTTTCTTGGCAGGTGTTTTTTTTGTTTCTTCACTTGGTAAGGAGCACTGCATTCTTGGAGTCTGCCAGTGTCTCTTTGAGCATTGTTATAGCTGACATTGTGAAGTAAGCATTGCACTATGCTGGGCGGAAGGAAGGTGACAGTCCTGTGAGCCTTGGGGTGTAGGCATGGACTGCATTGCACAGTTCCTGTGATGCTGACTCCAGAGCAGCAGTACCACTTGTCTGGCTAACTATTTACTGGTGGGAACTACCAGTAAATGGCTAACTGTATATTCATAGGATTTATCCTGCGGCATCATACGTGTCTAACTAAATAAATACTATTAGGTTATAATCTATCCTGTACTACAATTTCTACCTGTCCAACAATATACAGAGGGAACAATATCCATATATATATATATATGAGACACCTTGGGGGCCACCTCAGTAGAGTGCAGAGCAGACCCAGCTATTTTATTCTGCTATGCCCTTCTGAAGACATCACCTCCACACTGCACAGACCCTTGTTGAAATATTTCTAAAGAAAACCGTTACAATGGATTAATGGTGGCCGGAATAGTCTAGAAGCAAATAAACATTTCCTTTCATGTAATTGCAGTGTGGAGTGTGGCTTGACGGTTAATCAACTTTCCCAGTTCTGATATATTTGAGTTTTACTCCAGGCAGGATTTGTGGATATTAAGATGCTTGAATTATCTGTGTTCCACAGCTAATTAAGACACACACACAACTCTGCTAGTCAAATGATTAACAAATATTAATGTATAACTTAAAGTACCATGTTTAGTAATTCTTGGACATTCACATTCTGCTCAGCCCCCCCTTCTGGTCATTACTGATGGTTGCAGTTTGACACATGTTGTGGCAGCACAAGGCCATAGGACCAGCCTTCCTACAGATCCTGTGTTATAACTCATGCAGTTGTTAGAAATCAATGCAGAAGGCTTCCAGTGATAATGTCATGTTTGCCTTCGAGACAGAAAGGAGAGGAAGGATAGGATTTGAGGCCTTTAAATAAAGTCCGAGTGCAGCATCTTTCTGTGTGTTTCCCATCCGTTCAGTAGGGGCTGCAACATTACACCCCACAGTAACTCTCTCGCTTCATATAAAGGCTGCATGCACATACAAGCTTCACATCTACTGGTCAATGCAGACATGGATTTTATTCTGTGTTTTTAGCTTATAATAACCGGATACCTTATTTAGCTTCTAAACATCTTGTGATTTAAATATTTAATGACCTGCTGTGAATTGGATTCTTAGAGAAGGATAATTTGTTTTATCTGTACAGCACAGGCAGCAATGTTATTCTGGTGTAATGGTGGATTTGTACGAAGAACATTCCATTGGTTTCTATGGTGACTGCTCCACCTTTGCCCTGCAGCACCACACACCAGATACCATACCTTCTTTATGTTCGTTGTACCCGTGGTCAACAAGTCCATGATATTATATATCTCCATGTCATGGAGAAAAATGGATTCTGGGGGAAAAGGGGTGCAAAAACCATGGAAACCAATATTATTACTCCCAGGAGATGCTCCAATCTCAAAACTTTGCCGAAAGTTTTACCTAAATAAAGTAAGTAATAAATATTTATAGGTAAAAAAAACGGCAACGTTTAAAATAGACCTCTTTGCAAATAATGGTAAATAAACACAATCATGTATTTGTTTAATACAGGACCAACTGGCACAGTGCAGTAAAATATATGTTTTATTAAATGCTCAAATTAAAGCCATGCTGGTTTCACATCTCCCTTGCAAAGTGCTTCCGCCCCGTATGATTTTTGAAGACGCAGTGTTGAGCAGGAGAAATCTATGTATATGGGGAAACTTTACTCTCCGCAGTACCCGCCTTTCGTTTTTATAATCACAGACCTTTAGTGTACATTTCATTTTTTCCCCTTATTTTTCCAGATATTTATTGGAGCGAAGACACAGCTGCTAGAGTACGGTAGGAATGCATCCTATGTTTTACTGAAAAACACTGGTTTTATATAAGTCATTAGAAATCTGATTTATTCCTTGTAATTATATAATGTTTATATATATATATATATATATATAT
Organism: Pelodytes ibericus; assembly: GCA_036172795.1. Classification (NCBI taxonomy): domain Eukaryota; kingdom Metazoa; phylum Chordata; class Amphibia; order Anura; family Pelodytidae; genus Pelodytes; species Pelodytes ibericus. Next base: position 46,843,910 of record CM069868.1, on the reverse strand, counting down.
ATATATATATATATATACACACACACACTGATCAGCCATAACATTATGACCACTGGGCAATGTCCTGCTGGGAAACCTTGGGTCCTGCCATTAATGTGGGTGTTACTATGACATGTACCACCTACCAAAGAAGACCTTGTACACCCTCATGGAAAAAGATTTTCCCCAATGTCAGTTGCCTCTGTAAGCAGGATAATGTGCCCTGCCACAAAGCAAAAATGTTTCAGAAATGGTTTGAGGAACAGAATCATAAGTTCAAGGTGTTGACTTGGCCTCCAAATTCCCCAGATCTTAATCTATTCGAGCATCTGTGGGATGTGCTGGACTAACATGTCCGGTCAATGGACAACCCCACCTCGCAACTTACAGGACTTAAAGGATCTACTGCCAACGTCTTGGTGCCAGATACCACAGCACAGAGGTCTATTGGAGTCCATGACTCAATGGGTCAGGGCTTGTTTGGTGGCAAAAAGTGGACCTACACAATTTTAGGCAAGTGGTCATAATGTTATGGTTGATCGGTCTAAATATTCATCCGAATTCCACACAGTCACATATTGATTATCATATTGATTACATAATGACAGCATAAAACCAGATCTGTAGATTAACACCAAGCATTTTACAAGTATATGATCAGACTGCAATTACCTTTTTGTTTTGTGATATTTGATTTAACATGGCCCTGATGCTCAGGAAAATTGAATGACTGACTACATTTTAACACAAACATCAATTTATGACATAGCCAGAAAACAAAGGGGGGCGAAAAAATGGTGTCTTTACACTCTGCTAAGCTCCCTCACATTGTCTTTATTTTATTAACAGTTTGAAGCTGTGAAAATCCCATGGTAGCCGCTAAGCTGTAAGTCATCCTAGTTTAAATGCAATGTAAACAAATGACTTCATGGCATGGCTAGGCCATTCAGCCTTAGATAGGCCACATATTGCCTTTGATCTTTCCCCCAGACTCTGACTGGACTTAACGTCTTGAATATTTTAAGCCAGGTCCCCTTCTCCCAGTCTCGGCACATAGTCATTTAATGGGGGGGAGCTAATTTAGTTATTTCTCAGACATGTCCCAGAGATACAGCAGGGTGAGGCCTATTCATTTGGATTTCATGCCTTGTCACCAGTCTCATTTCTCTATCTGGGGAAGTCTACTCTACAGGATTCTCACTGCAGACACGTCCCCCCCTGTGAGGACTGACTGACCCATAGCTCTCAGTCTTCCTCGCGTAGGGGGGAAAAAAAACTCTCAATAGGCATCCCTAGATGTTTAACCATAAGAATAGAGACGTTTTTTACAGACTCTTGAAATAAGCATCAGTGATATATTAGGCTCATCAGTTTATTTTCCTGTAAAAGAAGAGACACATTTATCACTTTGCAGTCACTTTGGGACACTTTTCGTCTACATATGTGTAATATAGAAAGCTTTTTTAATTGTATTGATGAGTAAGGTTTATAAAACAAATAAATGTCTTTAGACCAGTTCCTTAAAGGATTGTAATGCTTATTAGATATTAAAAAAAATGATGTTTTTTATGACATTATATAAGTTATAGGCTCTATTTTCCTTTTGAGTGGATCCGATGTGGTCCCAAATGATCTGGCTGGAGGGAGACTAAAATGCCAGCTCCCGCCCCATGCACGTAGCCATCTTGGGGAGGGAAAAAGGCACATAAGCTAAATGTTAACATTAAAAACACCCACCACTACTTGTTTCATTGCATTAAACACGTTTGATTTTATTATAAAACATAAGGTTTCAGTTTAATGGAAAATGATAACTAACCCACAAGCCAGCACAAGACTGGATACAAATCCACATACATATCTGTAAAAACACCAGGTGTTTGCGTGTTTAAGACATGTTAGATGACCATGTTTTTTTGCAGCATACACACGGTAAGTCCATTTCATTTGTTCGTTCTGCTTCTGCTTACAACTTAAAGTGACTTTATACTCCTTCCGAAATCAAGGATCTCAACTAAGGAGGCACGACAAACAACAAATAATAATGTGTTCCAGGTATGTGAACATGTATGTTATATGAAGGCATAGGGTATCATACACACATACATACATACATACATACACACATTTGTGTTTGTGTGTGTATGTATGTGTATGGTGTATATATATATATATATATATATATATATATATATATATAGAAACATAGAAACATAGAATGTGTCGGCAGATAAGAACTATTCGGTCCATCTAGTCTGCCCAATTTTTTTTATTTTTTTTTTTGAGTACTTTTATTAGTCCCCCGTTCCCGGTACATATATATATGTATTTACAAAGGTTTTCTTACATTTCTATTCAACTGGAAATTCTGACCAATGAAATTAACTTTATTATGTGACCTAATACATTATGTGATGTGAAATATTTTTATTTCAGGAACAGTTTCACTTTAGCTGACTTGTCTAGCTCTCCTGATGTCTTGTAACTATTCGTTTTATGCAAAGGATTACCTGACGTCCTTACGAGAAGTGTATTCTGGGCCTAACCAGCATCATTTTCTGTGACCACCCTGATTTCCTCTTTAGCTCTCTAGACTCTAGTACTAGACTGAAAGGACTGGTATGATATCATACCTTGAATACTGATTGCAACCCATCATGCTATTACATGTTAACTATTATTGAATAGTTACCAATACCTTCATGCAATTATTAAATAATAAGGAGGAGAATTAAGCATGTGTATTTTCCTTGCAAATATCTACATATTAGTTGTATGCAAACAAATTGTGATCATGTTTACAATCCAGTTTAGTTGATTTAGACACAATATACATATACCGCCAACACCCTGCTTTGCTCTTTATTAGAACCTTGGTGTTCATCACAGGCACTGGGATATTGACATTACCACATAAGTAGCTATTGTTTTATCTACCCCTGTCTGCTTTTTCTGTTCATCTGTAAATAGTTTTTTTGTTCAGTCTGAAAGTAGCAGGTGACACTGGTCAAGTTAGGAAGTGAAGAAGCCAATACTAATGACTCTTTCACCTTCCCCCACCCCCAAAATCAAAACCCTCATTCACATTTATGGAGTGCACACAGGATAAAAGCCAAGAGAGGCCTGGGGAAAGAAGAAATATAATAACCAATTTGTGATTTTCTGGGCAGCTGGGCGGCCGTAAACAAAGACAAGTCTCTTAATTTAGGAATGTCCTCTTTATTCGGTCTTTTTCGCATTCCTTGTAGTTGTTTTTCTTTCTTGTTTCTTTAAGATTCGTTTTTTTTTTTTCTCCAGGATAATCTGCAGAATCATGTGAGGCAAACTGTGATTGTTGGGCTTTAACACTCTCTGTGGACCTGCACAAAATAAGAGCAAATAAGTGAGACAGCAGTAACAAAACAGGGCTATTCCCGTAAAAAATGAAAAATGTTACTAAAAACCTACTTAAAAAAACCTTAAACGGGTCCTTACATGATATTACATGTTTATTTGTGTCATTACAGTGTGTGGCCTTTTAATCACTACGGGCCATGGGAACCTTGTATTGATAGGAGGCTTCACTAGTCAAGATATGTCCTAACACTCCATCAACAAAATGCTCCCAGGCTTTCAAGGACTTTGGTTGGGGTGGGGGAGGTTGGTGTGGAACGAAGGCAGCAGCAGGCAGGTGCATGGAGAATCCACGTAGCATCTACACAGAGCTGAATACCAGACTTGGTGATCTTGGATTGTCTAAGAACAAGGCTCTGCATTCTGGTTACTCGTTACATTTTTTGTATTGTAATGGAAATCCATATAGCTAGGCCCAAGGTCAGGGCACATGTATATGCCCCATGCAGTGGAATCTACAGTAGGCATTATGTGGAATGCCTTTATAGGGTTGGTTACTTGTGTGTCTCTGAAGCCAGATGGCTGGGGACCCTTTTCCATATCTCTACGTGGGTTCCACTTACGTTACACTCTATCTTGTTGATGTTCAAAGCCGGCAGTAGGATGCCACGGGGCATTTGCTGAACTTTATTGAGAAGCCGGCCGCTTGTTTGTAGACGTCTACCAGATCTATTGGTTTTTCCAACTTACACATTACAAAAATTCTATATGTACTAGCATTGCTGCATTATACATTTCTGAATCTTCAAAGGCAATAAACCAACTGATTATCTATCTACCTTACTAGGCAGACCCCAGTATTTCCCAGATGTCTAGCTGCGGCCCTCCAGCTGTTTCTGAGCTATTATATTATGAGTTTTATTGTGCATTATCATTTCTTGCTCATAGTATAAATCTCTTTCCTGTTTAATAACAGTAAGGTCTGGTAGAAAAGCAAAATATCACAGTGAAAAATATGCAGATGGGCATGCCAGTTTGTATTTATAAATATAAATATAGACCCGTTTTTATCTCTATTGTACATACCAAAAACAGGAAATAATGTTCACCGGCGGCCAAGGGTATACAACTATTAAAGTGCATCTCTTGTCCCCAGACATGCATTTGTCCTCAAAATGCAGTTTGCCTGCACTGACAATTTCAAAACCTTCTTATTTTGTAATGACATCTTTGTTGGAATCCCATTCCTTGCACCCACTACTGCAGGCTGTCACACATTATCAGTTTGAGATTGTACACCTGCAGTCCCAATCTGTCCAGCCAGACTGAATGGTGAGAGGCATACTGTATACTAATACTTATCAATACTAATGATGTTTTTGCACCTCCATTGGTGATTGATTTGTAACTCCCCTCTCATTAAGAACATTTGCACTTTGTAACCATTCTCACCCATGGTGAAGCCTCCATGTTGGGCCTCGTTATCGGTCACACATTGCCCTAACCCCGTTACTTAAGGGAACAACTGCTCATTACAGCTAATCGGCACGCGGCTGGCCATGAATGCGCAAAATCTCTAATTTTTCATAAGTTCACAAAATTATTATGCGACGGGTGTTACAGCTAAAAGTAGGCAAGAATGACTGCAGAGAGGATCAAAAAAAAAAATAAAAAAAATTCCATCAGCATCTCCAAGAAAAAGAATGTGCTTTACCCCCCTCTTCATCTGGAATCACAGATTGCACCTACGAATGAAGTTTCATCAACTAGCTTGGTCACCATGGTTACCATTGGCAGTGCAAACCAATGGGAGCAGAACAGGGTCGGGTAGCGAGAGGGAGGGAAGACAATCAGCTACTGTAGCCAACCATGGATTACAAAAAAAATAAATAAATAGGGGGTCTATCATGGCATTCTGCCAACACCTCCGCAAAGGGGACGATCTGTCTGGCTATAAATGTGTGTGTGCACCCATAATGGACAAAGGACAATAAAAAAAACACACACAGACATCCATGCCACCTCACACCAAGGACACGGCTCTATATATCAAAGCAGCCATAGATAGCCTTTATATCCTTTTTGTCTTTTATCATTCTGGATTTCATCCCATCCCTCCCCTCTCCATTTTTTGTTTAGAGCCCATCCCTCCTCCCCACACTCTCAACTCCATTCACAGCCAATGAAGGGAGAGATAGAGGTACAAAAGATCTGTTATTTATTTATTTCCCCCTTTTATGTATATATATATATATATATTTTTTTTTTTCAAATCGAATCGTCCCTCCCTGTCCTTGGCATTTCCCCTTTTATTTCCCCCTGGCGTGCCCATCCTCCGCCAAGAACAGTAGTGACCGGTTTTGTGAATTTACATCACAAAAAGCCAGCCCCTGTGAACTTGAGTGACCTTTTGACCTCCACAATTTGACTAGTGAAAGGCTTCAGCCGGGACACACTGTCATGTCAGTCTGATTAGTGCGTGAATAAATTCTTAATCCCTTAAAGTCGATGTCACAGACTAGTATTCATTCAGGATCTTCCTATTTCCCAGAGCTGCTACAAAACCCTCTCTCTCTAATGCCTCTATCTGTTTTTCTCTTTCTTTCCTCTTTTTTTCCACACCTGCATTTTTTTTTTTTGGGGAACCAGAGAGGAAATGGAGAGGGGGGGGGGGGGTGTCAGAATTCTGTAATATCTCTTAAAAACAAACAAACCCCAAGCCTCACTATAGACACAAACTCCAATTCATTCCAACCTGCTCTATTTTTAAATTTTGATCTACTTTTCTGCCTTTTGTCTAAGCTCAGACCCCCCAAAAAATAATCCATCCACTTCATTATTCATCGTTAATTTTCTTTTCAGTTTTAAAATCACCTCTCGTGAACAGTTCAGGGTGTCTCCCCCCCCCTTTCTTTGTAATAAGATTGTTGGGTTAACTTAATTCTGCAAATACTTATCTAGCTGCTCTGCTATCCTGAGCTTAAAGAGGATTTCCCACAGTTGAGATGGCCATTAATTATAATGTGTATTTTAGTCTTCTCCCCCTTCATTATAGAACAGTAGACTCTTGCCTGAAGGAGCTCACACTCTAGTGGGAAGGCGAACCATTGATTTTAGTCAAAGCATAATAGATGAATTCCAAAAAAAAGAGAAACTCATGGCATTCATTAAACTGATCCAAAACTATCAACCAGAAATGGTCCTCGTCAGGAATTGGTAATGTATATGTAAAGTTCTGGCAAATGGGAAGATGACCGCTCATCGTCAAAAAAAAAGGCTATGAAAATGACCTATAATTTACAAGGTAAAAATTATCTGGAAAATCTATTGGATTTTAACGTGTAGTTTGGAAAAAATATGAGATAGCGAGGATATGATGAAAATACATAAAAACATTTCAAAGGAGAAAACATGCCAGAACAACGGGTTATAATGTTACATTAGAAGGTTTAAAGGACAACTGTTCAGGAATCCACCATCGATGTCCAAGATTGAGCATCTTGCCACAACATAAGAACTAGAAGAAACATAATTATTTTAAAACTTCCTAGTTTTATTTTCAGAGGATTATTTTGTGTTTACATTGACACATGCATTATGATATCCTGCAGTTCATTGTCAGAGCAAAATTAAACGCTAGTCTTGATAAATATATTATATAATCTGTAATGCCATTTCATCTCGATAAGAGCCACTTGCCTCTGCTCCTCCATTATAAAATCTGTGGTTCAGTTGAGCACATATGCCATTAAAGATCAACTGTAAAGGTCCTGTCACTGGTAGTTGAAGTCCTGCCACCCCTACGATGGACAATGTGTAGTTTTCCATTTCCTATTGGTGCCGTACTATGTCTAATTCTCATCTCTCTCAATTAATAAAATTCTCTGCACTTTATCCAATGTTCAGAACAAAAATAGGTCAAAAAAATCATCCTGGTAGCCCTAACGGATCACTGCATATCCCCCTCCTCCACTCACAGCGGAGCAGAGTCCTCCAACATGAGTCGAAGGGTGTAATCATTTTTTTTTTAAATGCCAGCCTGGCGCTCTGCTCTGTTTGGGCACAGGGCTAGAGCAGCAGATTGGCACTCCTCTTAAAATGCCACCTGGGTCGAATGGACCCACCAGCTCCCATTCCAGTGGCTCCACTTAATATCGGAGACCTCAAAATCAATGGGTTATAGACAAGGTTACATTAGGAAAGTCAATAATCCTATATCGTGATGCTTTTATCTGCTGATAAAGAGGACTATTTATATTGCTAAGAGGACCTAGATCATGAGAGATTTGTAGACACGCTGAGTATTTGTGGCCCAGGTTTTTTCCCATGTCACCACTGGGAAAAGAAGTCTGGTCACAGATGGGTTTATAGTCATGGTGCATGCTGTGACTTTGCTGGAGAACATGGCAGGTGGCCAAAATTCAATGTTTAATGTGCTGTCCATGAAATATAGCCCCTGTCCCATAATAAACAGTCCCCACATGGCCCCATGACAATCCATAAACAACCATCGGAAAAGGTCTATATTGTGGTCAACATTTTGTGTTGTTGTCTTCCTTGAAATGAAGTATTGTTCATATTGCAGAGACAGATATTATCCACACTGTTTACATTTCTTGCATTACTTCCCAATGGACTCTAGCATGCAGCACATCAGTCCCAAATGTCATGAATATTACACTATTTCTTTACTTTCTAACAGCTAAGTGTTAACACACGCTCCCTTGTGTATCGTAGCACGGTCATCGTAGCACAGAACGGGTTAAGACTGGCCATTGTACACACCCTGATGCCTGTGCGTAAGATAAGGACTATCAGCTTTGCGTACATTTCTCCTTTATTTTGTTCAATGTTGGGAACAAAAATCTCTCCGATCAAGCTATGCGTTTCCATGACAACCAAAGTCAGGACGGCTCCTACGTGAAGGATGGCAAGCCATTTGTGCGTTTGTCTGCAAAGGATCGTCGTGCGAAGAAGAGTTTGCCATGGCCTTTGGGTTCTGGACAAGGGCAATGCCAAGGAAGAGGTCTGGCATGCGTAAACATCCCACCACCATCACCTACAACATAAAGTCTGCCACTTCTGAGGTTACAATACTCTTTACGTGTGTTGCATTTTTATGATATTAAAAAGAACCCTGTAATTACTGTAATAGTGCTATACACACATCAGTTATAGCAATTATTTGTTATAATTGAACTAATTAGCCTTGAGAAAACTATGGACATCTAGGGATGCCTTCCAGCCAATATTTTACCAGCAAGCTGGTAAGAAATTGGTTTGAGGTCATTGTTAAATCTATAGAAGCAATAGCATGGCTTTTTTTTTTTTTCTAAAGAAAGGTGACAACTCTATGGGCATCATCAATAAGTTATGTTGGTCAATACCTTAAACTTGCCGTTGGGTACCGCATTGAGGTTAATGTATGAAGATCTGTTTGGAGACAGTGTTCTATAAGTAACACATTGAATTAGTTTTGCATAGTAACTACATCTAGAGCTTTGCCCAGAATTATGTTTTTTTAAATAGGTCCCAATATGCCTCAAATCCTTAGCAGAGGTTCATACAAATGCACCACCAAATCCATATTCTGTAACCGCAACAAGGTAATCTTCTTTAAACATAAAAATAAATAATATACAATACTTTTCTTTTTTAGATTTTTCCATTAAATTAAATTCTTTTATGAATGTATACAGAATTCTTTATATTTACCTTTTTTTTTTTTTTTTTAAATAACATTGAAAATATTTTGTTCTTTATAAACAAGGAGTTCATAATTCAGAATATCTTGATGCTTTACAAATGGCCTTTGGGTACTTGGCCTATTTGGTTGAGCTCACTGTAACCAGAGTTCATGAGGTATGTACCTCCTCACCTGAAGTTATGTGCCAATATTATCTTCGTCTGCATGTTGGTTTCCAGTTCATTTTACATTTTCATTGTACTTACCATCAGTTGTATTGATGTGAGATCTAGAAAACTATTATTTTATATTTATTTCATAACACCATGTCCCAACAAGATAATATTCTTTTTTTTTTTTTTTGCTATATAATGATATTTTCAAGCTGGATTAGAAATGTGTTTTGATTTCCTGGACTATTCTATGCAGGTAATGTTTATGAATAGTTTTCTGTAATACTAATGTCTGTTTTGTTGACTGATTATTAAATAACATTTCCTACAAAGTAAATTCACCACAACTGTACATATGAGTCTTTTTAGGAACATTTCCCCAATCCTAAAACTTTATTTTTACTTGTTTCTGCCTTGTTAAGAGGCATACAGCTTATTTGGTGCCATCATTGCAAAAAATGTGCATTGTGCCAAAGGAAAACTAAATATATTGATGAAGGAATCTACATTTTAGTCTTTATACTTTTAGAACTAAAACTAGTATTTACTCAGAGACCTCAAAATATTTACTCACAGACCTCAAAATGTTTATGGTCTCAGGATTTTGAAAGGACTCCGTGAGATCATTTAAATGTTGCATATTCCCAGCGCATGAGGAGTTAAGATAATTATTTTGGAATAATCCCAAGATTCTAACTGTGAGATCCTTTAATTATGAACATAGGCCACAAATTATAGGGGAGGGGAGGTTTCAAAATTACCATGGAAACCTCATTGCTCCAGTAGGGATTCCCCATGTGAAGGGAACGACCTTATGGTCTTTTTTGTTTTGTTTTCTTGCATCCCAGACTCGTCTTCTTTGTATGTATTTCCCCAGAATTAATATAGTCCATTATCCAGGCAGTATGCCGAAATTCCCATATATTTATCTGGCTGTTTTATGTAAAACGGGGAGAGGATCTCATCCCAAGTTACACGTGAGAAGTCTTTAATCCGCATCTTCCAGTAAAGCTTTTCCAGCCATAAGAGAAAATAAAATACAAGAAGAATGGGAAAAACCCTTGTATTAAAATTTCACCCTGAAGGTGGATTTTCTACATCCCGATTGGCGCTTGTGCAGAAAGGACTGCTAATTGCTGGACAAAGGTAGCCATCTCTTCATCTGGAAAAAGGAAAAATAAATGATAAAAATGAGGCAGAAATTGGGTAGACTAGATATGCCGAATGGTTCTTATCTGCCAGCACATTTTGTGTTTCTACGTATGTGTCCTAGTGCAGGGGTAGGCACTAGGCTCTTCCAAGACTACATCTCCCATAATGCTCTTTCAGCTAAGAGGCTGGCGGACGAGTATGGGAGATGTAGTCTTGGAACAGCTGGAGAGCCGCACTTTGCCTACCCCGTCCTAGTGCGGAGCAAAGGATTCTGGGTCATGTTTTCTTGCTGGTTAGAAATCGTTTAGCATGCCACATATAGGAAGAGATTTACATGGTGTACACACAAATAAGCAATGAATCAGAATATGGCATTATTACGTGCTTCAAGGCCAGGATAAATTAAAAGATTTGACATTTAGATGTGTCACTTAGAATCCTTGTTTATCATGCAAGTGTCTACGCACAATAGAAATTGGTGCGTTAGGCCATTTGTTTGAAATCAACCTGAAAATGGCCAGCGGTCATACACCCAAGTGTCAAAATAATTCCATTTACTGGTCCTTTTCCATACAAAAACAATTGTAGAAATAAAAAGTGCTATTTTACCCCTGAGAGCTCTATTAAAAGATCTTTTCTGTTAAGAGAAAAAAAAAAAAAAAACAACCAGTGTGAAATTCAATAAGGCAAGTGCTCAGGGTGTAGGCACAAGGAACTTTTGTTTCTGACCTCGAATGGGATGGAAATTTGCATTGAAATTGGCCCTATGTATTCCCTAAGTCCTCTCTCAAAGAAGACCTTAATGTTTACTTACCCATAATTACTGATTCTTTTCTATAATTTTGGTCTATTGTCATGGAAACTGTGCCCCAATTTCCCCCTCATGTTAATTGTACAGCTCGGTAGTTTAATCACCAGCTTTTCACATCAGGTTGTGCGTTCAGCTACTTAAGTGGATAAATTTCACTGAGGGCCAAGGTGGTTGCTTTTCTTTAACTGTGTGCCAAACACTACTCACTGGGACATCAATAAGCCTTGGCCTTCACTATATATATTTTGTCTAGAATAAATAAACTATTTAGAAGAAATTTCTGTTTTAGATGGTGGCCTTGGAATGCATACTTACGAACTTCTCCCTGCTGGGTGCCTATATGTACTGGGGGTGTGGCCTATTGGGGGCGCTGTGTGGCATTATGTGACCTTTTGTTAAGTTGCACTCAAGGACATATATCTTTTATCTTTGTGTGTGCCGTCTCCATTATTAAAGAAATCAAAAAAATCATATTCCCCGACATAACTTCACCATGTTAGGATAATTATTAATTTCTTAAACTTTAATAGAAAACCGCTACAAAATACCAAATAAGGCCAAGCAAATGGAAGCTCATTTAATACTGGCTGGCTTTTGTTTACCTTGTCACACAGCCATTAATCGTTCAAGTGAGTTTGAAATATCAGAGTTTTTTCTTTTGTCTTCGTGTCACCCACTTCTTAAAATGTTATATCGAAACCAAATTAATTTGGGTGACCTTCTGTACATCTATAGAACCCCTGAAAATGCTGTCACATAACTTTGTATATTCCTATTTTATTAAAGTCTGTTCCAATCAGGATGCCATTTGCTTTCTTGACTGACTGAAGGTAAAAGAATAAAAGCAAACCATCCAAAAATTGATAGTGTTAAAAAAAAAAAAAAAAATTCTAATGAGAATCACCCCAGTGTGAAGGTTTCTTAAGGACTTTGGTGCTAGACCTTCTAAAATGGAATCTGGCCATCAATCTGGAGGAGCTATTGAAAAGATGGATTGTTTAAGGACAAAAACAAATACAATCTAAATATAAAGAGATATGTGGAAATGAGATGTAAGGGGCCGATAGGGGGGCGGGAGTGAAGGGAGCAGACACAAGACCGAGTTAAAACTTCGACAGAGGACTTGAGCTTCAGTCTAGACTCCTATTCACCAGCCAGGCCTCGATTGTCCTCTCTTCACCATTGTCTTAATTAACCATCTTTCGGCAACAGAATGCAGACATTCCCAAGGCCTCGATACTACACAGCACAGACCTTCAAACCCAGCATAACAAGTTTTGTGGGAACCCCAGGGGGAAAACACATGAGAAAATAAGTGTTGTCCTAAGAAAAAAAAAAAAGAAGGGATTAGCCAAATGTATACTTAATACTTAAATAAAAGGGAAATGTGAACAAATCAATGGTTTCTGTCAAATTGCAATGTAATTGCCAGGCAAATGGTATCTTGATGAGATTTGTTAAAAAGCTAGTAATTTGGTTTTGAAGTTTTTATTTGTTGAATTATTTAGCACGTGCCACATTCTCCTTTCATTTGTACATTTTACTTCTTACACATATTTGATTTTGTACAAATTGCTCCTGCTAGGGAATCAGTTTCTTTTTAATTATTGGAAAAAGTTGTGTTCCTCTATTCCCGCTCCCATGATTTTGGATTTTTGGAGTTATCTAGGGACAGCCGAAGCAGTTGGGTTTAATATTTAATATTGCAGCTTGGGGTTCATCCACATATATGTCACATGTCCATGCTTCTACATGAGTGAACCTATTTACTTTTAACCTTTCATATGCATTATGAAAGCGTTGAGCCGGCAAATGGATTAATCCATTTATCAATCGTAATTCCAGCTGCCACTACGAAACCTTGGAATCTTTATTCTTCCTGGGCAATTGTACATTCACCAACACATGGTCTGTGTTGGTCAACACTCTCTAGTGTTTCAGATTTTTCATGAAGAGGGCTTGACTGTGACCAAGGGTAATGGAGTGTGCCACACACCATAGAGAGCTCAGAGTACTGATCTGGTCTGAGATAGCAAAAGGCCATAACCTGGATTTATAAAAACAACAACTCTTAAGATCATAAACAAGAAATAAACTATTTACGTAATGTTGGAGGTGGTAAAAATTGTCCACCTAAAAATTAATTGGGTAGCAGAGGCATTATCAAACACATCTACACATACCAAACAAGTCAGGCCACTGCTGCTGTACTTCTCATGCTTACATCAGAATAAAAACCTCTTCACTAATTCAGATCTAATTTCCTATACCTTACTAAGGACGTGTGATTAGAAGTGTTTCCCCCAAGCAAAGTTCTTCAGCAACTTATCACATACAATTTTGTACATTGTTGTCCAATGACTCTCCTATATTAAGCCTACACTTTTTATTAATGAATTGATGTGTGGATATTTAGACTTGTAAATTAGTGTATGTTTCCACTTTTCTTTTTCATGAACACCATCGGTATCCAGGCCAAGCCACATTCCTCAGACTAGTCTGATCTCTCTGGGTGGGTAACAGGCAGCCCTGAAAAACTCCAGGAGCTATCAATCAAACCAACTTCCACTGGTGTCTACATCAGAACGAGACAGTCGTAGTCATCATTGTGCTTTAGCAAGTGTCAAGCTGTGAGGTTCGTGCGTGTGCGCCTTAATGAGAGAATTTCTCTGCCATGGTTATAGATGACCCTCTTGGGAGACCCACCTCCTTCTAATGTCCTTGGAAGCCATCGTGGGCCCTTTTCCTACAGTGGTCCATCTGCTAGTTGTCTCCTAGACACCTGTCAACAAGATGACCCCTTCTTTCACATGCTCTATCATTTTCTATATTAGCTCGCTCACTTACTCACTGAGAGGCCTGCTGTGGACCATTGTTGGCCCATTTTTCCAGCGTAGGCCTGCTTCTCTGTGAATCATCGTCTCATGCAAAATCGTGGCTGTAACAAGCAATAAATTTAAGGTGCCATGTTTTGTAGTCAGCTGTCTATTCAACAATGGTGTCTGATGTTCAAAAACAACTTATAGACCATTGAAGATATTTAAATGTGTTGTCTGCTACCCAGAGCCTTTTATGGATATGTAACAGGAGGAAAATGTTGACTCTGCAAGACGGTCACTTTATCAAATAGCCCACTCACTTTTTTTTTTTTAATCATTTTAGCGTTCAAACTGCGCTATTTTTCTTTTACGGTTACAGATGTAGCTGTCCTTAACAACTATCTTCGAGTTGAGGAGTCTTGCTCTGATGAGAAAGTCTCCTGGGGACATCAGTTTCCTCAACACAGAAAGATGCTGACAATATTAGCACAGTTACACTGCTATTTAGGATGTAAGTAATCGGCCAAGCATTGTATGCGGATATGACAAGTGTAATTTTAATTACGGGTATGTAGTAATGCCTCAAAAAAAAGGTTAAGAGCTGGAGTTTTAGGATCTCTGGCTCCCAGGATTTGTCAAGCTCTGTTACGATGTCTTGTTGTAATTTGCAACATCATATTCTTGATCTCTTAACAGGTGGCGATAAGTAAATGTGTATACTGCCTTTCTTATCACCTGTGCTGTAGTGTAGACCAAACCAGCTTTTAATTGCACCATAGGTGACTATGCTTATTGATTCTCTTCTCTATCCATTGAATGCACTGGGGCAGGTTCTTAGTGTTTGCCAGGTGTCCCAACTTGGTGAAAGTTTCTAATTTTGATACAGTAACGGTAGTATGAAGAAGGCTCTTTAGTGTCCTGAGTGCCAGCAAGGAAGTCCCCTAAATCAATAAAAAAATAATGATAATGTGCACAGTGCTCCTTGTGAAGTGGTTTTTGATGAGGCTTGAAAATACGCCTCTAAGAGTTGAAACAGTTGCCTGAGTGAAATAAAAATGTTGTGCAGATTGTCTTTATTTTTTGCTAATTTTGATATCATACACACGATTTTATGTTTGACTCTGCCTTGCCTGCCCTTAACCAACCATAAACCATTAAACCTTTTATAAATGTGTTTATCTTATTTTCCACCTATTGGTAGCGGTAATCGTTTAAATCCTCCAATATGGCTAAAATAAGGAGGACTAAAACCTTTCCGTGCATCCTCAGAGCATTAAACATGTTTGTTGATGATACTGTGACCTACTGTTCATGTCTGTATGGATAGCGAAGTAGGTTTATACATGATCCTTTGGTGTGTGACAGTTTGAACCCCTGCATGTTTAAGATTTTTCAAACAAGTCACGTTAAATCTAATTTTCAAAGGATTTTCCCAAATGGCAGCGGGCTGGCAGGAGCTTGGTACCGACAGGCTGAAATTGCAAATCGTAGGCATGTGATCAGATTAGAGACTCAATCTCATGTTTGGAGGGGGGGGTGGAAGAAATCCCTTTTATTACAAACAAGGGACTTATTTCTACTGTAAAATCAGTAATACTCATTCAATGAGGAATAAGTCTCCGTGCTTCTGGACATATCTGTAACGATCCTTACCTACAGCATACATGATAACAATCCTTACCTACAGCACACCCGATAACAATCCTTACTTACAGCATACCCAATAACAATCCTTACCTACAGCACACCCGATAACAATCCTTACCTACAGCATACATGATAACAATCCTTACTTACAGCACACCCGATAACAATCCTTACCTACAGCACACCCGATAACAATCCTTACCTACAGCACACCCGATAACAATCCTTACCTACAGCATACCCGATAACAATCCTTACCTACAGCACACCCGATAACAATCCTTACCTACAGCATACCCGATAACAATCCTTACCTACACCACACCCGATAACAATCCTTACCTACAGCACACCGATAACAATCCTTACCTACAGCATACCCGATAACAATCCTTACCTACAGCATACCCGATAACAATCCTTACCTACAGCATACCCGATAACAATCCTTACTTACAGCACACCCGATAACAATCCTTACTTACAGCACACCCGATAACAATCCTTACCTACAGCACACCCGATAACAATCCTTACTTACAGCATACCCAATAACAATCCTTACTTACAGCACACCCGATAACAATCCTTACCTACACCACACCCGATAACAATCCTTACCTACACCACACCCGATAACAATCCTTACCTACAGCATACCCGATAACAATCCTTACCTACAGCACACCCGATAACAATCCTTACTTACAGCATACCCGATAACAATCCTTACTTACAGCACACCCGATAACAATCCTTACTTACACCACACCCGATAACAATCCTTACCTACAGCATACCCGATAACAATCCTTACTTACAGCACACCCGATAACAATCCTTACCTACAGCATACCCGATAACAATCCTTACTTACAGCACACCCGATAACAATCCTTACCTACACCACACCCGATAACAATCCTTACCTACAGCATACCCGATAACAATCCTTACCTACAGCACACCCGATAACAATCCTTACCTACAGCACACCCGATAACAATCCTTACTTACAGCATACCCGATAACAATCCTTACTTACAGCACACCCGATAACAATCCTTACCTACACCACACCCGATAACAATCCTTACCTACAGCATACCCGATAACAATCCTTACCTACAGCATACCCGATAACAATCCTTACTTACAGCACACCCGATAACAATCCTTACCTACAGCATACCCGATAACAATCCTTACCTACACCACACCCGATAACAATCCTTACCTACAGCATACCCGATAACAATCCTTACCTACAGCACACCCGATAACAATCCTTACCTACAGCACACCCGATAACAATCCTTACCTACAGCACACCCGATAACAATCCTTACCTACAGCACACCCGATAACAATCCTTACCTACAGCACATCCGATAACAATCCTTACCTACAGCACATCCGATAACAATGCTTACCCACAGCACACCCGATAACAATCCTTACCTACAGCACACCCGATAACAATGCTTACCCACAGCACACCCGATAACAATCCTTACCTACAGCACACCCGATAACAATCCTTACTTACAGCACACCCGATAACAATCCTTACTTACAGCATACCCGATAACAATCCTTACCTACAGCATACCCGATAACAATCCTTACCTACACCACACCCGATAACAATCCTTACCTACAGCATACCCGATAACAATCCTTACTTACAGCACACCCGATAACAATCCTTACCTACAGCACACCCGATAACAATCCTTACTTACAGCATACCCAATAACAATCCTTACTTACAGCACACCCGATAACAATCCTTACCTACACCACACCCGATAACAATCCTTACCTACAGCATACCCGATAACAATCCTTACCTACAGCACACCCGATAACAATCCTTACTTACAGCATACCCGATAACAATCCTTACTTACAGCACACCCGATAACAATCCTTACTTACACCACACCCGATAACAATCCTTACCTACAGCATACCCGATAACAATCCTTACCTACAGCATACCCGATAACAATCCTTACTTACAGCACACCCGATAACAATCCTTACCTACAGCATACCCGATAACAATCCTTACTTACAGCACACCCGATAACAATCCTTACCTACACCACACCCGATAACAATCCTTACCTACAGCATACCCGATAACAATCCTTACCTACAGCACACCCGATAACAATCCTTACCTACAGCACACCCGATAACAATCCTTACTTACAGCATACCCGATAACAATCCTTACTTACAGCACACCCGATAACAATCCTTACCTACACCACACCCGATAACAATCCTTACCTACAGCATACCCGATAACAATCCTTACCTACAGCATACCCGATAACAATCCTTACTTACAGCACACCCGATAACAATCCTTACCTACAGCATACCCGATAACAATCCTTACCTACACCACACCCGATAACAATCCTTACCTACAGCATACCCGATAACAATCCTTACTTACAGCACACCCGATAACAATCCTTACCTACAGCACACCCGATAACAATCCTTACTTACAGCATACCCAATAACAATCCTTACTTACAGCACACCCGATAACAATCCTTACCTACACCACACCCGATAACAATCCTTACTTACAGCATACCCGATAACAATCCTTACCTACAGCACACCCGATAACAATCCTTACCTACACCACACCCGATAACAATCCTTACCTACAGCACACCCGATAACAATCCTTACCTACAGCATACCCGATAACAATCCTTACCTACAGCACACCCGATAACAATCCTTACCCACAGCACACCCGATAACAATCCTTACCTACAGCACACCCGATAACAATGCTTACCCACAGCATACCCGATAACAATCCTTACTTACAGCATACCCGATAACAATCCTTACCTACAGCACACCCGATAACAATCCTTACCTACAGCATACCCGATAACAATCCTTACCTACAGCACACCCGATAACAATCCTTACTTACAGCATACCCGATAACAATCCTTACCTACAGCATACCCGATAACAATCCTTACCTACAGCACACCCGATAACAATGCTTACCCACAGCATACCCGATAACAATCCTTACTTACAGCACACCCGATAACAATCCTTACTTACAGCATACCCGATAACAATCCTTACCTACAGCATACCCGATAACAATCCTTACCTACACCACACCCGATAACAATCCTTACCTACAGCACACCCGATAACAATCCTTACCTACAGCATACATGATAACAATCCTTACCTACAGCACACCCGATAACAATCCTTACCTACAGCACACCCGATAACAATCCTTACCTACAGCATACATGATAACAATCCTTACCTACAGCACACCCGATAACAATCCTTACCTACAGCATACATGATAACAATCCTTACCTACAGCACATCCGATAACAATCCTTACTTACAGCATACCCGATAACAATCCTTACTTACAGCATACCCGATAACAATCCTTACCTACACCACACCCGATAACAATCCTTACCTACAGCATACCCGATAACAATCCTTACCTACAGCACACCCGATAACAATCCTTACCTACAGCATACCCGATAACAATCCTTACCTACAGCACACCCGATAACAATCCTTACCTACAGCACACCCGATAACAATCCTTACCTACACCACACCCGATAACAATCCTTACCTACAGCATACCCGATAACAATCCTTACCTACAGCATACCCGATAACAATCCTTACCTACAGCACACCCGATAACAATCCTTACCTACACCACACCCGATAACAATCCTTACCTACAGCACACCCGATAACAATCCTTACTTACAGCATACCCGATAACAATCCTTACCTACAGCACACCCGATAACAATCCTTACCTACAGCATACCCGATAACAATCCTTACCTACAGCATACATGATAACAATCCTTACCTACAGCATACATGATAACAATCCTTACCTACACCACACCCGATAACAATCCTTACCTACAGCACACCCGATAACAATCCTTACCTACAGCATACCCGATAACAATCCTTACCTACAGCATACATGATAACAATCCTTACCTACACCACACCCGATAACAATCCTTACCTACAGCACACCCGATAACAATCCTTACCTACACCACACCCGATAACAATGCTTACCCACAGCACACCCGATAACAATGCTTACCCACAGCACACCCGATAACAATCCTTACCCACAGCACACCCGATAACAATCCTTACCCACAGCACACCCGATAACACCGGCTGCAAATCTTCGGACAGTAGAGCATTATATGCTCGGGCTGCAAGCAGGATTTTAGAAGACACTTTGCAGATGTACTACATTATATTCATATTTATATAGCTCCAAGAACCTATGCAGGGCTGGAAACATTATAAACCTAATCAAATAACTTTGACAAATTGATATATAAATATATGGCTGGCTTGATTGGGCTGTTCTTTTAAAGGGATGATACCACTTACATAAGATGTGACTAGATAACCCGGTCATTTAAAACAAACACATATATGAATCATATGCCACTGTATTTTTTATATGATTGAATTAATTGCATATAAAAGGAAAAATAAAATTAGGTGTTTATGTCCTGCCTCCATTTTTTGAATATTTCTCATGATGCAACATTGTCTAAAATCTTCCAGCCAGTCTCACTTTACAACTGTTGCCAAAGCCTACATGACGATGTCATAAGATACTTCCCTGTTCTCTTACTGGCTGCTGTGTGTCTTAGTGGGCAGGACTAGGTGGCTCTGTACAACTTTTTTTTTTACTGCCTACCAACACAAAGAGGAGATTGACCTGATCAAACAGGATTATGATTTGCTGTAATAGTTACATTACCCTCCCATTCAATGCAAGTCAGTGGTCAGAATTCTGACTTATAGACTGCATTCAGTGTCCCCAGCCCCAAAGTGAGATACAAGTGCTGTCAAGTCACTGGGGGGTGGAACCCAAAAACACTATATTTCACAAAATGGCGGCGCCCAGTCACACTTGTTTAGTTACATATTTTATTAAATACAGTCATATAACAAAAACAAAAGTCACATCTGAAAGAAACAATACGAACTAAATAAATAAAAACCCTTTTAATTTGTTGGTGCGAGTGTTCCTTTAAAAATACGTTTTCCCCTTACAGTGTTGATTCATTTGACTTATTTAAATGTTTCGATCATATCCCAAGTCTTGTCTTTCCGCCAAGTTA
Source organism: Pelodytes ibericus (assembly GCA_036172795.1). Taxonomy (NCBI): domain Eukaryota; kingdom Metazoa; phylum Chordata; class Amphibia; order Anura; family Pelodytidae; genus Pelodytes; species Pelodytes ibericus. The sequence goes on along the minus strand of CM069868.1, from coordinate 46,823,088 downwards.
TACATGTTAAGATGCTTTAACCTTTCCTAGTAAGTTATATCCTTCAACCCATGAACCAGTTTAGTAGCCCTTCTCTGAACTCTTTCCATAGTATCAATATCCTTCAGGAGATACGATCTTCAGTACTGGGTACAATACTCCAAGTGAGGTCTCACCAGTGCTCTGTACAATGTCATGTACACTTGAACCCTCTTTCTACTAATACGTCTCCCTATGCAACCAAGCATTCTGCTAATACGTCTCCCTATGCAACCAAGCATTCTGCTAATACCTCTCCTTATACAACCAAGCTTTCTGCTAATACCTCTCCTTATACAACCAAGCATTCTGCTAATACCTCTCCCTATACAACCAATAATTCTGCTAATACCTTTCCTTATACAACCAACCATTCTGCTAATACCTCTCAGTATACAACCAAGCATTCTGCTAATACCCCTCCGTATACAACCAAGCATTCTGCTAATACCTCTCTCTATACAACCAAGCATTATGCTAATACCTCTCCCTATACAACCAAGCATTCTGCTAATACCTCTCCCTATACAACCAAGCATTCTGCTAATACCTCTCCCAATACAACCAAGCACCTGCTGCTCTATTACATTGTCTCCCTACCTATAAATTCACTAGTCAATTTCATGCAGTCCTCTCTTTCATGAACAAACCCTGAAATTTCAGGAACTGCAGGAGAGGAGGGCTGTGGCAGAGGTTAAGGTTAGGAACGGATTCAGACCGCAATTTCCTACAGCTGGTTTTAGATAAAGCCAGGGATACTGAATTGTATATCTTCCTTTATTTGGGTTTTATACTTTTGGAATTAATTGTGTTCCTGTGTGATAAAACTATATAGCCCGCCCCTGTGTTTCCAGATAGGACGTTTAACTGGGTCCGAGATCTGTGCTGCCGCCCGCTTTCAGACTGTATCCAGGACATTGTAGGTGCAGCAATTCCAGGTAGCCTTGTCTGTTTCTATCATCGCTGACTTCTTTTATTCGTGGTGATTGACATCCCTGGGTTTTGCAGTGGCTCAGCCCAATTGAATACTAATTTTAACCCCATGACAGCAGATGTGGGCTTGTTGCCTCATGTCTGGATCCCAGACCCTGTTCTCTCATTATGCCCAGTTTGTACACAGGCAGCGTTAGGAATTCATTTGGTCTCTATAGCCGCTCCAAACTTGAGTCTCTGTCTCTCAATTTTTTTTTTTTAGCATCTTATTTACAGTTTGACAGAGAAACAGTATCCTTTACAGCCTGCCCCAGAAGCTTTAATCGCCAGAATAATGGGGGTTGTCTAAAGATGAATGGAGTTTAGTGGACAGATTGTTCCACAATCACAGGTTGGGGGTAATTTATTTATGTGTGCACTTGTCAACCAGAGAATGGAAGGCAGATCAGTATGCAGGATGGATGCTGTCCCATCTGAAAGCCCCAAGCAGAACAGAGAATTGAGTAAAATACCCCCAGACTTCCTTTTTTTTTTGTCAGGTGCCCATGAACCAGAGCAGGCTCAGAGAGCGTTTCCCAGGCCCCGCTAGCATCAGAAAGGCAAAGTTCGGCCTAGTCTTCTGGGACAGAGCCTACAGCTCAGCTCCAGATGGGCCTGCTCAGGATTTCCACACTCTCTGCATAGCCAAAGCATACCGAGCATCTCTCGTAGCAACCGTACAGTAGACTCTTTACAGCGGGGGTCTGGGAAATTAGACAAATGCCTGAACAAAAAATATGAAGCTATAATAAATGTATATATGTGTGTGTAAACTTATTTGTCTGTATTATGTGTTGACACATTGTAGGGTGCCTAAGCACTGACCTTGCATTGTATATATACATATTCCAGACTGCTTTTTCATATATATATATATATATATATACTCACAGATTTCAGATTATTGCACCTGAGCAGCAGGGTAAACATAGTGTAAATTACCAATCCCCCCTGTTTAGCAATGCATAGGTATGTGCAGGTTGGGTTGCCCTCCAGAGACGTACAGGACATTCATTATATTGAACCCTGGACTCTGCTATTGTAATTGTCCTGCAGCCAAGGCAGCTGATAGCAGATTAACTCTGCATTATCCATGGCCAGCTGACCTCTTTTAGCAGGGGAAGCTCGCCAAGTGCGGCCCAACACAAAGTATAGTTAGGTCGGTGACATTATCATCTCATCCTTAGACCCCTTTGTTTTAAACCAGCCCCTAAAGTATTAATGTTTTTAGAAGGGGGGGGGGGGGGGGGGGGCAGCTCCACCATGAAACTCCTAAAAATAGCTTGGCTATTAAGAAAAGGTTCATTAGCGGTAGTTTTGTTTATCCTAATACAGCCCAGTGTAATAGTGAGTTTTTATTTGCTCTGAATTGTGGTTTAACTTATACCCCGATTCATGCAAGAAGTCACTTTGAGGCACACCCTCCATAACAAATGTGATACCTATGTTACCAGCACAGTAGTAACTTTTCGGAAATGGCCAGTTGTGTTCCTTTAGTGTCTCATCTAGGGTTTAGCTTTAATGTTTTGCTACTTGGTCATTTTAAACAGACTGCATTAAAATGCCAGATTTGTCAAAATGTCTCTACCATTTGCAGATGACTGTAGCTCTATCATGATCTTGCTAAGGGAGCCCTTACCTGCTTTTCAACAACTCTATGTATAACGGTGTAGGCTTCAAATTGACAAGATGTTCAAATAAGGAGGAATCTGTAGCACTCTCTTTGTTTCTTTCTCAGTTTGCAACAAACAACAAAAAAAAGCAAAACATCCTTTTTTTATTTTTATTTTTTTACACATTTTATTTACCAAACACAGTGCAACTTCCGCTGTGCTTGAAATGTAGAGGTGAAAAATGAATGGCCCTGGTATGATGATAAACTGGCGTGTGCTTTTAAAGGTATATGCCAGTATTATAATCTGACCGGCTGCCATGATCCTTCTCTAGGACACATCGGAGCTGCCACACAGCACTAAGAACGAATGTATAATGTGGACAAACAGCATTGCAGAGCCTCTAGTTTTATTTCATTGCTGTCAGTGTTCAGATGTCTGTAAGAAGTAAATCAAACCTGCATTTTTTTTAATAAATGCTCTTTTAAAACATTTTGAAAGGAGGGCAAGTTTGAACTTACCCAGCAAGCCTTCTAGTCTTCCCAGCTAAGAAAAAGTGATATATTCTGTTAGTTTGCATTATACATGCTGCACGTACAGTGTAAAAAGCGAGGTACAAAAGCTCCACAATGTTAAAAACCCATTTTTCCATAGCTATTCACCTTAGTACAATGGAAAGTGCATCTTTATTTTCTTTGAAGATTGGAGCTTTCATATATTATATGAATACAAATCATTCTTCCTGTTAATTGGCTAGAGGCATTCAATAGTTCGTAGAGGAAATTTGGAGAAAAGAAGTGTGTTGCCTATCAAAAGATATAAAACAAAAGATATGATCAAGCATGATGTAAGATTTTAATTGAAGACATTTTTTTGTGATTGAACATAATGTAAAAAAAAAGTTTTGTGGATTTTTCCAAAGCTGGGGTGGCAGATCCAGTGATGACGAGCATGCTTCCTAATGACCATTCTACCCATATCTGCAGTCTAGAAGTTGTAGTTCACCAATAGCTGGACAGCTACAGCTTGCTCAGCCATTCTGTGGAGGGGAACAGGGCGATTATTGAGAGACAAATGAAAGCCTTTTGCATACCACCCAACAGTCTCAATCTTGCCAGGGCAGCCCTAGTCCTGTTTTTGAGAACCTTTCCTGTAGGTTTTTTTCTCTCTTGCCCCACATGGCTACTTGGGCACAGCACAGTACACACTTAACCCAAAACAAATTAAAACTGAAACACAAGTATTTAAAAGGACTCTGTCAATCTAGACTGCAAATTATAAAGATGTTACCATGGCCAATGATTTGCACACAATTATTTGATTGTATATATGTGTATATGCCTACATGTATAGTGTAGCTAAAAAGTTAAAGATTTTAGTTTTTATATAATTTTTCGATACACATAAAATTGGATGGACTTGTGTAGAATCCTGGGTGTGTGTGTGTCTGACTACTTGTGTCAGGCACAAAGAGCCACACCTATTCCTAGCAGTTGAGGTAATTGTACCGTGGTCCATATTATTTATTCTATTTGCAGATGATGTACATTTGTTGTTGGTTGCTGGTTGGTTCTAAATGAAGATATCTGATTCTGACCAGAAGAAGGATTATAATTTCATGCTTTCCTTTGAATTACGGACAATGCTTCAGGACAAGATGAGTTAAATAGACTTAAATCTTGGAAGGCCACAGAGACGACCTGTGTTTACTGATGAGTGGGATAATGCGGCCCTGTTTAATGGCATTTGGTCTGATCTGTTTAAAATCCTTCACCTTGCTTCTTCTATTAATATCATTCCCCCACCACCCCCCCTCCCCATTCCCTGCCCTCTGGCCCAAAACACCCCACCACCAAGTCGAAAGCACAATGGTATCTTTGTGTAGAACAAAGGGCAAAGAGGGAGGGAAATGAACAAACTCTCTCAACAATTAAGAGTTTGTGAATCGTCCAGACCACTGGCAAGTTCTGCCTCAGCTGTGTCTCATTAATAAAAGTGCTGTTTGTCCAGGGACCTAATCATCTTCCATCCTGTCTCTTTCCCACTGCTCGGATGCATGCACAAACGCAATGTTATGTACCGAAAGCGCCAACATACAAATATTTGCACAATTCCAGTAAACACAAGTGTTTGAGGAGGTGTAGAAATTGAATACACATTTTGTAGAGAGGTATTGATAAACTAGGCTTGTCTGGCATATGCATTGAATTGCATTTGATCAGGTACATTCCTTGTCCATTTAGGACATACGCTTTAAAACAGAGATTTGTACTAATTACAGTGTATCACAAATAGAACTTAAATCTCTCTGAGGAACACAATTCTGATTTCCTGGCACATTTGTAAATAAAACCCAGATTCTTCAAATTTATTTTGAATAAATACTTAATTAACGTGGAGAATAAATTTAGATTTGTGCCCTTTAATCAGGTGCAAGCATGATACGCAGCATTACTTGTAGAATAAGAAGAGTCAAAGGTCTTAATCAGTACTATCAATGTGTATAGATGTAGATATATGGATCCATGTCCTGCTTTGGCTCAGGTGACACAAATATGGCATCGACTGCAATGCAAGTTCAGTATATATAGGCTATTACCCTGTAGGTGTGTATTGAATTTCTAATCCATAATAATGTACATTTCCATGTCTCACTCCACAAGGTACTCCTGCCAAGCAGCAGGGATTATCTATAGAGAGGGTGATAGGGCACATGGAGGGGAAAGTGGGGTCATAACTAACCCCCACTAATTAAAAACGCTGAATTTCTACATAATGAAAATGAGCAATGAGTGGTGAACGTCAGATTTAAGGTGACAGGGTGAGTTTATTTCTGATTTGATACAGGAACACCTGCCTCGGGAGCTGGAATGTGGGAAATAAGGCTGTGAATAAAGCTATGCAAGTCGCGTTATATATATATAACCAGCAGTTCGCTAAAGCTGGGTCTATTTATACGTAGATTACACTTTCCACCCGTTCAGAGTTACATCAGTTTTCCATTAAATGTTTATGTCTCTCTTTCCGTGTTCTTGGACATACCGGCATGAGTAGGAGCAGGTTATACTAGTGGCTACCTGGCTTCTGGCATTACGCTAAACATTTGTGGAGTTGCATACTTCCATGGGTACATACTTTTCTGGCTCCTAAATATACGATTGGCTTCTAAATCTAGTTGACATGTTGTTTAGAATCTTGTGTCATCTAACCCTTGATAGAGCTTTCATCAATATGTGCGGAAACTTTGGCTGGATCTACTATGGCGTCTGTGATTATGGCGTCCTGGGGTTTGTACATTTGAGCCCAGTAACTGCACTATTATATACCATTTTATTTCTATTTAAAATACAGTCTTCCTCTTACATTTTTCAGAGACCACCCCACAATTTGTATGTCTTGACAGAAGTGATGGACACCCAAAAATTTTCTTAACATATTTTATTTATATTTCATTAAGTAAAAATGTCATAGTCAACATCTCCTCCCCTCACCCCCATTGTCTCCATATAAATGGTGTAAATATTACAACAGATAATATCACCTGATAACCAATCAAACAAAACCCAAGCCTTTTGCTAAAACATGCTCTTTTATTGTTGGTGTAAATGATAATTTAGTTGTATTGTTTTTTTCCCAATGCATTAAAAAGCATTTATTTAATTATCCACGTGCATAATGTTTTCAAATAAGTGATGCCTAAAAATAAAAAAATCTAAAAATCTCTGCTGTCTGTTGTATGCAAATGATTTGTCGAATGAGAGCCAAGTTCCCCTAGACTAGATGTACTATCATACAGCTGGGTAGCCACCAAATATGCCATTCTGCACTGATTAGCAACCAGACATGGGCAAGCGAGGGTCATGCCTCAGAAGATGCATCTCACTTTGTACCTGTGTGGGAGGACGGCCATTTTGTAGGATATTGACTACATAAGATGGTGGAACGTTCTACGCAGCAGTACAGCTTCGCATTGGAATCTAGGAAGCAGAGTGTGGGAGAGAGGAACTTAATATTCTGGGATACAAGAAGGAAACCGGGAATTTGTTTGTATTTTATTATTGCAGGGAGGACCAGTCTGTCTTCAGATCCTCTTTGTGAAGTGCGGAAGGAAGGAAGGAAAGGGAGATAAAAGAAATACTGTAAAGACCTTTCATTTTAGGGGACGAAAAAAAAAAATCTTTCACAAATCCCCCCCCCTCCCCCCTTCTCTGTATTTGTTTCACTTCTCCCACAGAATTAGTCAACCTCCAAGAATGCAAATGACATTCATTATGCAAATTCATGCAAATCAGCTTTAACTATTAAATGAAGGGCTCCAATTTTCTAATGGTTTAACTCTTTGTCACGCTGCGGGTTCAATGATTGTACGGTGCCATGTATGTCTGTCTCTCTTTCTTTCGCCTTTTCTCACATGCAAATTATCCAACCCCCCCCCCTAGGAAAAAGGGTGGGGGCTTAATTGGTGCCAAGTGATTACAGCATCTTTCTTTTGACAATCTGTTACTTTCATCTGTAACACCTATATTACATTCACGTCCAACCTAAACATCGAGGGTGAAATAAAACTACTCTACGTTACAGGCTTAAAGCAGCAACATTTTAGCTAAAAAGCATCAAATATAAGCGAAAGCAAGACTTCATATAGATATCTCCCAGGCTAGTTCTAAATATTCATGTAGCATTATACTTCTCACTATGTGCCACAGGGATTGCCATACCTGTGTTAGCATGCTCAGGTGTTACCCTAGATTGAATATGGATTGTCTTAGTCGGTGCGATAAGGTCCAGTCTACCAAGTACGCCAAAATAACACATTTATTCAGTTCTACTTGTTAATCATAATATGTATTAATGTATCCCTTAATTCTCATCGAAGAAAGTGTTCTCCTGTTGACCGTTTCACATATGAAATCTTTTCTTTGATCAGTTGGTTACAAATTAATTCCGTCAAAACTGAGAAATTAACCAGACTCAGGTGCCAATAGTCAGTCGGACGATGGGAAAGTCGCAGTGTTATCATATCTCCAATTCATTGCTCGGGGTGGATTATGATATGATCACAGCCCATGATACAAAGATAGAGGTGTAGTGCATCACATATAATATGGAAGAAACCAGAAAATGGCATACACTAGTTTAACAGAAATTAACATTTTCAAAGCAAAAAACAAACAAAATAAAACAAATGAAATCTATTTTGTACAAAGTGATGTTTAATCCGAATAGTATTTGAAAGAGAAAAAAAATAACTATCAAATCATAAATGTGTAAATACAGTTTGAGGCTTTTGTGGCTGCCTTACAAATTTCGATATTTGTATAGAGAGCATCATAGTGCATTCATCAGAGAATTTATAATAGAACATGCATTAAATGTGAAACTTAAATTACGTTTGTGAGAGGGTTATAATTTTACAAATCATATTAATGCAGAAAAAGGGTTCTTAAATTGTTTTTCAGATGTGAATTTTGGTAAAAATAATAAAGGTTATATATTGTTGTTAATAGAGTTTAATGTAAAACATTGGGGAATTTAATATTTTTTTAATCTATGCAACTGAAGAAAAACTCTATACTAATCAATGAGAAAAATCATTTTCTATCCTTTTTTTTATTTTTACCAATTGACTACACATTTGTGTATTTAATTTTCAGCATTGTATACCTCCCCTAATTTTAAATTAACATTTTAGTACCCATATTAGTCTGTTCAACTGCAGTAAAAATAACATGTCCATTGTTTCCCCAATTATGATTGAAATAAATGTATTACATGTATTACAAAACCGATTTAAAAAACAAACAAAATAAGTTGACTCCATATGTATTAATTGACCATACTTTATTGTAATTGTCAGTGGGTCAAAATAAACAGTGACCAAAGTTTTACGCACATAACTTGACAGGGCAAAAAAAAAAAAAAAAAATCCTAAATTAACATTTGAACTAAAATATATTTTTGTGATAAGTAGCGAATAGGTGACAAATGGTAAAAACAATAATCCCCTCTGTTTACTGAATTGTGTTTTATTTGTCTGAGAGAGGGTTAGATAACTATTAGGGTTATCACAGATATATGAAACATGCTTTGTTTGTTTGCAGTGCCACATTCTCATGAGAGAAAACATGCCAGTTGTTTTATTAGTCTATAAGGAGTAAATGTTGGTCAATGCGGGGATATGGGTCTGCATGCATCTGCCAGCCACACAATGGTTATGTTGTTCTGTAAAGACGGATGTAACACACAATAAGAGCCGTCCACCCGCAAGCTGCACAAACCACAAAATCTAAAGTGAGAATATATATATATATATATATATATATATATATATATATATATATATATATATATATATACATATATATACATATATATACATATATTGCAAGCCCTTTCTACAATTTATGTCCAAGAATCTAGAACGTAAATGGCTAGGTATATCTTGTTTGATGTATCATATTTAACAGTTCTAATGTTTTAAAATAATACACACTTTTGTTTTTGTCTCCTTGAAAATCACTTTTTACAGAACAAAAGAATATATTTATATCCCAAAAAAATCTTTAAACTTGTTATATATATATATATATATATATATATATATACAAATTAAGTATTTGATAATTAAATATTTTCATTGAAAAAAAAAATGGCAAAAGGTTGAGAAGCCAGGATATTTATTCAATCCAATTTATTATATATACATTTTAATATATTCAACTGCTAAAGGCTCATGTTCCAGTTCAGAAATGTTTGACTTGACTTAAGTCTAGTTTAAAGTGTAGTGTACAGTAAGGTAACTGGAGGGCCAATTATTTCTATGTTTTAATTATATAACATCATCATAAAGGCTTAATATTTTTATCTAGGAAAAATCTTTATCTAGGTTACAAAGTGGCAATAAGGTAGGGAATTTTGCACACAATGCTATGAATAAACTTCCCATTTCCCTTATTGTTTTTTAATAAGTCATGTGTTGGGTATATATATAGATCGCTCAAATAATAGTTAAAATACCAAACAATAACAACCACCGTAGACATTACAAGTGTGAAGTGTTTTAAGGATAATTTGGCTTCAGGCACCAATGGGGCTGAAAATCTCAAATTATAGGGATAGCAGGTTTCTATAGTCTAATAGGTCATTAAAGGTGAATCCCTACCAAGTAGCAAACAGGCTTCCGTGTGCCTAATTACTCAACTATCCACCTAATGTGACTAAAAGATGTTCATTTTCTTCTAGCTAATACAGATCACATCAGTTTGGAATGGTAAGAATTACACTTTCTCCTTTGGTAGGACAATACTATGTATACTGCGAATGGGATTCTTAATATGATCATTATTAATAACTGGTGACTGCTCAGGAATTACTAAATCCGTTATGTATCAAGTCAAATAAGTGAAAAAAATTTGAAGAAACGCAGTGGTGTAATTTGGAATTAGTTCCTATTTACGGGCCCAAACAACACATGTGTAGTATTATGTTGTTGTTGTAGAATATAACTTTTTAGAGAATAAAATGTAGATTGTACGTATGCATTCATGGGATTGGCGGAAGGCTTTTCTAGATATGAGATAAGACCAGAGACTAATGAAAGGATTCAGATCTTTTAATGTTATTAGGCATTTACTGGGCCGACTAGATGGGTCGATTAATTCTTTCCAGCCGAGACATTCTATGTTTCTATACAAGTCAATATTTCAATCCCCTTTTCTACCGCTAGTGGTGAAGGTGTGTTGACTAAACTCACCCTTTGGTGTAATCAAGCGACCAAAGAGAGCTGGAGCCCAGTAAACTGTTGCTGACCATAGCTCTGTGATACCATATTTACTGCACAACATGGCATTCTCACCCGTCACAGCGAGATGCAGTGAAGCTCTGTAATACCATGCTTACTGCACAACATGGCATTCTCACCCGTCACAGCGAGATGCAGTGAAGCTCTGTAATACCATGCTTACTGCACAACATGGCATTCTCACCCGTCACAGCGAGATGCAGTGAAGCTCTGTAATACCATGCTTACTGCACAACATGGCATTCTCTCCCGTCACAGCGAGATGCAGTGAAGCTCTGTGATACCATGCTTACTGCACAACATGGCATTCTCACCCGTCACAGCGAGATGCAGTGAAGCTCTGTGATACCATGCTTACTGCCCAACATGGCATTCTCACCCGTCACAGCGAGATGCAGTGAAGCTCTGTAATACCATGCTTACTGCACAACATGGCATTCTCACCCGTCACAGCGAGATGCAGTGAAGCTCTGTGACACCATACTTACTGCACAACATGGCATTCTTACCCGTCACAGCGAGATGCAGTGTAGCTCTGTGATACCATGCTTACTGCACAACATGGCATTCTCACCCGTCACAGCGAGATGCAGTGAAGCTCTGTAATACCATGCTTACTGCACAACATGGCATTCTCTCCCGTCACAGCGAGATGCAGTGAAGCTCTGTGATACCATGCTTACTGCACAACATGGCATTCTCTCCCGTCACAGCGAGATGCAGTGAAGCTCTGCGATACCATACTTACTGCACAACATGGCATTCTCTCCCGTCACAGCGAGATGCAGTGAAGCTCTGTGATACCATGCTTACTGCACAACATGGCATTCTCACCCGTCACAGCGAGATGCAGTGAAGCTCTGTGATACCATGCTTACTGCACAACATGGCATTCTCACCCGTCACAGCGAGATGCAGTGAAGCTCTGTGATACCATGCTTACTGCACAACATGGCATTCTCTCCCGTCACAGCGAGATGCAGTGAAGCTCTGTGATACCATACTTACTGCACAACATGGCATTCTCACCCGTCACAGCGAGATGCAGTGAAGCTCTGTGATACCATGCTTACTGCACAACATGGCATTCTCTCCCGTCACAGCGAGATGCAGTGAAGCTCTGTGATACCATACTTACTGCACAACATGGCATTCTCTCCCGTCACAGCGAGATGCAGTGAAGCTCTGTGATACCATACTTACTGCCCAACATGGCATTCTCACCCATCACAGTTAGAGACTTGGCTGCTTTTCCTGCGCACTAGGGATACTAACATCTTTATCATAATGATATCAGGGTTAGAATCCATGGCCAATTGCCCCAACAATGAAAATTATCTTTCTGTAATAGCATCTCAGTGTGCAAGGTTATTGTTTTAGTTTAATCGTCATAATTAATCAAGCTTTCCGCTTTAACCTCTTACCTGCCAACATTCACGCTGGCATTTTAAGGGTTAAGAAAACTTAGCGCACCATCAGCTCTGGAGAAAGCAAACAGCAACAAAAGAGCCATTGAAAGGCTTGCAGAGTGAGACCCTCCAGCTCAATTAGTTAGGCACACACAGGCACAAAAAAAGCTTTCCATTCAGGCCACCGGCTGGCCACAGAGGACAAGGCGAAAGAAAAGATTGCTCTCCACAGCTTTCGCAGGGGTGTCATAACAAGAGGAGAAGCCTCTTATTGTGGGATTATTGGAGCTAAGAGCTCACCAGAGGGGATGGGACGGTAACAGGAATGCTGTGTTTTTTTCTTTCCTTCTGTGTTAACGGGATGTAGGTTTGTGGCTTACATGGCCTGGCAGTCACCAATGAGAAAGTGTCAGTGTATTAGGACAAACGACCCAGCATCTTCCTGTTCAATGTCCTGATCAAGGATAAAGCATGTACCATCATGGGTAAACTGCGTGGCAATTCCCCATGCTCCCAGCGGCATTGATTTGTACACAGAAATCAATAGCATTTTAAACAAACAAAGGGACATAGCATTTAAAAATACCTTAATCACGTCAGTTCAAGGCCCCTTCTTCTCTGGATTTTTCATCCGCTTTAGACATTTCCTAGAGGGGAAATCACGGCATATTGATGTAACTTGATAAACATAGGCGTTTTCTAATCAATATCTATTAGGAGCCATCATGATTTCTGTCAGATGAATTGACTCCTTAATCCTTTTTTCGGCTGATTGTCCCTTTCACAAATGTTATCATTAAATGCCCTCTTGTGTTACGACCTATTAATTGAGAATGGAATCAGCTTGTAACATTTAGAGGAATTGAACGAAAAATTTGCAAAAAAGAATACTTTTTTGATCTACTTACAGATCATTATGATAAACTTTTTTTTTAATTCCTCACAAGTAGTTTATCTCAAGTGTTTGACTATATGGATAATCTCCTTATCTTTCCAGGATTTGAACATGGCCACTCTTTAATTCATTTAGATAATCTCAAAATTGTCCGCCCACGCTTAAAAATCACAAAACTTTTAAATTACGAATACACATATAGATGGCCTTTAAGATGTCGGTAGCAAGAAGGTGGAAGTCTCAAGAAGTCCTTGGAGATGTGGAGAAAAATAGTAATCAGGTGATGAAAGTTGGGAAAGACGGCAAAATTTATATCCATTGTGATGTCTGGGATACAGAGTAAGGAAGAGGAAGAAGGGGTATAGTGGCCCACATATTGCAATTATGAGTTTCTAGGTGGGAGCAAATCTGCTCAGGAAATTATCCAGGTATATCTGAACATTTTGTATATTTGCATGTTTGTCATATATATATATATATATATATATATATATATAAATATATTTAATAAAATTATGTGTTTTATGCTGTGTATAGTCAGTTTGTAAATCTAGTAACATGTAGAGAACACAATTTATGTTATTTTGTCTTATTGAAGCATTATAATAAAGGATATATAGAAGAATTTATAGCTATATCACGCCGGGGTGGCGTATCCTCTGAAAAGGAATGTTGACCCATCTAAGCATTATCATTGGTGCTTTTTGCACATGTGCATATTTTTGTTCCATATCTTTATTAGATTCTTTGGAGCTCCATGAGGTGGGCAGAAGTGGCAATACGAAATCTGCAAATATCAGGATACATTTTGTTTTATATATATTTTAGCTGAGTGTTGGAATTCAACTTGTAGATTACCAGCATATTAGCGCTTTCTCCAAACCAACGCTGCCATGAATAACAAGTGATAATCGATTTCAAGTTCAGTGGACTGCCCTTGGTTTACATCATTCCTCCATCCATTTACATCACAGTGTAGGGATGTCTGGACACAGCTTACCAATGAGGGATGCCTGTGTGTTCAAGCCAGACAGTGAAGGCCCTGGAGACTTTGTTTTTGTCATTGTCTAAGCGAGCGGTCAACTGTTCCTGGGATCAGTCCTGATGGGACAATACACCAAAAAGCCGTCAGAGTCTAGCGTCTGAGGACTGAAGTTAAACAGAATGATTGATTGCGTCTCATGGGAGCACACATCCCCTTGGGAGTGTTCTGATATTCTTAGGAACTTTGGAGACTTTATCTCCCCACACGGCCGGTGTAGATTACCCTCTACTTCGGAACCATCTCATCGACTCAACAAAATAGTCCCATAAGTATAAATTAATATGAAATTATTGTATTTTCTTGGGAAAACGAGAAGCACGGACAGGTGACTTTCAATTTCAAAGTCACTTGGGCATTGCCTTGAATGAAGTGTAAGACCGCTGTAAATTCATATGATCACATAGGCATGCTAAGGATCGTGGTTTTCTGAGGCCATAGTAGTGTCTTCATTAGGCCTTGATTTTTATAACAACTTGATTCTTTAATTTTTGTGTATGCACTAAAATGTAGCTCAGCCTATGTAATAAGCTCCTCAATTCTCATCCAATTTCTTATAAATAAAACCTGTCAAAATGATCAACCCTTTTGACATTGTCTATGGGTCATGTCAGCGCATTCGAGACTGGCTAAGATTTCCATAATTGGCTCTAACCAGAACTCTAATGTCAACGTCTACCACCTGTGGTGTTGAGCAGTAATGAACATTGACAATGGTTCATATTTTTAGATTTATGCTGAATACATATACACCTATACCATATTGTATTACGAAAGTGGAGCAGAGTTCAATGTGAGTATTGTTACCTCCGGATGAAAATGCATAGTGTCTGTATTGTCATTACGGGGTGTAAATTCACTCATAGGTAGAGTGTATAGACTGAACACTTTCACTTTGATTTCATTTGTAGCCCAAGAAAAAAAATATTGCCTTTTTTGTGTGGTTACAAAATGCCTACATGATTTGTTTTATTGTGTGTATTTTTATTATTTTACTAAATATTTTTAACAAGAGAAGTGTCTAATGGGTTCTTATTTTTGTTTCTCTTATTATCACTCTGCCTAGCCACTAAAAAAAATAAAAAATGTTATGAGTCCATTAAGCAACAAATTACTAGATTATTCACTAAATAGTATTCCACAAATTGGATGTAGACAGCGAGTGTATTATCTTTTTCTGAAGTTTACATATGGATGCCACTTCTACCACCATTTATCCTTCCTGTCCATTTACAAAGAATTATATTGAGAAATAAAAGAAAATGTAAAAACAGCTAGTTCAACCCCTGTAACCTGAATCGTACCGTAAGTGCATTGTAATAGAGCAAATGTCTTAAGTATAGGTCTGTTTCATTGCATGAGCAGAGTAAGTGTGTACATAACACGCCTAAACTGGGTCATTTATACTTACTTAAATAGATTACTTGATGCATTTTTGTAATCCAGCATGTGCATTTCCTCTTTGTGATTAGACACATTTTTAAATATCCTCTGCTGGCCAATAAAGGACTGAATTAGCAAATGAAAGATTAGGAATAAAAACATGGATTAAAAAAATAAATAAATATTGTGGAATGTGAAACTGATGATTTAGCCAGGCTGGATTTTCTGTCATCTTTCAGTGTCAACAGGCAGATGCTTGATGTAATGCAATTATTCTGTTGAAAATAATTACAATGCAGAATGCACCCGTAGGTCTGCCACTCACAAAAGGTTCTCACGGTTAAACCAAGAAAAATCAGACATGTAAATCATTTCAGTACAACACAGCTCGCAAACGAAGTACACCGATTTAACATACCTTCACTATATCCAACTATCATGCATTATTACATTCCATTGTGCATGCGTAGGCCAATTGTCTCTGAACAACAGGCAACCAGTCCACACATACAGAAATGTACATGTTCTGAAGTGCACACATGTAATTATTAGGTAATATATATTTTTTCTGAGTTTGCTTTTTTTTTTTTTTTAAATAAGTAAAAATCTCATTGTTTTATATGGGCCTGATACTCTACAAAATGCACATTGTGTGGTTTTTCATTTTTAATCTAATTACTTAACTACACCACAGTCGTTTTACCAATACAAATAATATTATTTCCTCTACAATAAAACCCTTACCCATAATGTGCATCTTAATTTGCATTCAGGTTTTCTTAGAAATATATATATATATATGACTTCTATAGATAGGCCCCAAATAAGATTGCCATCACCTAGCCTTGCTGGTGGTAAACCTGGCAGACTTTCAGGATTAAATTACCCAGTAGACTACCATTGCGTATCACCAAGCAAGTTGCATGTCATCCTATCAATTTGGAGCCGTCTACTTTATTTATTTATATTTTTAATCACCAATTTTACATTTCTTGAAGAATATGACTCTGAACTGTTTTATTGCTACAATTTATTTGGGTTTCTTTTTTTTTTTTATGTTTCCCGCTTTATTTTTTTTTAAGAGTTGTACACTGCATTAATATTCCAATTTATAACGAGAAAAAAAAACCATTTTATTTATTGAAGCCATGGGCAATGAAATCATGATTAATAATTTGTAACCCTGCAGTTGGGTGTGCATTGTTCTAGATTCTTCTTGAATGGGAGTGGTGGAGGATATTCCAACCTCCTGTTAGGGATGGACCACAACTCCCTGAAGCCTTAGCCAGCCTAAATATTTCTCTTAGCACTATTCTACATATTAAGGTTCACTTTGAGACAGAAATGATCAAGGTGGCTAGTAAGGTAAAATATTGCACACGGTAACTTCTTGGGGATAATAGAGAAACAAGTAAAATAAAACATGTAACTATAAAAACAAACTTGCCCCTTTCAGATCTCTATAGAGCAAACACAATACATTCCATAATTGCATGCTCTTCAGTTGGGTTTAAATAAAATAAATACCACTTTGCCTTTTTTTTTTGCAATATAAAGTACTTTTATTAATATTGTGCAATGCATCATTGATAACGTATCCATTTTACAAAAATCCGAAATACATGTTTAGAATTACCTCTTTTTGAGGATAGACCATGACATCTCCACATATATATATATATATATATATATATATATATATATATATATATACACATATATATATATATATATATATATATATATATATACACACACAGTTGGCACAATATAGACACCACTTTGACAGACCCCACATATAACCACCCATGCCAATGGATCACATCTTTAAAACAAAATTAAAAAATGGCCCTTAAAGGGTTGCATTAGGTCACAGCCCTATTTTGTAATTAATTTCTTAGCTTTAATAACCAGTCATTCTAGAGAAAAAACAATGTTAATGAAAGTGTATGATATGTAGATTTAACTTTCGACCTGTCTGTTTTTCTGTTCCCCTCCCAGCAGAGCTCTGTAGTATTTCTTTTCATGTTCACACTTTAAGTGTCAGGCTTTATGGGACGTTTCTTAACACTTGTTCATGTTGTTCAATCTTGATCTTAAAATATTGAAAGAATGTACTTTACTCTCCCAAACCATTGCATTTCTGTAAATGCTGCCATTTGAATGTTATCATGTAGGTAAATGTAAGGGTATTACCCAATATAACCATGTCAGTGGTATGTATCTTACTATGGGTATCCTACTTCTTACTTATCTATCAGTACTGGACATGGTTGCTCTGGGTGGAAATTCCTCTGTACTGGTAGGTGTTCTCTTTGGATCTCAGGTGACAGAGTAAGTTAAATTAAAGGAAATAGACAATGGGCCTGAAGCACGGAGGCCTTTCTCACTGCCTGAAGCGCGGAGACCTTGCTCCCTGCCTGAAGCGTGGAGGCCTTTCTCACTGCCTAAAGCGCGGAGACCTTGCTCCCTGCCTGAAGCGCGCAGCCCTTGCTTCCTGCCTGAAGCGCGGAGGCCTTGCTCCCTGCCTGAAGCGCGGAGGCCTTGCTCCCTGCCTGAAGCGCGGAGGCCTTGCTCCCTGCCTGAAGCGCGGAGGCCTTGCTCCCTCCCACTGGGCGGAGGCCCTGCTCCTTCCCTACGGCGCGGTTGCCCTGCTCCTTCACTACAGCGCGGTAGCCTTTCTCCCGATCAGTGTTCAAATAAATGCTATGGAGCCTCATTTTTAAACTATAGAAATGGCTGCCTCATCTCACGATGGCTGTGACAAAACATATGGTAAATATCTCATTCAATAAAACATAGTTCATCTAATCAAAAGAAACATCAGAGTTTCTTATCAGAGATAACGACAATAATAATGAATCCCTCTTTAAAATAGTTTCACTAACTAGCAGGGCAATGCTGTACAATTCCTTTAATGGCATCCATAGGCTTAAACAGTATAAACATTGAAAGCTGCCATAGCGTTATTATTATACATTGTACAAAAGCTACACACAGTATTGCTGGGTGTTCATGGAATCTTCTGATCCTTCATGGGGATGTACCATTTTCTAGCATTGTTTTTTTTAATGAAACTCAAAAGACAAAAGATTCCAGAAGAGCCCTCACTGCAAATAGTCACAATCTCTCCTAACTCTCCCCAGTCTGTATTAGAAATTCTCAAGGTCGTCTTATGGGCTATATATTTGAGCATTATAATACTATCAAAAGTCCTGATACATCTACATTGAACAATGATACGATGAAAGGGTTACAACATACAGAATCATTTTTAAAAACACTTCTCTCTAGCCTGAAATCATGCTCATGGTCTTCAATAACAAGCTGATACAGAATCAGCCATTAGTCCAACCGATTATAAGAGCAGGTCATTTGATTGTGTACAGCTTTTTATCAGTATATCACAAATCCTCAGAAATGGGCTTTCAGTTACATGACATTACATTGGGGGCATGACATCACTATCATTAATTTATTAGATTGAGAACAGGTCTCAAATTATGTGACTAATTCTTTGCAATATTTTTTTACTAGACTGCAAGCTCCAAGGTATTTTTGATTATATCGCTGCTAGGAGCAATTTCTCATGTTGTACCTCCAAGTTGTAGTAATTAGGGATGAATCTCATTTGTAGCTTTACTAATTTTATGTACATTGTGATTCAACTATTCAACTATTCCAGTAAATTTTAAAATGAGACATGTTTACTTTGAAAAAAACTAATTATGTTATATGAACAAGCAAACAAATAGTTTTGTTTCATTTTGAATTTTTTTGTCATTGTAGATAAAACTTTAGACTTCTAAACCAAGATTTTAAAATCCACATTTCTCAAGCCAGAGATCAATATAACCCTATTTGTGGTGTGAACAGCCCACACTTTATAGTTAAATATCTCTCTGCCATGTTGAGGTTTTGTTCTGCCAGATCTTTTATTTTTATTGAATTTACTAACTACATAATCCCCCTTACGAAGGGGTGGGATTAAAATGCAATCCTTCTCAGCAGGCAGAGACCTCTGGTCAAATGTCGCTTCTATGGACTGAAATAAGACGTTTTCTTGCAAATCCATTCTAGTGGAAAACAAGTTAATTATACAGGATATAAATCAAACAGGAGTAAGGCAAGATTTCCCTTCCTGAAATATTTCAATGGCATTTTTTTCAAGACATTTTAGAAAATAATACCCTTAAAATATAACACTACTCATCTATTGCCAGAACATTAATTATTGTGTGATTTAATAAAAATATTACTTTACATATAATTCAATAATAATATTTTTTTTAACCTACCCTCTCTCCCAAAACATTCAATATATTAAATGCCATTATTGCATTAATATTATTTTATTTCTATTTGTATGGACAGATTGTTAGCACATATTTCTTTGCTTTCTGTCTACGATTGACCTTTCTTTCAAGATATATTTTGTTACAGTATTTTATAGCACAAAATAATAATTGTATTTAATGTAAAAGTCTACCAGAGAAGTAATAATCCAAATATTTAATTCTACCATTCCATGAGTTTGCTCCAAATGCCAAATCATACTATAACCCAATATCCAACAAGCTCAATTCCATATTTGATTAGTCTGTGTTAGAAATATTTTTTTTTCCTTTTAATTTGTATATAAACTCATGTTACAAATCATGTCTTATCAAGAAGCATATTGCATTAATCCACAATATGTACCAGGCAATTCATATGTCATTAAACTTCACAGAAGATTGATGATAAAAGTCCTACCTCCAGTTTAAATTCCAGGAGCAAAGTTATACTAAAATTGTTCTTCTTTTTCCATTCTTTACAGAATTCAGTGTCTCAATCTCAGTCTCTTCTTTTTTTTTCTATGGTACAGGCACTACCATCACAAGGCGCGTAATGGGGTTATTTTTACTTTCGGTTATCTAGCTTTATGAAGAATTGACAACACTCATACAGCTAGATAACCAAAGATAACAATCAACCCCTGCTCATCCCACTGCTGCCACCATTCTTGTGAAATATTCTTTCTGCAGAGCTCCATTGTAGAGTTTTCTATTTAAAAAAATATAAACATTATAACCATGTACACTGCATATTGCATTATATGATGTTCTGTAAATATATAGAATAAAATCATTTCATCATGGTTCAAAATATGTTAGATTATAATTGTTAATTCTTCCATAATTTTTTTTTTCTTAAATAACACAATATGTATTGGTTAAACACAAATATGATGCTTTAGCGTTAACAGTACTTTCAGTAATGAAAAAATGAAATTATTATTTTGCTCTCTCTTAGAATAAATAGAATACATATCATAGAAAAAATAAATATAAAATTAATCACACATATAAACACACATCTCACTACGACAATAGAACAACATGTAAAGTAATCATATTCCATAGGGATATTAATAAAGCATTTATTAAACTGTACTCGTTTGAATGCAAACTACGTCGTTAGGTAAATCGAGCATTTGGCAAGAGAATATTCTCCGCTTTTGCGCTGCAAGAGGACCCCAACATATACAATCTAAATCTGCTGTACAATTCATTAATTGCAATTTATTAGCTCTTCGAAGGAACCGTGCGAAAGCTTGTCCCCTCCTCCCTGCATCTTGCATATTTTACAATCTCACCGCCTTAAAGGTAATTTAACAGAGTATAAACAGAACCGCGATAACAATCCCTGTAGGTCATAGAACATAATTACACCAGAGCGATATATAAATGTAGGTGCGTTATTCACCTTATTTGCATGAGGGTATTCCCAAAGGCTGCAACTGGAGACGATAAAAATCATGAAGCATATCATGCTCAAATAGAACTTGTCTCCGATTTGTTTTCGTGGAAGATTCAACCCCCATCAATTTTTCTCCCCCTAGAAATCGGTGTGTATGAATACATATCCAAAAGATCCAGCTGCCTTGGTTGATTTCCTTGTTCCTCCAGAGCTCGGAGGATGCATCTTGCTATGCTGAAACATCTCCTGCTCTAGGGGGTGTTAGACCACTGCACATCCATTCATTCTTTCACACACCCCTCCTTTCCCTGTGTGCAATTGGTCAGAACACTGTGATGTCACTAACCTCGACTGGGTGCTGGCTGGCAGATTTTTCATTTCATCAATGGGCCGGATTTAGTGAACAGGGGGGGGGGGGGGGGAAATAAGCTGGCCTTCGTACAGAACACATTTTATTATGCATCTTCGCGCTCAGAAACTCTTGGTTTGGCCTATTCAGAAGTCCAGTCCGTTATCACCTCTCCTTCCCTAGACTCATACGCATATTCATAATCATTTTCCCATTGTTATTCTTTGTTATTATAACACACAGCTCTCCATAATCTGTGTATATGAAATCTATACAATTCAATCTATGTATATTTTACAACTTCCCATACCCCAGCTAATAATGCATATTATCTCCGTACGCAATCCTCCGACCTCATATTTCTGTAATAAACTATATTCATCTATCACTTCTTACGAAACAGATCAACTAGGAGACTACCAGAACCTTTCTAATTCCTTACCACAGGACCAAAAATATCTGTCAACTTAGATAAAGTGCTGTGTATCACCAAATTGTAAAACAAATCTCTGTATAGATCCTTTTATCTACACAAAAAAATTGCATTGGTGCCATTAGTGAGATAATTTGCGATTTACAGATCAAATATATATATATATTATTTTTTTTAACATCCTCAATGTTTTGGTTCAGTTTGTGGTCAACATGTGTTTAACAAACACCCTGTGCCTGATCCTATGCTATGTATGCAAAGGATTTAGATATTACATTTGAATATTTTACAGAACTATTACATTCTATGTATGTTTATATAATATATATTGCTCCTCTGTGGTGACTTGTTTCATATTTCTTTAATACAGTTTATGCCTCAAATGATGTATTGGATTGTACCATTCCTAGAAGGATATCGAAACCTCCTCCCCTCCTCCCATCACTCCGTTCTCACTTTCCTTTATTCTACACCATATGTTGCCTATAATTGTTGGTCCCTCGGTTCGCACAAACACCTTACCAATGTTTTCTCTCTCTTTTCTTTATGACTCCCGAACTAGTGTCAAGGGGGGAGGTGCATCGTACCGAAGGATTGTAGCACTGGGAATGTATCATGGAGCAGTGTTTGGGATGGCACAGTCTATTACCATAGTCTGCCAGGCAAACCCCTAAAATCCCTATTAAAGTCTCCTAAACTTTTGATTGTTTTACTTAGAATTTAAATAATAGAATATAAAAATGATGTCTAGCGGGACATATGTCACTAATTTAACTACACATTGTGCACTAGGAAAAAGATGTTAATTTTACCTTCACTCACCTTTTTGGTGAATAGCCCCATATGTTTTACATAGAACTTGTATGGAAGAACCAGTTTCCTGGCCGCTAAAAATATCCTGTCTTACTCCTGTATTAGCTCCTAAACCCAAACATATATATTTGTTAAGCCCTGACCATCTGGTATTTATATGAGTCTACATGTATTGTTCTACTGGCCTTTCTACTTAATGTACTTTTATATTAAATGTCCTGTTTTGGGCCAAGTTTTATTCTCTGTCGTTGAACTCCATTATATGTCCTATGCTTACAATTCACCCACCAGCCATTTATTGATATAATGATATAGCAGCTTCTGCATGTGCCTTTGTTTGAAATGCAACTTAAATATAATCCAGTGTTATTTCTTACATAATGAAAATCCTATTGTCCTTGAGGAAGACAAATAATGATGCCAAAGGCTTCATTTAGTCAGCAATTTACAGTACTTTTTTTAGTATAGTATAGTTTTAGAGTAGAACCATTTGGCCAATATAATCTGCCAAATTTTCTACCGACTATATTCTACCTCATTGGTCCTTGGCTTATCCTGGGCTCAGTATAGCTATATGCTAATCCCAGTAATGCTTTTACTGTATTAACCTATATCATTTCTGATGGAAGGCTATACTATGCATCCCCATCACACCTCTGCAAGGTAATAATTAAATAACTTTGATACCTTTTGAGCTTTTAGTTTAAGAGCATGCCCTCTTTCGCTTATATATTTGTCCCTTTAAAATACATGTTATACTGTCCTCCATTATCATGTTGAGTTTCTTTATGTATTTAAACATTCCTAACATAGCCACTCTCTCATATTTCCTCCAAGCTATATACGTTAAGATCCAGATGGAGTTGGAGCATCAACAACAATTGTAGGCTTACCAAGTGTTATCTTGGTGCTGCCAAATATGACACAGGATCTTTTTAGAACCAGGGCAGCCAGCCAATGGGTGCAGCTTTACCACTACGCCTTTAATCATTGGCCCGGATTCTGCTGGGCACACGCTAGCTGAGATAGTAGGAGTAGTAGTTTTAACACTAAATACAAGCCATCCATCCTCATATGTTTTGAGCTTTTTTATCTGTACAATGTATATTTGTTTTAACGGACTACATAGAACCAATTACTCCCATTGTTATAGAAAACTGCTTCTTATCATGTTTTCTACCCGAATTAAAAACAGCACATGCTGGGTATCAACATGTTGGTATAGAGTACAGCTCCATTGCCCCACTTCACACACCTCTGCAGTCTGCGGACACACACTGTGATGCCAATCTGTGAATCCTCTGCATCAGACGTCAGATATACCCTGCCAGATACCTGCCATGCCCCTCCTGTCCGTGTCATCCTGATGTCATAAACCAAAATCAAGTCTAATAATAAACATCCTGTTATTTCAAGCAATACCAGACAGGAACATGTCCACACATCCACGAATAAAATATGGGGGGTTATTTTAGAAGCCACATTGTTGCACTCTAAATATACTACATTTCTTAAGATAAAAAAATTAATTATATTTATAATTACAATAAAACAGTTAATGTTTTTCAGCACAGGACGGCTTTCTTCCCATTCCTCCATATGTATCAATTCTTGCATGAAAGGAAGCCATTTTAGTTTTTCAGTAAATAATAAAACATTGCAGACACTACTGTTTCCGCATGAACTACAGCTGTTTGCTTGTTCGCTCATAAGGTCCTGTTGCCAGGCAGAAGACATTGTCACCTGTGGCCTCTTGTCAATGAAATCCAATCAGTTTAATTGTAATTTACAATCAATCCATGCATACTCTTTGCTAAATATTCCCATCAAGACACAATATTGCTACAGGAATCAGGATGTGCTATGTGTGTGTGTTTACATACACAGCACGTCATGTATGTATATTGTACTATAAGCAAGACAAACGTGTCCGGTCCACTTGTGCCCAGTTCCAGAGCTTCCAGCCATAGTGCTGGTGTATAACTTCTATTGTTATGTGTTGGATGGAAGGTAGGGTATAATTATCTGCTATAGCACCACCTTCTTCCAACGATACTTTACATACAACGCCAGGTTTACCATTTTAAAAAGATTCTGCCTTTTATTTACTTGATCTATCCAATTAACGCACGTTCCGAAAGCCTTTATTACCCCCCGATGATTATATATCACGTATGTTAATCTGTTCACAACGTACATCGTAATCAATAATATCGAGACACTAATCAACTACAACTATTAATAAATTCAAGCAGCTGCCAATGAACGTGTAACAATCATTTTTACAGACGCAGGGTAGAATTTGGTGTTTTGTCTGGAGAGACAAAACACAGTTTGAAATGTTTTTTTTAGGTATGGATACATCCTTGTATTCATTAATGTGCATTTCAGCAATGTGAGAGCTTTTCATTACAGATATTCAAATGACCTCTCATAATTAATGGATACTTTTAATTGACATTAACTTGGACATGGGCATCAGAACAGCTGGTTGGCATTCTTTGGACTCGTTGGCCCCTGCCCATTTTACACTGCGTTTCTTTGTTTAGCGTTACACAATCCATCAATCTCCCCTTTTAGTTTTATTGCCCTTGCAATGGCACCTTAAATACCCACTTGGGGTTTCTACAGTCTGCCTGTGGGCACATCGGAGTGCAAGTGGAATTTGGAAGGTTGCAAGACAATTTAAGATGTAGGTTACTAAAATGGCGCACGTTGAAACCCATAGTTTGCCTTAAGGTAAAGGAGAAAGAAACAGCAAGTGCAGGCGAGGCAGTGAAATGGTGGAGATTAACAAGCTTTAATAAGCTGACGGTAATTCATGGCCCCTCCCACCCTCCATGTCATGTTATTTTCTAGCTGTTGCAAAGCGCCATTTTAGACTCTGAACAACCTTTAATGGTGAACCACCACTGGTGGGAAACATTACTTCCACCTACACCAAGTCTTTCTCCTCCTTAATATCCCCCAATAAGCAGCTTCATCCTACTCTCCTCACTGCTCATTAATCCTAAACCAAATAAAACTGACAATAACCATAAAAAAACTCCAAAGATCAGTTTCTTCTAAATACACAGAGCATGCAATGTACAATAAAGCCAGTGACTTATTAAAAGGAATTAATTAGGTACCATCAAAGCGGCACATACATAATTTCCAATCTAAAACACTCCTGTGTCTGGCTTGTAGCGACCTCATGCAGGCCAATGCTAATTATCTCCTAAATCAACCTCACTATCCCTATCTAATAAAACACACCTCTGGAAAATGAGATGGGGAAAGACAATAGGAATAAAATAGTCTGTTATTCGTATTAATGCTCTAACAGATCATATATTGTAAGCTGGCGTAAGCTTTCTCCCCTGCCCTCCCATATTGTTTTCATACTTAGATTCTACCCCAAACGATCATTCAGAGTGAGACGTCAGTAGAATATTTTACCTCATGTGGGTAGCCAAAACGAAAGTCAATCTGTCGCCCTGTCTACACCCTCTTGTATAACATAATGAATGAAATATACACCTCCAATAAAATAGCTTTTCTAAAGTTACAGAAATATAGTAGTTGAGGTTGGAAAAAGTTCTTCAAATTCAACCTGGTGAAATGAAATTCAACATCTAAAATAGATTGAACATATAATGGAGTATGGGGAGAAGTAAGAAAAACCACTGTGGGATCTATTCACTGAAAGGGGACTTGCAAGTGATTTGAGTAGAAGATTTCATCTCACTATACATTGTGCAGGTCCAAACCTGGTGAGTTTCCCTTGCTATCATACTCAGCAGGACTATCCCTGCACAATGTATGTCTAAACTGGTGAGATTAAATGCGGTTAGTGTGCAGCTTAGGTCATATTACCCTCTCTGCCTAGCTATAAAACATTATTTTGTGTCTTTGTGGCTTTTCGGAATCTGTGGTTGTGCTTTTGTACAAAAAGAAATATATGAATATTGCAATATTACAATTCAGTTTATTAAAAAAAAAAAACATGAAACACTTCCGCACTCAATACTGTGCTTGGGGCATTTCCATGGAAGCCAGGGGCCTTGTGAAATAATTCAACATGTGACCATTGCCACTTGGCATATGCCACAGAACATGATGGCACTCTTTGTGGCACACTTATATTCACCATTGTAATACTAAACGTGTCTCCAACATGCGCCTCCCCTGGCCTGTGATCATACTGCATGAATATTATCATATGAGATTGACACGTATGTTCCTAAATCTCTAGCTCCTATATTAATGCAGTTATGTCTTTCGCTCTCCCACTCTTATTTGTTTATTACCCTGTTATGTTTATGAAGGTTAATTATATATATTATACACATAATATACCTTTTTGTTATATATATGCACAGACCTACATGCAAGTGTGTGCATATGTGTGTATACATATGTGTATATAGGGACATTTCATTGATAATTAATATTATGTGTGTAATATATATAGTTAATATTTAACCCAGTCTGATCCTTATGGGCTATGTATGTGTGTGTGTTATATAAAATGCCACTATACACAATATCTGTAAAATTGTATAATAATATGGATATATAATATAACATTTGAAATGTAAATAAACTTAATCCCACTAGGAAGATTTGAATAAGTATAAAATAAGGGATGATACCTGTTATTCCTGAATAACCATTCCCAAGGCTCTGTAAGAGAAACACAAAAAGGATGAAAGGGGTTTTTTTGGTGTGAATTTATAAACTTGTTCTTAAGTTAAAATATACACAAACCAGTTCTTCACGACTATGATGTTTGAGGAAAGTCCTTGGATGACTCTGCAAAGTCTTCAGTACTGAGTCTGAGACCATTCCCTACAAGGCTAATATTACTCTTTAAACCCCACTTACACAGGGCAGTGATGGACTCACATTGAAAAAGGAAATCCATACATTTAACCAGTATATTAAATGGCTTTTAAGATGCTGGTGTTTTTAGGCCGTCCCTATCACATCCATGGTGTTAATACAAGTGGCATTGTGACGAGGCCTGATTACAATGATGTGCAGATACCCAATTAAATTCAGAGAACAACATTGCTTATTTTATATAAATCGGTAATTATTATTTCTGAATGAATCACATAAGGAAATCTATCAAGATGCTGATTTCAGTGGATTTCACACTACCTCAGACATACAATCCAAATTGTTTTTTTTTTTTTTGTTTTTTGTTTTGCATTTGCCCAATGCTTCTTAGTATGTACGAATAGATTAAGATTCTATTTATTTATTTTAAACATCAAGAAAAAAACCCAATGTATTTCTTTTGGAAAATCACTTTGTAATTTTTTTTATTGCTGGAAAAATATTTTTAAAGTAAATCCAAAGGTTCATGTAGTCTGTATTTTTATATTGTATAATATTCTAAGAATGACACATTCTTTAAAATATATATGCAGTATCTAGAACAATAACTAGATTGCACATAGGCCCAGCATCTATCCATAATTATGCTACTCAACTCCTTAAAAAATACAATTCAAATACTTGTTTGTTCCTGTATTATTTAAAAAAAAAAAAACTATAAAAAAAATGTAATGTCTATACAATTTCATATAAACTAGCACTGAATACAAACATACAATAAAACACACCAAATGTCAGTTGACAAATAAAATGCAATGCAAACCTAAATATAGGTATTTTTTTTTCCCACCGAATATATAGATATTTATTTCTCAGAACATTTTTATTTGTGTGTTATATATAAGTGTATGTGAATCTGGAAAGAAGGCCCAATATTAATTTCTTATAAATGAGACTTACCCAATGTCTGATATTGAATGCATTACATTTTTGTTAATATATATATATATATATATATATATATATATATATTTTAGAATGTTTTGGTTTCATATTTGATATGTTATATTTTTTAACTTTAGTGTTTTTATTTAAATTAAATATATATAATGTGTGTGTATGTGTTAGTAATATATAATATATATATATATATATATAAAATATATATATAATGTGTGTGTATCTATGTATGTATATATTTATATATATATACATTATAGTCAATCATTTGTGCCGTTGATAGTGTCTATCAAGATTTTAATGAATCGGTCACTAATTTGGCAATTGTTTCTTGTAAAAACAAAATATATTTAAAAAGACTTTTGTAATATCCCCTATGCACAGTATCTAGAATAACCAGAACCAGACCATTTACCCAGTATTGAAACATTTTCAACTAATTTGTAATGAAATATTTGAATTATTATTTTATTTTATTTAAGAGCTGACCATTGGGATGAGACAGTGGATAATATTATTTCAGTCTCATTTTTCCTGCAGGCCTTTTCCTCACGTGGGCCCAATTTTTTACTGCACGTTCTGTTTATTGTTCTTCCCCTCGATTCGTTTTAAATGAAGATGCCGAGCATCGGAAAAACAAGACAAGAGGTGCTGTGGATGTTAATACTCTGGCGTGAAACCTGACTACTAGAGTCCCCTGCAATCTGATCGGTTTTTGTTTTTTTTAATCTGCACATTGTTATTGAGAATCTTTTTTATCCGTTAGCTAAACGGTGGGTCTAATACACACCGATATTTTCTAACTTGTTTTTATCTTGCAATGTTGGACAAAACTATCTATTTTTTTTTATTTTTATTTAATTTAATGGTCTTGACCACAAAGTCAGATTTGTCATTTGCGTCTTATGAAACCTCCGTGCACAGACTACACTATTCGTCGATAAGAAGACACGTTTCATTTATTCTAATAACCTCGTGCATTCAAAAAGAAAAGAAAATAATCACAACTCACCCCAAAGTGTTGGAGCCTTGTCTGATGGATGCTGTGCTCCCGGTGAAGCAAACCAAATGAGTGACTTCTTCTCCTATATCCTACCCTCTTGTGGCAGTTGGTTGCATCTCTTAGTGACGTCCATTGAGGATTTTTTTTTCTTCTTTTGCAGCAGCTTCGTGGGATTCCTATTTCCCTCCTTTCTCTCCTTTTTTTTCCCGCAGATGTGCTCACGTTCCCTTTTGCACCATAAGTTGGATCTTGCACTGACAAGACAATGATGTTCCTCTAACCCTCACAGCTGCAACAAAACCCAGAACTGCTTAAATACTAGGAGCCTCTCCACCCAAATCGCATGCTCAACATGAGTGGTCCAAAATCATTACTGGGTCTTTTCACATAAATACTGCTTTATTTGCTGGCTCCTCCTTGCGTTGCTTTGAGTTGGGTGCAAAGAAAATGTTGATTGGGGAAGGATTTAACAAGGGGGCGTGTTTGGGTTGAAGAAAGAGGTGTGGGTTGCCTTATACTCACCTAATGTGATCGGACTCCACCTCCTCTCTACACTAGACTATACTTCCTTGGTAGTTCTCCCCAAACTCATAAGCATTTTGAATATTTAGAGAAGCACTGGGGACATTAAAAAAAAATTAGCAGAGTTTGTCATTTATTTTGTCTAAGGACCATGGGACCCAGTTTAGAAAAAGAAATCTTGAACCAAATTAAGACACGTTCTACTTAAATGTGTTGAAGTGTTTTTCTCTAGGTCAGAAGTGACGAAGAGTTATCCCCTCATGTTAATTGCTAGTGGAAAGTTCAAATCTCGAGACAGGGTCTTGACCGGATTACCATAAGAAAAACACCATGGGCTTGTCAGTCTGAATAGGGAGAAACACTTTAAATGTTGGTTTTAGTCTGCTGTCCCCAGAAGCCATCCATGCCGTTTGTTCAGCAGAGTTATCCTATCCCCACTGTGGCTCTATCATTTTGCCAGCGACATTGGGTTGAATCTGCATGTTTTACTGTCTGGTTTCTAGGGCTAATTTTAAGGCTCTCTTTGGAAGCCAGGCTAATGGTCCGTGGAAAATGCACAATGAATTCACTTTTCTGTCTTTTTTTGCATGGGAACTCGGTATGTCCTGAACTTGACAGGCAGTCTCCTGAATATTAATGAGTTGTCTCAAGTTCATTGTCAAAGGGCCTTCACAGACACCCTGTTCTCTCCCATAGACCAGCCTTCCATTCCAACTCTTGTTTTGTTCCACTGACTAAACCTGTGTGTGTGTGTGTGTGTGTGTGTGTGTGTGTTTAATGCATTTCAAGTACCCAGACTTCCATTCTGGCATAATTAGCCAGGGCAATTTGCATGGTCGGCTCTTCTTAAAAAAAAAAAAAAAAAAAAAAGACAATTCTCATACTTACGCCTTCAGTATAACTGCTTCATCCAAATGGGTTCACCATATCTTCTCGGCACTGATTAGGGATAGATGGACAAAATAAAGATAGGTCATTTAAAAAGGTAATGCTGGAATTCTCTGTTTTTTATTATTATTATTAGCATGTGTGTGTATGTATAAATATATATATATATATATATATATATATATATATAGATAGATTTTTTTTTAACACACAGAGGCTTATTGTGTTATTTTTTTTCTGTTGTGTGGATAATAGAACAGACTGCAAGTAGGTGAGTATGATACCCCCTCGTTATTACTGAATTGTATTATTTGTTACGAAGATGTTTACTACAATCCCGCCTCTGAATTATCACACCGCTATTACAATCCTTTCTCAGACTGACACTTATATTTTTCTTTTCTTTAATTTCATCTGCCTCACTGGCTTTGAAATAAAGAGCCTTTCAGACAAATATCTGCAGACCCCCGTCTCCCTCCCCTCCCTCTGGGCTCTCTCCATTATTCCTTGACCCCCCCCCCTTTTTTTTTGTTTAGTTATTTTGTTTTTAATAGATATACAGATATATTAATATTTTCTCACCAAATTGAATCTCTTGTTTCTCTGGCTTTTGTTCAGACAAATCTTTTCATATTGTTAGTACTCCCTGGGAGCTGGTTTAAGCACACCCTCCCTTATACCACGTGACACTTCACTTTCCCTATTACCCCCCTCCTTTTACAAGCTTAAAAAAAATGCTCATTAGCAGAAAGGAATCTAAGAGAGGGGATAATTACAATTAAAAGCAGACACCTCTTGATTGCTTCCTTTTCCCCCCAAAAAGAGATCATTCTAAACCTACAGTTGATGGAATTAACAATTTTTTTTTTTTTTAACACCACTGAATTTCGACCATAAAATCATGAACTTTCGCTAATAATCATTATTGTTATTTTTTTAACGATCCATCTCCAGTGCTATTGATTCTGCATAGAAGAAAAAAAAAAAATCTGAACTAGCACGGAAGCTTTTTTTTGTGTGTGTCTTCATTTCCCTTCATAGCTGAATGCTACAGCTCCCATGCCACAAAAATAGCTGTAAAGATCTGTTTCCAGCTTACCTATTACGTACGGATGCTCCTTCCAACGATTTCTCTGGTGTGTCACAAGATGTGATCAGTCTTCTGAATTCCTCATTTTAAAAAAAAAAAAAAAATTATTTTAACCCTTATCTTGAAAATCTGTGTTGTTGTTTTTTTTTTCCCCTTCTTTTCCTTTCCACTCTCTCCGAATGGAAAAAAAGACCATCATGAAAATGGGATCGTTTTGAAGAGGGGAATGAAACGCTTTGCAAGAAAAAAGGGGAGATTGGCATGGCGTAAGGATACATGAACTACAAAGGGACCCGCCACGTAGGCCATACGTAAAGTATACGTATTATATTTAAAAAAGATGATATGCAGATGTAGCAAGGGTTGCCTTACTTCCTGCATTGATATTTTTTTAAAGGGAGGGGAAAATACAGTGTTTATCCCCCCCTCAGTAATACATTTGCTGAAATTGAGCTTCTACAGTCATGCATATCTGACTCGTAATTATAGACTCATTACCATATATGCAAATCTCACAACCTATATGCAGAGTATCCACAATTGTTGCACTTTTTTTTTTTTTCTTAGACGGAACAGCTGTGGCCTTTTTTACCCTGCATATTCACAACCCCATCCGATTTTTACTGGTTTTTTTTTTATACGTTAATATATATGCTATCACATATTAATTAATGCTACAAGGAAAATACAGTACAGATCAAATATGTGAATCAGAAGACAATGGAGCCATTTAGATCCACGTTGGTTTAGGTTTATTAGAATTAGGTAACTTTCTTGCACTTATTTTTTTTTTTTTAAAGTGTGTGATATGAATTAAGTTTGTATGTAGTATAATTTCAGAAAATATTTGGTATCATGCCATTAACATAGGTTTGCTTTAAAAAAATAAAAAAAAATACGTTGTATGTTTACTAAATGATGGTCCTTGCTCTATTCTAGTGGCAGATTGGGACTTGGTTTCCCCTCAATATTCAATTTCTATTTCACTAGGACAATGTCATTATATATTTAAACTCTGTACACACACTTTATATATAATGTATAATATATGTATGTATATATATATATATATATATATATATATATATATATATATATATATATATATATATAATGACATACAAACAGAACATTTCTACTAACTAGCCTACACCTGCAGTTTTAATAATATAACATGCAAGGAATAAAAAAGCAATGCTACACCCGTCTATTTCATGAGATTAGAGAACAATACTTTAAAAATGCAGGATTTAAAGGTGACACTGTTAGAAATTAAATATTAGGGTAACAAATTATTAAGACACATTGTGGGATGCTTAATATGTGGGCTTTATTATGTTGTGATATTTTTGTACTTAATGGCTCTCATAATGTATGTTCTCATACTAACCCTTGTAAAATTCCATGTATCCTTCCAGTTATGTTTTAGTACATATGCCTCTAAATATATCTTCATGGACTGTTTTTACCTAGCTGTATAGTTCTCTGGGGATTCAGGTTTAGTGATTAATTGAGTTTGTATTTGTATTCTCCAGCTAAATTATGTTCAGTTTTAAGACATTTCCCAGTAGAAAAAGTTGTATTTTTTCTTTTTATGCTGTAATTTTACGTATTATTTATTTCATGCAATAAATCAATTTGTGCAGTAAATTTTGTGCATTTTTTTATGAATTAAACAAATGACTAAATAACTATTTCAAATGTAAATCTAATATTATAATATATATATATATATATATATATATATATATATATATATCATAATATGTTTATGGCTGTAATTTTAATGTATTTACCTGGTTATGTTTCTATTTATGTTTTTCTTAAGATACATTGAGGCTACTGATTATTTTTTTGATAAGGCTTGAATTGCTCTCATTGAATTTGACATGTCAGTCTATTAGAAGGTTTGGTATAATTGTTTTTGAATCATTGTTTTTCTATTTGTATTTTTTATTTTTTTTTACATCTAGTGTTGACTACCTGGACAACATTTCATTTAATGTGAAATTACTAAGCCATTTAGCTCAAGCCATTCATTCTATTTTAAACTATACTTTCTACTCTCTGCTGGAAATACCATGGAATTTTAATTGGATTTATACATAGTCTGTATGTTGGACAAAATATATAAATACTACAGCACATACACATGTCTAAGGCATGCTAAGATATATTGTGTAAATTTAATTTTTTTTCTTTCTTTTAGCATTATTTTTTTTTTTTTTTTATATGGGGTTTCTTTCTACTAATATTTTTGTCTCCTGCTAGGTAACTAGTAAAATTATATATATAGAATACTGTAATTAAAAACACATTTGTGCACCAAGATAGTTTTAATAATAATTAATGCACAACTGACATAAAATTAGAAAATGTAAAAACTTCCAGCAAAAATCTTTTATTATCTCTTGATAGGCTAAGGTTTATTACCAAGACATAATGAAGATTATGGAATTGTAAGAGATAAGGCATTTAAAAAGTACATCTTTGACTGAAAAATAATAGGTAGAAATGTATTTAGCAATCAAATATTAGATTATTTCCTATTAAGCAGTAGAACATTTCCCCAGTGAGTAATTTGAGTTTTATACTTGTAAATATGAGTTTATGTATGTGGAGTGTATATTCTTGTTTTTACCTAACATGTTAATAATCCCATTTTATCTGTCTCACATTTATACATATCTTCCTGATAGTGTATTTTATAAGCACTGTATTAATATTTTTTAGTCATTGGCTAGCACTCCAGTGGCACACTATGTATTTATATCATTTTAAACACAACTGGATTTTGCATATACAACTCTTTATATTCAGCTTATTGTAGGCATGTGAGTCAGTAATGAGCAATAAAACTGTTATTAGCCTAGTATTTCCTACCTTATACTGATAAAATCTTTATAGACTTCAATATGGGTGCAATCATCTGTGTATGTGCAGAATTACACAGATACATACCAATACATTCAATCATTACCCAAACTATCATTTCTAGAACATTGTATCCTTCTCAACTTGGATTTAATAGAATTTAATTATTAAACTTTAATTATTTTAACCATTTTTTTAGGCATAATGCAGCTAAGGTCAAAACAAAGCTTTACCTACTTAAGGGTAATGATTTTACACACACCTCTGTCTTCATTTTCCTCAACCAGGGTTTGGAAATAAGTCCTTGTGAGAGCAGCACTTTGTGCAAACAGTCTTGGCTTGCATGTGAACAGGCTTGCATGTAAACACACAGACTGGTTTAACCTTAAAGCTATGATGTACACTACAAAAAAGAAAGATGCACCTGAGAGACTTGTCATGTTTGTATTAGAAAGGCCAATGCCAAATTGGCTCGCTGTGTAAAAGAACAATGGCATTTGTATATTTATACACATGTATTCTACACAGCAGAAATATGCACAATTGAGTGTCAATGATTTTTGTTTAGTTTTTCAGCTCTGGCAAAAATTCCCCTGTGTTTACTCATTATTCTCCAAAACATTTTTTAAATAACTATATCCATGAGTGAAACAGTAAATCAAATTATTTTACTGTCTTGTCATTTTTACTTTCTACCGTTTAAAAAGAATTCCTTTTTTCCCCAACTGTGATGTTTGCAAATTAAAACTCTTTTTACGCATGTCATAAAAATATTTGTAAACTATTGCACAATGAGCTTTCTTGTTAACAATTCCTAAAAATGCTCATAAATTGAATCCTGAAATCTTTAGTATTATTTTGTGTTATCACACAATTTACATTTATCCTTTTATTCCTGACACACATACACATATATATGTATATAGGTATATATATTGTTTTTATTTTGCACCATATTGCTATTTCAAACAAGTGTAGCAATGAATTGGAAAACTTACTATATAGCTTTTAAATTCATGATTTTTCCCATCGATCATTGTTCAAATAAATAAATATAAATGTAAATAAAATGTATTGTTTATGTCAAATACACATATACAATATGTATGTAGGTGTAATTTAAGTACAAGACTGTACTTTGCTTACAAACACTGGTGATCTCTGCCTCGGAAACAACTATTCCACAGTATATAAACACTTTGTCATCCTCCCGATCAATCTCCACAGAAAGGATTTCTAAATGTTCTACTAATCACTGAGGATACTCATCTAACTTACATAAATGGCGACACAAGTTGTGACAACATCATGTTTACCAATAGAGTACTTTGGAGAGCCATGGGAAAAATAGTGGGGCACACAAAGTGTATTTCTACAGTTATGATGGCACAAATTAAGGAAGGGTTAAGGTCTATGTCTCTAAAGAATTACAGAGACATCCGAAATAAAAACAAAACTTTCCAGAGTCTACAAATTGCCTTGTAATTCACACTCATGTACTATTTTTATATAATCATGATCATTTGTTTGTATTAAGAAAATAAAAACTGTATATTGTAATTATATTTGAATGTCCCAAACAACTAGCAATCTTACAGAATCATGTCATACACATTTAGAACAAATGCCTCTTCATATGATCTGTGTACGTGCTTCACCTATATATTGCATGTGGGAAATAAAGAAGGTTTGTGGATATGTGTAGCTTGTATTAGGCATTTTTCTACTTTATTTAAAAAAAAAAAATAGTTTGGTGTGTTTTGTTACTGTTTTCAATTAAAGAATAAATAGCCTGTGAAGTAATATATAAAAATTAAATATATTTAGATGGATATGTTACATTTTTGTCAATTGATTGTAATGATTTCAGTAACATAATTTGTATATATTTATTAAAAATGTATTTCAAAACCAAAATCTTGATAACATTCCTCTATTTTGAGTACATCAGTCTCCATGTGCTGTTGTATGAAGTGCTTTAGCTCAATGGACACTTATCTCTGCCAATATTGGTAACATAATAAATATGTTAAGCAAAAACTATTGTAGAAATTGTAATATTTGTATATAATGTATATAATAGCTAACTACAAGCATTCTTTGTATTTCTTAAATACTACATTCAATATTGTATGTTAAAATGAACAACTACGACATGAAATGAGTGTAAAAAAAAATTATGAATCCACTTTTTTAAGTAATTAGGTTTCTAAAAGATTTAAGTTTAGGTTAAAGAACCAGATTTGTTTACATTGTAATTTTGATATTTTATATTTTTTTTAGTTTTGATGTGTACTGAAAGAATCAATTCTACACAGTACAGAAATCACCTACAGCGAGGTTATTAAATAATAATGTATTTGATCAGACAAATACTAGGTTTCTGTGAATTATATTAAGCTAGATAATGTAAAAAAATATTGTATGGATTTTAACAATTTTTTGTATCTTATAATTCAATTAAAAAGAAATAAAAATAGTTATGTCTAATAAAAGTTTCTAGAAGGGATGTAACATAATTCAGGACATAATTTGGTGTGCTTTTAAAATATCTGCATTTAGAAAATATTATGGATAAACATCAAAGCCTATATTTATAAATAATTACAAAGTCTAAACTAGGCTGTACAGTGTTCAATGGATTTAGGTCTGGTCAAACCCAATATATTTGGTGCAATTCATGGTATCAGTGAATGCTAATGGTAATTATATTATTTAATGTTGTTTAGAGCTGAGGTTTGTGTTCTGTAGAGATATATAAATGAATAGGCATTTAGTGGATTATTAGATAATCAGGTTATATTACTGCTATTTGGGAATAAATATATAGAATAAATACATTCAGAATCGTTCATACCAAATTTTTTTTGTTTTGTTTTTGCTTCTTTGTTCTTCGGCTTTGATTTCCTCGTTCTGTGTTAGCCTTTACTATCTCCCAACACATGCTATTATTCCTGTACTTCTCATATTAACCCTCCATCCACCACCATTTCACTTCAAAACATGTCTCTTTGTCCCAGTACTTTAATTTTTATTGAAATACTTCCTAGGAAATGTTTTAATCCTGTAAGGTATGTTATGTGGACCCCCTGCCTCTTTAAAGGTATACCTATTAAGTCTCTGGTGTGTCAATAAAATAAAATACAAATTACTTTACAGACTATTCACATTAAAATATACACACACATACTGCATGAAATAAAACTGTTTTAGTGGCAAATTTAAGTAATCTATAATTTTAACACACAGTCATTTGGGAAATGTTTCGTAATTAATATGCAAATCCCAGGTGACTTCATCAAAATCAAAAGGATTTGCAAAGGCTGGAAGGTTTTTAGTGTAACATACATATAGCCAGCAGTGTATAGAAGGATGGGAGACACAAATTGTTTGTTGTGATGCCACAAACCAGCTGAGAATTCATTCTTATCAAGAGGTGGGGCTCGCTAATAATTTAGCAAATAAATCAAGGGATTTTGTAAGGGTGTCGTTTTTAATATACTGTGATTATTTTATACAAGAGTTGTAAACAAAATGACATGAGTATATTTTTGAAGTTTAAAGTATTCATTGACATCCAAAGTATGTGTGTGTGTTTGTGTAATATTATAATTATAATTATACCAAAAATATTAATTTAAATCCTTTGTTTTTTTCCAGTATATCTACAAAAATGTGATTTATTTTAATAACTTTAATATAATGTGATGCACATAACTATTTTATTTCCCTAAGAATAATTATATAGCCAAGTATTGTGCTCTCTTGTCTGCATAGCCAAGTATTGTGCTCTCTTGTCTGCATAGCCAAGTATTGTGCTCTCTTGTCTGCATAGCCAAGTATTGTGCTCTCTTGTCTGCATAGCTAAGTATTGTGCTCTCTTCTCTGCATAGCCAAGTATTTATTTTAATGATAAATAACATCCTCACAAGAACATTGTGTTTCCACTGTTGTGGTATATCAACAATGGGAAAAAAAGATACACAATTCATTAAATGAATAGAACGTCACCCCTTGTTTGCGTCCTCAGCATTGCTTTCTGCATGGGAGGGGAGTAGCCATTACGTGCCCTCATTGGCCAGAGGAATACAGACCAGGCTGCACAGTATACTGACACTGTTTATTGTAGGTGACTGCGTGACTGCTTAACCCCTTAAGCACTAATAATGGTGTATACCATCAAAACAAATCTTGGTCCTCAAAAACCTTATTCTGATTTGGAACTTCCCATTTAATGGCAGCAAGGTTCTTTAGAGTTGCTGGACGCACTATATTTACAAAGCAAAGAGTAAACACCAATGACATCTGTTTTGCTGAAACTTTAGTGTGATTTTCCTTTTAGACTTGCACCCTGTTTGAGCAAGCCCCTCCTTACCTGTGTTGGGATATGCCCCACTACTATGCCTTTTCGCCTGCGTTATAATTAATGCTTAATATCTAATCCTGAACAAGAGGAAGGAAGAATTCCAAGTATAGAGCTTTATGTCAATATATTAATTGTTTTTATAGGCCCCACAGAGACACTCGATGTGTGACAACAGTTAGTATGTGTTAACACTAAGCCTGGTTTGTTTTCAAACCAGTGCCATTTTCAGAAGAGCAAGTCAGTGAGATTGCACATTGGCTAATTCACCCACTGGATAATGGGTCATGTCTTCAAGATTGCAGGTTCAATACCCAGCAACATTAACGCAACCTTTTGTCTTTCTGAGGTTTATAAAGAGTGAGCACCCTTAAGTTGGGTAATCCTAACATCCTTAATACTTCATGGTTAAATACGTTGATAATATTTTTTCAACTATAAAAATAACCTGCCGGCGGTGAATCTGTTGGCGGACCCTACTTTACCCTTAACTGGTTACTTACGCCATTTGTTTACGCAATATATTCACTTGGTTCTCTTACAAATGGTTTGGCAATCTATTTAACCAGGAAGATACATATCTTGCATTCCAACTATTCTGTAGAAAGGATGTTATTTAAAAAAGCTAATGCCACAATTATTGTATTAAAAATAGCACCATGAAGAGGGGTCAATTAATCACTATTGTTTGTAGGAATGGTTGGAAAATATTTCTCCAAAACTGTATATATATTATGAATTTTAGACTTTCACCTGCCTTGCGTGCATATCATGTGTAAAATAGTTTTCTCTCTCTCTCTCTCTATATGTTTGTGTGTGTGTGTGTATATATATATATATATATATATATATATATGTGTGTGTGTGTGTGTGTATATGTGCGTATATATATATATGTGTGTGTGTATATGTGCGTATATATATATGTGCGTGTGTATATGTGCGTATATATATATATGTGTTTGTTATATACACACACATATATATATATATAGAATTGTATTGAATATATATGTATTTTGTAAATACATATATAAGTAAATATTTGTAAAGGAA
The DNA here is from genome assembly GCA_036172795.1 of Pelodytes ibericus. NCBI lineage: Eukaryota > Metazoa > Chordata > Amphibia > Anura > Pelodytidae > Pelodytes > Pelodytes ibericus. The sequence goes on along the minus strand of CM069868.1, from coordinate 46,783,035 downwards.
TCACCCCATTGGAAACTGATTCATTAAAACACAAAGGCCCTGATTGGTACGGTTCCTTTTATTGCATGTCAAACACAACCTTTAAAATAATCACTTTCTCTAATAAACACCACTTGTTTGTTTAGCAGTCCTTAATTCACTGGCCGTGTATGTTGGTTTTAAAGGCTTGTTAATCTCTGTCTTTAGTGAGTGGTGAGGAAAAAAAAAACCTTCAACATACTGTCCCTGTGGGACTATAGTGGAGGCGGTACCATATTATTTTATCACGGTTTTTTGAAAGGAAACATCTTCTAAGGCCTTAGGACAATGCCAGAATGGCCTTTCAGAGCGGTGACCTTGTTCTCAATCTTGTGACCTTTGGGCATGTACAGGGAAATAAGGCCACCCTTTAAACCCACAGAGACCTGAATAAAAAACAGTCTTAAATAAAAGAGAGCACAGACCTTACACAAGAAAAATCTGAATGGAATTTCTGTCTACAAGGGAGCAAAGTTTGTTTTTATTCTTCCCTTTTTCTTTCTCCTCACAGGCCTCAGCAGGAGAGAAACCGTAAGCCATTTTCCTGGTCCCACCTCCCTTGTAGGCACAGGGGAGACTACAAGAGGAGAAAGGGTGCTGTTTATTTTTTACTTAACCCTAACAATGCAAGCAGATGTCCTTTGATAGGATTACTTTTTTTTAATCCTCCAGTCATGGTGGATGGAAAATGATCTATTATGTGCAGAGGAGAACTTTTTTTTTTTTTTTTTCCTTCTTACTTTTGATTTTTTTTTCTATTTTTGTTCTTTTACTCTCTTTCTCTTCTTCGTACTTGGGGACCTTCTGACAACTTGATAGTATTCATTACCTTGTGCTACAGCTTTGAATATGATATAAAATAGAAATTCTAACAAAACAAGTACATTTTATAATAATTCCCTCTCCCACCCTTTCCATAAAATTGTTACGCTCGACCTTGGCATTGGGAATTTGAATGTACGTGTCTGGAGTACTGTGTGGCCTTTTGAATGATGTTGGTGCTTAATGTACAATCATGGCTCCTTAAAAGTTTCCTGTTATCAGGGAGCATTGTACTGTATCTTGTCCTCCTTGTCAACTATTACAGAATTTCAACAAAACTATGTGCCAGTCGTTTACAGCAGATTGTTTGGCACTGTGCAGCTTTATCAGCCATATAGTATAGCTCGCTTATGTGCAAGATAACTATATAATAGATGAGAAACAGGAGAAAGTGTCAAGTATTTAGAACTATCTTAGCGTATTTTACGCTGCCCTCCGTTTTCTTTTGTTTGCCAATTTCCAGCGTCCACATAATCTATGCGTGGAGAAGTGAAATCCGGATGGGATCGAATGCTGTGGATGTATGTCATCCATCAATCTGCCATACCCCTGTCAGACACCATTCTCAAGGGCTGCGCGTCCGCACTGAACGTGCCAACCATCACTTGTGCAGTGCACAGTGCCGCATGATATTGAATGTGTTTTATCTATTTTAGTAGCATTTTCTATTCAATTTGAATACGCATTGTAGACTTGTTCGACACATGCCTGACCTCTCAAGCACAGTTTGCCTTGCCGTGGAATTTAGACCTCAGTGTTATAACCCACAATTCTATGGGCATATCCTTTTCATGCTTGTAGACAGAATTATTACTTAAAAAAAAGTTTCCGTTGATCAAAAAAAACAAAACAAAAACGTGAGTTGGAAAACTGGCAAAAAAAATCTAAATATTCATACTAATGCCTAGTGGTTGAATATTGAACTTAATACATTCTCTTAGTACCTAAAGCCACAAATTGCTGGAACAGCTTGCATTCAACCACTTTTTCGGTCGCCATTCATGGGGTCCTCTAAATTCAGAGCACATTCTCGTATTCTGATTCAGTCTTTTTTTTTGCTTAATTTCCTTTGTTCTTTTTGAATTCCATTTTTAAACCTGATTAACATTGTGCTATCTGTTTGCAGAATGCATGTTTGGTTTTTGTTTTTTCTCACGATATTCGTGCCAAATTCTTTGTGATGCCCTACATTACAGACAATCATTAAATATAGCCTGTAGATAACCTATTAACTAGTTCGTAATTTATCAGGGTTACACAAAGAACCTTATTACACACATTATTTCCAGCTGTCTTTGTATATCCTATTATCACTATAGATTGTAAGCTCCTAGGGGTAAGGACAGTCCAAATCCTCCATTTTCTGTGCATAATTCTCTTATCACTTACTGTCAGCTGAAGGGTTACAAGGCAACTGGTTGAAAAGACCAGAGTGTACTGGGATGTGTTTTTAGAAACCACCCTTCTTCCAAAACATCAAAAGACATCGGTCACACAGAGAACAGGCCGAGAAAATCTTCAGCAAAATCCTTCTTGGCGCTCCGTGAAGGTGTTAAGACTTAATTAGACACCAGACTCCTGAAGTTAATTACATAAGAAATGAAACATATAACCAGCAGTACATAAAGAACTAGAAAAGTTACAATTTCTGGGGAAATTGTGTGAAGTGTTCTTGCCTCCACCTGTAGTCTACAACTGGAGTGGGCGGAGTAACTGTTATCATTTACATTGCACATTTAATTGCAACGTTGTTGCACAGTTACATTAAACCATACATTTATAAAAACATTAGCAGGTGTTCAAAAGGCCCTGTCTATGACATCACTTGCTGCTGCAGCTTGACACAGGTCAGAGTATTTTGGCGGTTGCCATATGCAAACGGTCGTATTTTAAAAACTATCAATCCTACAGCGAAGAGCTTTATATTGTGAGAATCACAAGACCCAGACCTACATTTTGATGCATAGTATGTCTCTGAAGTATTAAAAATGAAGGCACAGCCGCAGTTTAGAAATTTCACTTCAAATTTGAGCTTTGCAGAGTGAAGTTTCAATGAATGTCAATGGACGGCGTTGGTTGCAAACAAATGGTCATATTGTGAAAACTATCAGGACTACGGCTTAGCCGTTTACATGTTTAGTGGCACCAGGGATAGCTGAACGTTTTGATATAAGATTTGTGTAGGTGGGCTTGAAAATGAGGGAGTGGTGGCAGTTTAGAAATCATGTCCTGATTTTTCAGCTTTTGGCAGCTCCCACTCTAGCTTTGCCATTCATTCCTATGGGACAAATTGCGCCACAAAAACGACGATATTCCGTGAACCATTCGGCGAAACGTTCCACAAAGTAATAGCAATCCGATCGGGAACAATCTGCACGTTTTGGTAAATTTTTGTCTATGTAGTGTAAAAACTGTGGGAGGAGTTAGGGTGGCAAATTTTGCTATAATAATAATAATATATATGTGAGATAACATTAAGTGGTCTTGCTATGCAAGAACACTTAATTAACCTAAACGTAGTGTAACTATGTTTAAAATCCTTGGCGGGAAAAATTGGAAAGGAAAAGGGTTTTTCATGTACATTAAAAAAAATAATGATAAGAATTCTTCACTTAAGTCATATTGGAAAACCTGCTTACTTAAGATAGGATATTCACGCAAAGTAAGTGTGTTGATCTAGGAGAGGTTTGTAACATCATGTGATGGCAACATAAGCCAATAATGAGTCCAGGTTGTTTTGTACATCGTCCAATCGCGAAGGCTCTTATGACTTCAGTGTCATGAATACATGGTCACACCACATTCTATTCTTCACGCATGATACAAAATATGGCCGCTGCTCTATTTCAGCCATAACACATCTCATGCTCCTCAAGATGGTTGCGTAAGTCAACCTTACATTGTTAATTTAGTCACAGTAAAGACTGCACTTTAATTGCTCTTGGTATATATGAATGTCAGTAGGCTTGGTCAAAAAGTGACACTTATTCAGCTAGCCCCCAACAAAATCCTCTCATGACATCAATGTTCCTATCACTGTGACTGAGCCACCGTCTGTCCAGTCAGGGAATAATTCACGTGACTGGTTACCATGTAATATGTTTAATATGTATGAAAATAGCCTTCCAGCAGAAGTGGTAGAGGTAAACACAGTCAAGGATTTTAAGCATGCGTGGGATAGACACAAGGCTATCCTAGCTATAAGACCGGGAACGGGGGACTAATAAAAGTACTAAAAAAAAATTGGGCAGACTAGATGGACCAAATGGTTCTTATCTGCCGACACATTCTATGTTTCTATGTTTAATAAGTAAAAACACTTCCAATCTAATGAATTGCTGGGTAATCACATTTTGGGATACCTGGTACTATACTGCTCAGAATAACCACCTTATTATCAACTGTACGTTTATTATTTAATTTCCGAAAACCTAATTTCCATTGAGAGCTATACTATCCCAGTGACTTATTGTGGAATAGCTATCGCTTTAAATGCATCCTATTACTTCAGAGGTAATGTACTTATCTCCATACAATCCCTTTATAAGAGAGCCATCTAGTGTTCAGAATATGAATTACTGCCTAAAGAGCGCAGTATTTACACTGCTGTTTATTTGTCCTTGCAAGAGTATGTTAAACTGTTAAAGAATACATTCTCCCTTATAACTAGTTGGGGTTGCACACAGTGAGTTAACACAAAGGGTGTCTGGATTTCCTTATTTAACTTGAACCTCCTAAATATTGTGTGGCACATACTTAAAACAAGTGTCCCAAGTTAACAAGGACTTCTGGTCACCATGCTTTAAGTATATCACAGAGAGATAACACTAGAGCTCTCTTTTCTATGTTACGACATGGTTGCCCCTCATTATATATACATATGTAATATATATTATATTGTTCAGTGGCTGTTCTTATTGTATCCAAAATGTAAGTACTTATAGCATGCTCTTACTCTATTTAGCTGCACAACACCTCAAATCCTCATCCACCTTGTGCTGTATAATGTAAGCTCATCTATATACCGGACTATCTTTCCCACTTCCAAATTTAGTGTAGCAGAAAAGGGGGGGAGAAACATCTGCCCTGCAATTGCAAATAAGTGCTCACATGCGGTATATAACTAAATCTCTTACAAGTAACATGCTTATTTATTATTACTGAGTCAAACACAAGTTTTTTCTTTAGCAAGGATAATTTAAAAAGGATACCAAAAAAAAAAAAAAAATACTAAAGGATTTGTTTAAATCTATGTAAAGTCAATTATAATAAAATGAAAATATTGGGGTCATAAAAATCAAAGCATAATAACCAAAAATTACAAAATATTAATATAACGACTCGTCCCATTATAAAAAAAATCTTACTAAATAAATGGTGAAAGCGGGTATTGGGCTGTTCAAGTTATATAAATATTTTTTTACATGCACATTGCATATTTGAGGCTTAGCATAATCAGACCAGTACCTGAATACCTAATTTTGAAATGTATTTTATTGACTTATTTTTACGTAATAAATTTACAGAAATGGCAAGTGTGCATGCTAGCATATGAGAGTTTGAAAACTACAGTCACTCAAAACGTGTTCAAGGAAGCAGATATACATTTTTTTATGCTATATGTAGTCACAAGACCATATCTTCATGGCTTATGGCACGTGAACTATCCACCACTTCATTGCTATTAAAATGATCACTATCGTTTTCCTTGGGTCATAGAGGGACCTCACTTTCTTTGGTTTTTGGTTAAAATAGCATGTATCTTTTAAATGACCTGCCCTTTTACCTCACTCTGGGCTCAATTAAAAAAAATACCTTATTATCTATAACAAAAGCAAAAGTTGGAACAGTTTAGTTGATGTTCAAATTTTGTTTCTATATAGAACCCCTATTCCAAAACCACCTCCCATGAAGCTCATCTTGGATCAGTGGGTGCATTCATATTTTGTGAGGTGTTTTTTTTGTCTATTTTTTTGTTTTCCTGGATTTGAAGTCAATAAATCCCAAAACTAGCACTCCCGATAGTATGAAGGTGTTTATTCTTGTGAATAAGCATGCTATACAAACATATACAATGTGTTCATACATTAACAAAACACAAACAAAGAAAAACCTCAGTTTATAAAAACAAAACTATGTAAAAGGCCTTAATGTTTGAGGAATAGTGATACATTTTATTTTACAAAATTGATCAGTAGCTGTAATTTTTCTGGGGCCAGAGTTTTTATGTAATTGCCTTGCCTTTATACAGGTTAGAAATACATTATTCAATTTTTATTACAGTTGTAAAAATGTTTTAAATTGTCACTTTATCTTTCCTGTCACCCATAGTAATATTTTGTATAGACCTAGCCTACATGTCATCCGTTTAAATGCGTATAAATGCCTGTTTACAGTTCCATATTGGTCTGTCACCAGACAACACAATGATTCGAATACAATATAATGTGAATTAAAAAAGGATTAATAAAAAAAAAAATACTTGTAGTTGGAGCTTTCAACAGTTAGTAACAGATTAACACAAGCACAGACTGTAATATTGAACTACCATTATACCTGGCGTAAAAGAGAAAAAAAATGGGAATTAAAAGAAAATTAAAAAAAAAAAAAGACATTTGCAAAGATCATTTAAATATTAGCTGATTGTCTCAAAGCTCTACAAGTCAATAAAAGTAAAAAATAATCACGAAGTTTGAGAGCTAAAACTGAACACCTCTGAACCCACGGGCTTTGGAAAAATTATAACTCATTATCCTTCCAAATCCCACCAGGGAGAGTCTTAATGGACTTTGTTCACTAAATGACCTTGGAAGGAGTCCTCCGGTAACTCGGTCTTGAAAAGTTCCAACCAAGATTATATCCACTCATAGATATTCACCTGGATTCACCATCCCAAGATAATGACTCTTGGATTGCAACCTTTCCATCTCCTCATTTCAACAATAAGCATGTTAGATGATGCTAATATATTTGACCCAGTCATTGACCAATCATAGCTTTAGTATAGTTATTTATCTTGGTATCTAGTATTAGGAATGCATGGGGAAATAAGTGCTAATTTATATATATACTGAGGTATTCGAGATTGCGGATATGGCTACTTGTCAATAGCAATACCTTGGAAGACGTGATATCCCATCCGTAATCTTACACAAACTTCCCAACAGATGAGTCTATGCTATTAATACCTGAGCTGCCTATACCCTTACCAAATCTTTGCATGCCTGCTGATTTGTTCCAGATTTTCAGACAGTTGACAGGTCCAAACATTGAAAGTTACTTAATTGATCTTTTTTTAGTTAAATAAAAAACTATCTGGAGTAATAATGGCCATTCGTGGTACTCAAAAGCATATGTACCCCTGACCCAGAGTTGCAGTTTTTATGCATGGTAAGGGTTCCATCGTTCAGACCGACTAGTGGCAAAACCTTAAAGCTTCACCTACCAGCAAGCCAAGTAGGTTTGCACCTAGACTGGACAGATGGCAGCTGGCTCAAAGGAAGCATGAATAGTGGCTAAATAACAATTAGTTCACTTTCCTTAATCTGCAAGACTATGCCTCTATATTTAACAAAAACCCTGTAAACTTTTAATAATATTAATAATTAGTACTCATTAATATGCCTTTCTATAAAAATGCTGATAACATGGATCATACAGGCTACAGATGTTTAAAAAAAAAGCACAGTTTTTGCACTCGAGCATGCAAGGATTACGTAGACTCCTTCAGCTTCGTGGGCTACTTCAGCCAAACTGCGTGAGTGGCGTGTCCGTTAAATGGTGGTCGTCCAGTTGGTTCATACTTAATCGTTCACATTTGAGGGTTTGGCACCAGACAATAAAGTTTGTTTTGGAGAGAGCCATGGACTCCTAATATTCCTTATTATGCATTGGTCTGCTGGTCTTGATCATCAGTATTAACTGCAATCATTAGCTGATGCCCTTCTTCCCCAGGAACCTGTATGAAGCAAAAACGGTAAGGCCATGTGATAAGGGTTAAGGTAACTTCACTTCTCAAGGATTAAGGAGATCTTGTGGACCCCAAACATGGTTGGTCATTAAGGGTGCATGACATCCTGCTGCTTATTACTTGTGTTATACTACCATCTGCTGGCAGGAAGTGATATTGCCTTTAACATGAGCCAGCTTTCCAGATTTAGCTGGAACCCGAAACATACAGTGACAATGATCCGCAGACAACAAAAATACACTGCAGCAACACTGTAGGAGTTGATCAACCCCACCTGACATTATTCTGCTTCTAATCACCCACAATGTTAACACTGGGGGGTCCAGTGAACAGGGTCAACCAAAAAGAAGGCAAGGGGGCCACCCCCTGTTTTTGGAGATCCTCAGTTGGTGTCTGGAGCCTCCATTTTTATACTAGCTCAGCAGTAGAGATGCAGGGTCTATGGTCCTCACTGGTATCATGTGACAGCCTTAGAATTCTGAGTAACACAGGACCATATGAGGTCAGACACTGAACCAATCAATGTTTACCTCCCAGTATATGGAATCCTCAAAACATTCAGCATCCGATGGTGTGCCAAGAAAAGGAATCCTCAGTATGAAGCCTACAGGAAAATAAAAATATTAGTTTAATTATGGTGGATATGGAATTGAGATATACCTCACTATATATAATTAATATATATATATACATATATTCATAAACTGACAAGACATTCACATACGCAGTGAATCCACAATCATGACCAGTAAATTTATTGTCATAAAACATGCCATTCTCATTGACTTTGGCCTCGGGCCAGGATACTGCCCAGATTCAGGGGGGAGGGGCTCACCTGTTCCACATCTGTCAGCGCTCTACATTTTTGGACAATAAGGGGGAAGTTTAAATATTTGTATAACCACGATTTCAGTGTATTTATCCAAGCGTTACTGGTATGATTTACCTTGTCAAACAAAACGCACAGCCTCAAGAAAACAACCGCAGCCTCACACACAACTAGTTCTTCAACTTAAACCCACATTTACTCTTTAAGCTGCATGAGCTGAAACCGGAAGTATAGAAGCCTTTTTTTTTTAAATTTGGATATTTTTCTTACTATATTATGGTACGCACGGCATGCGTGCAACATTATTTCCTGCCCTACTGGTTGATATTTGGCTCCCTCTACTGTCTAAAAAGATTGTACACGTTTGTGAAGTGTAATGTGAGAAAACATTACTTTGCCAACAGAGTCGTTGTGAAATTGCCTTCCGTTAGAAGTGGTAAAGGCTATTAATGTTAGAATGCAAGGGATTTGCAGAATTCCATCTTGAAAAAACAAACTTCTATATCTGATATTTTATTTTGGGGAGAATGGACAAAATAATTGGTTCTAATTTGGCAGCAAATTCTGTTTGTCCATCTTTTTTAATTTTGTTTTAAAAAACCAAACCAGATGAAATATGTTTAATGTCACCAAATGTAATGATAAGCCTCTAATGTCACCAAATGTAATGATAAGCCTCTAATGTCACCAAATGTAATGATAAGCATGTAACCTATGAGTCTAAGCATCACAGATAGGACAGTCCAGTGTTTTTGTGTGTGTATGCAACAGGACTGTATATCAGATTGGAAACCCTGCCCATATTTTCCAGTTCTACAGACTTGCCTCACTCTACCACACCCATATTATCTATAACCCTAATCAGGGGTACTGGATATTATATAAACTTCACCAGTTCTATGATAGGATATTCGGTCATGAAATTTGGGGGCTCATATTCCCAAATGACTTGACTGCTTCTTTGCTTTTATGATTTAGTTATAGGTATATTGTTTGGAGTGGCCCTGACCTAACCCATCCATCTGGGGCCAAGAAAGATGAAAACAGAATATGGCACATCCTCCTTCTCCCAACACAATGGTGCAATAATTACAATCACCAGTGGTCTGGCAACTCACCTACAATTAAGCCTCCAATCAGGGCAAAAGTCAAAGCCACTAGCAACGCCAAACCTTGGTAAAGTGCTTGGCCCTTAGCCGTGCGGCTTCCATCAGCAAGTAGCGGGAATACATCAGCCATCCTAGGAAACACAATAATATTTCATTTTCAAGGTTGAAGACAAATGTTGTTTTGCTGTGAACAAAAAGCTTAAAGGTTTGGGAAGACTCACCCGTCACCATAGATATCCGCTGTAGCAACAGATGCTACAATTACACCAATTAGTGCCCCCAGGATCCCTGGCATCCCATGGAGGTTGTGCACCCCACACGTGTCTTGGATTTTCAGCTTGGAATCCAGTTTGGGCTGTAGGAGATAGTATGGGACACACAGGCCACAGGAAAGGTCAGTTTCTATATCCTCCAAGAGTGAAATGCGACAGTAAACATAAAGTAAGTGAACAGACATTGGTTACAGAGACTGATGTTCAGACATACCGTTAAAAACTTGTATCCTAATGTAGATATAGTGCCCGCAAGGATTCCGGCAATCATGGCGCCAAATGGAGTCAACATCATCTCCGCTGCAGTACCCACTGCCACACCGCCTGCCAACGCTGCATTCTGTATATGAACCTGACGGCAACATACCACCACAATAATGCCTCAATGTTTGGAATAACATTTCTACGAATACGGTTTACACCTCTTTAGAGTACAATGTCCCATTATCGCACCTTATGACTTCTTATAGCTTTCATTTAACTCCTTGCCTTCATTTTCCCATAATAAACTAAAACATTAGTGGATATCTTGGATACTTGTAAAATGTCATTATGTCCATTACAGAAGTGTTAGACTGGTCAACTCCAAAAGGATGTTTATCAGTACCAGATGTTGACCAATATAATAATCCTGCACGAACATCGAGCTGAATTTTTTTGGGATCACATATGATGCCATCTTTTTATATATTTTAGTGGGATTTGATATGTTGTACCACATTTTTCAATGTTATTAATGTCCCCACTATCCAGGTACCCAGTACTGTGGAGAGGTTTTCATCAATCTGCAAAAAGGTTATGCTGAACTTAAGATAAGACTAAAGGTTAAATAAAGGAGGTATGGACCACCTCATTCTTTACTATGTGCGCTTACCATATCCAGCTTTCCGTCTCCATTGAGCAAGGCTGAGAAGGCAAAGGTACCCAGTGTACAGGCGGCCAAAGAGTAATATGTGTTCAGTACTGTCCGGTGTTGGTCATCACCATGAGCTGTGATGGCTGAGTTGAAACTTGGCCAAAACATCCAAAGATATATAGTTCCTAGGTTTGAATGATCCACAAGAGAAGAAGACATTAACATTTGGCCTGGATTGTATAGATTATATGCAAAGCCACTCCTTAGAATTAGACGACACAATCATGTGTAATAGTTTACTTAATCCCTTACCCCCAATCCTTTACCCAATTACCAGAAGGTCAGGAGAATCGGAATCAGAGGAGGGGTGACCTGACCCAAGCTATCGATGCTATAACTCTATTCACCTCAACTTAACATTGAAACAAAGCTAACATTCCCTACGTGTTCTATGCTCTGGTGAACTTGTTAGGAAGCAAGTCAAAATCCCAGTTATGTTCCCATACCTATCATGGCAAATAGATCGGAGTGGTAAACAGATCCCTCTCTCTCTCGGCTCTTTTCCAGGTGAGGCCTGTAAAGGACCCGAGACACGGTCAGCCCAAAATATGCACCGAAAGTGTGAATAGTCATAGATCCTCCGGCATCCTTTGCCTGAAACAGAAACATATTCGGCATTAACACAGTCTGAAGCAGAATGTCCTGAAAACAAAAACATCAAAGCAATGCTTGGAATGCCAAGGTCCTTTATGTTTGTTTTTTTTTTAAGTTTATCATCTCCTTATTCTGTGAAACATTATATGGTGCTAGGGGAGTTTTAAACCCTAGGATGTTTCTGGCTTTGCCACTATATGGGATTTAATGTTTGGCCCATTCCCTTCTTGAATACAGGTGACTCAGTTAAGGATATTAGACTAGCTTGGCCACCTCGTTTAAAGGATGGCTTCATGCAAAAATTATGATAAACACCAGGTCTTCTTGTTTAGAAAGTTCCCAGGTATGGTGCTAAATATATTATATATATATATATATTATATATATATATATATATATATATATATATATGTATATATCATGTTGGTAATTACTCACGTGCCACAGGTTTAGCATGAGAACCAATGTACGGCAAGACTTACCCCAAGAATATTAAGGATGATATACTCATTAATACCAAAGAGAGTAACTTCAAAGAGGGTCATCACAATGAGCTGGACAGGACTGGTCTTCCCCAGAATTGCTCCAAACGAGATGAGAACAGCCCCGGTGCAGAAGTCTGCATTAATCATGCTGTAATATATCAAGGAATAGTAAAGGCACAACCCAGAGTGGATACGTAGTGCAGGGTTTTGCACTGGGATATTAAAAATATGAACTGAATTTTAAGTTGCAACAGCCGATTGGGAACACTGTTTATGCACTTCATTGCTTAACAGGTATTCCTAGGTGAAGGATTCGTGCTAAATAATCCATCCACTTTCCAGCTTTTGAAAGGGTGAAGCAGATAAGACTTTTATTGATCTCCCCCTTGCATCTCCATGTGACATTATGAAATGTAGATCAAAGGCTACATTTCCCTTACTCAATTCCCTCTCTGAACGAAACTAGAGCTTGCAGGCTGTGCTGCACATGTGTGCTACAGTGCAAAATCACTGATTATTAGCTCCACTGTTAATGTCCACGAGATGACTGTCAAGTCAGCAAAGGGTTTCTGGACCAGTGTGGATTGAAGTGTTTATAGCACTGTAGCTGAAGCCACACAATTACATACAATGGGGACTGGTGCAGCGAGGTTGCTGCAGAACCTCTTTGTCACAACTGCTCAGAAGTCTCATATACTACATCCTAAATACCTTATGGGCCAAGTTCATCCTCTGCCATCATGAACAATTAGTCCTCCCGTGTTGTTTTAAAACTACCAGCTTTGTACATACCGATATATATGCTCTGTGTTCGTGTGCTGTGCTGGTGCAGGAACACCTTTTCACCCTACCCCTTGTAATGCTCTGCAAAGCTGTGGATATTTTATCATATTGAGGATCTTGGGGCTATAGAGTTTCTGCTCTTCCTTTTGCTCTAGACACCTAGGGATGAGTATATAAAGGGGTGCAGTGGAATTTGATTGCCCATTTGCCCCCTGACCTATTGGGATTTATCAATAAAAGATAATTGTGTTTTTTGATGTTATCAACCGGAAGCCCTTTGTTACCTTTGAACATGGCCAAGAGTCTGCATGTTACCAAAAGTGGTTGCTGGTGGCTCTAGTACTTTGTCTTGCTCACTCACCTTTCTATACCAACATGGATTTTGCCATCATGGAAGCCGTGGAAAAATCCCTGGATGAGAGTTGACCACTGTAGGGCAAATGCTGCAATTAGAAAGTTGAAGGCCACGCTGCTGAACCCATAACATTTCAGAAAGGTCATCAAAAAGCCAAAGCCAATGAAGATCATCGTGTGAACATCTTGGAAACCTTTAAAGAAAAAAAAGTAAGAGTCAAATGGAATACTTGTTGATGGATTTGTTTTAAATGGCCAGTAATGGAGCACAGTTACAGTCGGATGTCTGTATGCTATGCACAGACATCCTCTGATACTGCTGACACTTCCAGCGGCCATTCTGAACCAAAATATTTTGGAGTCAATGGTTAAATAATCTAGAAATGGCCACTAGCACTGCACTGACCACAAAGAAATGTTCTCCATATTAAAGCCGATCATTTCTTCATTCCAACTCTGATGGCCAGAGTAAATATAGCTACACGTGACATGTTGGCAGGTTATTTACCATGTATTCCACAATCAAGCATTTTGTCCTGGATCAGAAATCTCTCCTATCCCCTTATTTGTGTGGATACATGCTAATCTATACTTCAAACAATCTTTGTGTCCTTGGCATCAGCACCTGAGAACATCTAGTCTGGTGATGCAGCTTTGATCTTATTCAACGGATTCTACACTTCTACCTCTCCCAAAAATAAAAGACAGAGTTTAGTCTATCAGTCTCTGTGTCATAATGCAACTTAGCTGATCGGTCTCAGAATGAGTCAACAAGGACGTCCACACGTCTGTAGTTGGAAAACTACAGCTTTAAAGATCTTTGGTGGAAAACATTAAAATTTGTGGACCGTAAAAGAGTGATGATGGAAGAAACTGCAAACCTGGTGAAGTGTTACACTGGCTGCAGTCGGTGTTTTTATTCTTTATTTTTAACCCCGAGCACAGGGTCAGAATTGCTCTAACGTAGCAGATTATTTTAGGATATGGCAAGCCCATTTACCTGCTGGTTTATGATATAATTGTGTGTCCCACTGCTCTGATTAATCATGATACACTCATTATTAGCATGCAACTCAAGACCGTGAACTAGCACAAAGGCCAGGGAGATGTTATCATGTTTAAGTGCATGGGGTCAGATGCTAATTTTGCCTCTTTATTAATGTTTCGTAAGACATCACCTTGAGTATTCTCTTCTGTATTTGGCAATAACATACATTAGGGAACTGGAAGGAGTTCAGAGAAGGGCAACAGAGCCATTAAATAAAGGAATGGATGATTACGATTCTGAGAACAGGCTTTCCAAATTGGGTTTCTTTATGCTGGAACAGATTGGGCTAGGAGCGGTTATGGTTACCATATACAGGTTTATTAATGGTCAATACAAAGTACTTGCCCAGGATCGTTTTGCACAGAAACCTCGGCATGAGGTGAGAATGTATGAGGGCAGGCACACTGATCATTCATTGTTTAGGGAAATTTGCTGGTATATTGGCTGTACCATCAAAAAACAAACAAACAGACACTAAGGTCAATGGGCTGCGACCTTCCAAATGATCACTATGTGTGTGATCCACAGAAGGTGATCATACAAACATAACCACCTGATGATATTTTCACTGCTAGTGCCACGGTGTCAGTGCATACAGTGCAAAATGTGGTGCCCCTCATAGTCACCACAAACAGAAAAAAAAGGAATGGAAAAAAAACATTGCACAGATAAAACTTGTATCAAACACAACACTCAAACAGCTCAATATCCGGTATTATTTACTGCAGGAAACAGGTGCTATGTGTGGTTTTATATTGGCCTTTATTTCATACAGCTGCTAGGCAGGCTCATAGTGTAAACTCTAAACTTTAAAAATGTTTCCAGCAGTCTTATCTTCCCAGCCTGCTCCATTACTGTTCCCTTTCTAGGGAATACACCTCACTAAGGCTGGAAGCAGATATAACAGCTCCAGCCCCAAATTCATCCAGCCGTGTCTTTATGGACCTTGCTTTGTGAAGTGGGGCACAGTCATGAAAAGGGCCTTCTCCACACTATTCCCACTTCCACTGATCCAGAGTTTGATCTGACAATTGGCATTGTGATGTGAGGCCTCTGAAACCCACTGCATAAAGCTCCTGCCACACCGTTTTTGTGCTGATATTAATACTTGTGGATGTTTTGAACTCTTCAGCTAGGGAATCAGCAGAGCATTGGTTGCTTTTACTCACCATGTGCCCCAGCACTCTGTGTCCCCACTCGGTGACCCCGCTCGGTAAACCCCGCTCGGTGACTTAACATGATTTTTTTGGATTTGTAACAAATTTGCTGTTGTTCCTAAACACCTCCGCTTTCCCACAGTACCCATTACAGTTGACTGTGGAATATCTTGCTGGGATGACATTTCACAAACTCACTTATCACAGTACCATGTGTGAATTTACTGTGCTTTTTCAGAATGACCCATTTCTTTCACAAATGTATTGTAAATGCAGACTGCATGGCTAGGTGCTTGATTTTATATAGCCGTGGCAATGAGTCGGATTCAAACACCTGAATTCAATAAGTGAGCGGTGTCCCCCAATACGTTTGTCCATATAGTGCAGGGGTCCTCAAACTTTTTAAACAGGGGGCCAGTTCACTGTCCCTCAGACCGTTGAAGGGCCGGACTATAGTAAAAATAAAAACTATGAAGAAATTCCTATGCACACTGCATATATCTTATTTTGAACAAAACGAGAACAAATACAATATTTAAAGTAAAGTTAAATCAACAAACTTACCAGTATTTCAATGGGAATATTATGCCAGTCAGATGGCCAGGAATATGATGCCATTCAGATGCCCAGGAATATTATGCCATTCAGATGCCCAGGAATATTATGCCAGTCAGATGCCCAGGAATAATATGCCAGTCAGATGCCCAGGAATATGATGCCATTCAGATGCCCAGGAATATGATGCCATTCAGATGCCCAGGAATATGATGCCATTCAGATGCCCAGGAATAGTATGCCATTCAGATGCCCAGGAATATTATGCCATTCAGATGCCCAGGAATATTATGCCATTCAGATGCCCAGGAATATTATGCCATTCAGATGCCCAGGAATATGCCAGTCAGATGCCCAGGAATAATATGCCAGTCAGATGCCCAGGAATATTATGCCATTCAGATGCCCAGGAATATTATGCCAGTCAGATGCCCAGGAATAATATGCCAGTCAGATGCCCAGGAATATTATGCCAGTCAGATGCCCAGGAATATTATGCCATTCAGAAGCCCAGGAATATTTTGCCATTCAGATGCCCAGGAATAGTGCTCGTTATCCCTCCCTCCTCCCCCGCTTCCCCATCACTTACCTCCAGCTGCTGTGTCCCCGGACGTCTCTCGCGGTGTCCTCCTGTGGAGGAGGGAAACAGTTACCGGATCCGGATGTGACGTAACGTCACATCCGGTCGCGGTGAATTTTTTTTTTTTTTTTCTTCCTGCAGCCGCATCCTTTGCGGCTGCCAGAAAGAAAAAAAAAAATAAACGGGGTGGGTGCCGGCAGCACCCCCCGCGGGCCACATAAATGTCCTCGGCGGGCCGCATGTGGCCCGCGGGCCGTAGTTTGAGGACCCCTGATATAGTGTATGTCTGTGGTGTCTCCCATTTATGACATCACCTTGTGGCTTAATATGCAAATGACTCTTCCCACAAGCAATTAGTTTGCGTATCAAGCCACAGATGAGGTGATAATCAGAACACACCACACACACACACATTAACATATATTATATTATATAGCATTTAGCAGTATTTTAGGAATTTGCATGTAGTTTTGCACATAGATAACTTTCCATCATTGTGTATTCTGTTCAGTCACAGTATATGCAGTCGCTCCAATCACAGAGATACAGCACACACAGGATTCATATGGGTCTGATTGATTTAGTCCCCATGAGCTTTAGTTCTAATATGATTCAGGTTTTACCAGTTCCACTCTCAGGCTTTACCTGTAACCTGCTTGAGTCAGGGAAATCCCACAGGTGTTATCACTGTGTGTGTGTGCTGACCCCAGCATGCTTTGTGATGAGTTCAATGCTTTGCTTAAAATCAGATTTGCTGGCCGAGATATATGTTTTAGACATACATGTAGATTGCAGTCACGCCCACAAGAATTCTTATTACATTAAAGTTTGAGGATAATTCTGCCTCTTCTCTGTTAACGGGTGTGACACAGGAGGCAGTGGCTCCCACGATGTTGCTGTTTTTACCAGAAATACTTTAGACTGTGTTTGGGGAGAGATTTTGGAGTTTCCCGCTGAGTGTCTGTGATCATTGTTTTTTTGTTGATCTACACATACACAGTGGTGTATCTTGGTTTTGTGCTGCCCTAGGCAGACAAAATTCGGGCACCCCCCCCCCACACACACTCACGTTGCACACCTCCGACATGCCCCATCACCCGCGTTGCACACCCACGACATGCCCCATCACCCACGTTGCACACCCACGACATGCCCCATCACCCACGTTGCACACCCACGACATGCACCATCACCCACATTGCACACACATTAAATGTCCAATTACCCCATTACATGCCACCATCACCCTCATTACATACCCCCACCACATCCATTACATGCCCCCATCACCCAGATTAATTGGATGGAGCTAAAGCTTGTTGAACGGTGGGGAAGGGAGTTAATATGTTTGAAGCACCAGAAGTGTGCTTTAACACCCTCTGGCAAAAGTGCCGCCCTACGCGAGTGCCTTGTTTGCCTTGTGGAAGATACACTACTGCACATACAACACATTAACTCTCATTCCTGATCTACCCAATCTCTGTCCAAGTGAAGCAAACCATCTGGTATAGCTTAATTCTTTCTATAGAACATAACCGGACAGGTAATTCTAGCCCAGCCATACCTGCAGACTGCTTGTACTATAATGGTCTTTTTCATGACCCCCTGAGAGTGAACGATTATTTACTAAATGGTGAATGCTGGCCTATTTCACAAAGTTCTGGAGTCATTAGCTGAAAACTGTACAGCAAGTTCACTTATTTAATTACAGCCCTTCAGGATGTATGTTTTAGATGTCTTCCTCATTAATGGGACAATATGGTTACTGTAACTATACATGCCAGACAGGCTCAAGATCTAAAAGCTGATTGATTACCGTGCAATCTTACCCCATGCTGACCACTTGCCTCCTACTTAATACCTATTCTGCAACCGCTGTGGCGTTCTCCCTGCCTTTACCCCACCACATCTTGTTTACAGAGCTAAGACCAATCTATCAATTAAACCAACAGGTTTTGGGATCTGCTCCCCTGTACATGGCAGGGACAAACCGTGGCTTTAAAAGCTCAATGATGATCATTGTGAAGAGGCTTTTAGATAATAACTTCTCCGAATCTCCTTTCTACTTTTAGATTCTCAGTTGACTTGAATGTGTAGCTTCTTCATCAACAAATGGATCTGTCAAAACCTGACTGATTGGCCTTTGCCGCTGTCAAAGAATCCTGCTAATCCTGCTGAGATGCCCTGCGGTCCAGTTGTACCCTACTCACTCACTAACAGGCTCTTCAGGATGCTACCAGCTGCAGAGTTGGATGAACATGTATTAATAAAGAGACTGGTACTCCTCTGCTGGCATTTACCTGGGCTGGGAATCATGGGAGTGTTAGAGCAATAGTAGTGGGAGAACGGATTCTCAGTGTGCCAAAGTAAATCAAAGTTAATTGGCAGATTAGCACTTTATTCATGTAAGAGAGAATTGCAGGTAATTGAGGTCAGAATTTCAAACTGAATGTCAAAGCCAAGTTGGAAACATTCTCCAATTGAGCTTTACTCCAACCTTGGCTACTTTACCTTAAGTCTGAAATGACCTCATTCATTTGCTCTTTCATAAATCAAGTGTCAATGGGCAGTATATCCGGGTATACACCCCCCAGTGCCAGAAATAAAGCAGCTCAGGAGCTCAACTCACTGAAGATTAGGAAAATGTATTTACTGCATACAAAAAATACAAATATTAATAAAATGTTTAGCATAGCGGGAATGACATTGTATGTCAGGATCTAAGCATAATTAACCATAGACCTATTAGTTCACCAATGGAATAAACTACCCCAATGAAAAAGAAAATGTATCATAAGTCTGCCAATTATTAACAGATGTTCATAAAATAACACAACTCTCTATTCTCTTAATTAAAAAAAAATATATATATATATATAAAAAAACATTTTTTTCCTTTATCATCTATAGTAATGAACCTAAAAACATAATTAAACATTTATACGGTGACCAGACCACCCGTTCTGAGAAGATGCTGTCTGCCAGTGTAATCCCGTAGCATATTAATATAGGAAATAAAAGGATCTCTCTCTCATTTGCACGGAACATCTGGTCAATTTATAGCGAGTCCAGGTATTCAATTCTGGTGGCCGCAGAGAAGTGGACTAGTGGATTTGTTTCAGGGCTTTTAGTAGTGGCTGCATTTGAGAAGTGGAATAGTATAGACAGATAAAGCATGTGACCAATATATCACTGTACAGAAATATCTGTGTGTATGGTTAGCATACACACCCTCTCTCAGTATGAGTAACTAAGCATGTGTTTTCTGTTTACGGAAAGGGTTCAGTCTGTGAAAGTGCAAGTGAACAGCCACTAATGGATGTGCAGCCCTGACTACGCACGCACACACACACACACACACACACACACACACACACACACACTGCCTGTAAATGTTATACCACAACAACTCTACATACCACAGGTTATAATCAAGCTGAACAAGGAGTGGATCAACTACAATCTGAAATTAAAGTGATGGATCTATTGGAATCTGTAGTTGATGGATCTTTTGGAATCTGCAATTAAAAGGGATGAATCTACTTAATCTGCAAATAAATGCCGGTGGACTATCCCATCAGGGAGAAGACAAATATTGATAAATCCCACTGTGCCAGGGATTTTGCCAAGTGGCCTATTTTAACCAGTGTTTTGCTGGCACCGTCACAATGGGAGCACTGTCCTGGTAAGAGTATCCCAGTAGTTTGACAGGCACGGGATGTAAAACATGCATTCATTGGGCGAGTGTTTGAAATCGGAGAGGACCGAAGCCATCTCTGCCCAGTTCATCCTTTAACCCTTTCAATGCTGAGAAGCGCGGCGTCTAGGGGCCAGCAAGCTGGCAGCACTTACTTGCATAGCGATAGTAAAAATCGTTATCAGCGTTGGAGGTGTTGTCTGCCTTCATTGAGTCGTGCCACTCGCTGGCATCCGTCTCCTTGTCATACCTCACAAAGATGGCAAAAAGCAGGATGGTGACGGCCTCGAGCACCAGGCAAACGACGGGCAGCTTGATCCTCATGTTGGTAGAATATTCACCCATGCTTGGTACCCTTTACGGTCACTGCATAAGAATAGGTTGGTGATCAGGTGAACCGGCACAGCAGGTACGACAGGGCAGTGAGTGAGCAATCTGCAAGTTTATTTCTCACTCTGTCTTTTTTGCTGAGACTTTGGCTCATTACATGCAAGTATCCGCCCTCTTTAAAGTGACTTCCCCCTCCCACAGGTTCCCACTCCCAGTCAGCGTGTCCTGGCACATCTGAAGATCCAAAGGTCCCCGTGACCGATATAGCAAGCCCATTTATTCACAGACTTTTGATAAAGATGAAACACGCTACCTGCCATATAATAAGACTTGTTCTCTGCTCACCTATAGAGACAAACTGCTGGACTTCAGGGTCTTTCTCCAGGGCAGGAATCATAGTTTGCACAAGTATTATTATTAAGTTTCGGAAATAAGTATGCTTTACAGGGGAATAATATGTGTATTTATTATACTGGGGTCTATTAACGAATAGGTGAGCACCAGATGAGATGAACACATCATGCCACTGGCTTATCTATACATTGTGCAGGGCCAAACCTGGTCCTGCAAGACGAACAGAGCTGGCCCTGTGTTATGCATTGATCTAAAAGGGAATACTTTTAAATATGTTAACATTTTGCAGTGTGGACAGTGTGCCAGAGCAGCAGAGAGCCAGGAATGGTGGAAGTGAAATAAAATGTGCTACAATCACCGAAAAATACTATGTAGCACTCTTGCTCATAGTGATAGGAGTTTTAGTTCGGCATCTGCTGGAAAGTGTGAAATTCTACCCTTTTTGTCTTGTATTAACTTTTTCTACCATGAATGAACACCGTATTGTCTCAATGTATGATTTTCAAAAGAGACACAATGGTGGTTATGTCTGGAGTTTTATAAAACTGTTTGTTATGTATAATGGTGATTGTGGCTTTTTATACATCCCGACACTTTGCGGTGCAGGAGAGGGACATCAGACATACACTGTTTTGCTCCCCGACACAAATCTTTTCAGCGTGGGATTTTTTTTTTGATACATAGACTGCGCCGGCACCGTGAGTGCTGTCACAACCATAATCTGCGTATTCGGCGGAGGTAGCACAGATTCCTGAAATTTGTCGGGAGTATGCTTGGTGCATAGGTGCACATGCCGTTTGCACTGGGTTTTTTATACATGGCCCACCATTGTGCGATTGGCGAGACTTGTTTTAATGTGTGGTTGTTATAATTATTAGCCTCTAATCACATAGCAAAGCACAGAGTATGTAGACAGACAGATATAAGTTATAATAGCAATTTAACATTTGCAGAATGTTTAGGAATATATGTCTATGATTAGAAATGAAAGTGGGTGGAATTGACAAGTGAACTGTAAAAGCCAGGTATTAATAACCGAGCTGTAAAGATTGACAAGGTGGAAAAGATTTCCAACTCTGCTATTAATGTCTGGTGTTTGTAGTTCACTTGTCCAGTCACCAGTGACCAGTCCAAAACTGTAGACCACTGACAGAGATTGGAGCCTTTCTATGTGCGAACCTGCATATCTTACATTCATGTAGCATACATGTTTGAACATGTGGCATGCTCTACCAAATGCAGAAATGTTTTTTTACTGGATCTCTTATCAGATCAGCTGCAGTGAGGGTAGACCAGGACCCAATCGCTTTGATCAGATGCTTTTCAATTCTTTCCACTCTTTAAATTTCACTTGAATCTTTTAAAAAGTCCCTACTCCTATTATATATGTTTAAAAAAAACAGGAAACAGATAGAACTTTGAGTTTTGTCCAAACATGTATGAAAACGATGTTCCTTATATATAAATATGTACATATTTTTACTGCCTGTTTCTTCTACAGATTGTGTAAACGCATGTGATCAGATAAATTTAGTGTACAGCAGATGTTTTAGCAATTCCCTGGCTGTTTATGTTGTAAACTTAGGTCAGTTGATCAGGATTTACTTAACATATGTTTACCCACAGCTGTGATCCAAGGCTTTGTAATATAATATAACTTCAGACAAATTACATGTGAGACTTGGAGATAATCATTTGCCACTGAATGTTTGGACCGGAGCATGCTCTGTGTTGGCTCTGTTGACAATGTTAGGCTAAGCTATGGGTATATAGGGAGACTTTCAAACTAGACATTTCAAGGCCGGCCTCAAAATCATCCCAGTACAAGTGGAGAATGGGGACAAGAACCTCCTAGAACAGGGTCTCCTTAAGTTGTCCCAAGTTAATGCCTTGGGAGCACCCCAGATTAATAGCCCTGGGGTCACCTTGACACATTTGTTAAACAGAAAAAGAACTAAACAATATAAACACTTTCCTTCTAGTGTAGCATGATACATATCCCATTATTTCACTGTATTTACCTTCTCTGTGAAGTAATACTTGCTGTACATTTTGATTTGGATCACCACCATAATGTCCCTTACCCCTTCCATTAAGAAGACTAAGTACAAAGCCTTTTCATATATTCCTTCCTTTCACTGTTTGTTGTTCCAATAAATTGTGCAGCAATATTATTACACCAAACATCTTAAACGGTTTCTCTGTTTTGTAACTGGAATAAGCTGGACACAATTGAAAACAATCCTAAACAATACAAGGTGATTCATTTTCTTATTATAATTATTACTATAAGAGCCTGCTCTAGCTGGATGGATTGGATCATTCCTGTCTCTATTGCCAGGAGGTTGTATGTTTAGCGTGGCCTTCAGGAAGCAGCCATATTCCTTTTCCAGAGCTGTGATGTACCGGTCAGTTTAATGATTAAGCTTGATGTCTTCTTTAACCAAAGACCCTTATGGAAAATATATACAACATTAAAGGGCCATTGCAGTTTGTTTCTGAATTTTAGCCAGAACCACTATACCTTTCGTTTGGTCCTTCAAAATCAATAAATACATGATGATATTTCTTTTTAAATTAAAAAAAAGGGGATATTCGGTCACCTTCCTTTTATCCCATTTCTGTTTACTAATCCGTGGAACTAGTCCAAACACCCTGTACACTTGCACTTATTTCTTAATAGACTGGAATGAGCAGTTACACAATCACTGTCCGTCTGATTGTCCAGTGTATACTAACCCAGTCTGTTGGACTAACAACAAGCCCAATTAATATTTAACCACACATTGTAATGCAATGGCGCATGACAATACTAAGGCCAAAAGTATGGCACACCGAAACTGGCTGACATGACTTGAACCTTCTTTTATGTACATGTTTTGGTTCGTTGATGAAGCTAGATAGGTAAACATATGGGGGAACGTTGGTAAGTCAGGAAAAGGGGCCTTGGGTAGTTGGCAAAGGGGGTATCAGGCACCTTTGTGTTGGGATTCGAATTTAGCCACTGTCTTAGTGTTTCATGGTGCATCTAAAATAATAAGCTTAACATCTGATATCATAGAATGATAAGGGACAAGATCAAGCAGGTATAGTGCAATGAAGAGACAGAAATTACCGGATTTACTAGAATCTAATGCACACCTTTTTTTTGCAAAATTTTGTCTCCAAAATATGAGTGCACATTAGAACGGATGGCACATTAGATTCGCGTATGTTTTATGATGCAACTTAATCCAAAACCACCAAAATGTTGCTATAAACAAAAAAGAAAGCCCAACGCAATAAAGACAAACTGCGGAGGCGTACTACCCTCTCTTACTTATAGAAACTCCATCATATTGTTGTATAGTAGTGTAATTTATAACAAAATGATCATAACGGGTAGCATAAACTGATTGGTATAAAAAAAGAATAAACATTGTATATCATGTCTATGAGCAGCAAATGCATAAACATTGTATATAATGTCAATGAGTAGTAAATGCATAAACGTATATCATGTCAATGAGCAGCAAATGCATAAACATTGTATATAATGTCAATGAGTAGTAAATGCATAAACATTGTATATCATGTCTGTGAGCAGTAAATGCATAAACATTGTATATCATGTCTGTGAGCAGCAAATGCATAAACATTGTATATAATGTCAATGAGTAGTAAATGCATAAACGTATATCATGTCAATGAGCAGCAAATGCATAAACATTGTATATAATGTCAATGAGTAGTAAATGCATAAACATTGTATATCATGTCTGTGAGCAGTAAATGCATAAACATTGTATATCATGTCTATGAGCAGCAAATGCATAAACATTGTATATAATGTCAATGAGTAGTAAATGCATAAACATTGTATATCATGTCAATGAGCAGCAAATGCATAAACATTGTATATAATGTCAATGAGTAGTAAATGCATAAACATTGTATATCATGTCTGTGAGCAGTAAATGCATAAACATTGTATATCATGTCTATGAGCAGCAAATGCAGGAAAAATTAGCTGGAGTGAGGGGTGGGTGGCAAGACGGCATGCTGCCCACCTTAAAGTGCCGCCTCTGTTCTCACAGGTCACTTTGGTGTACCCCTAATTCAATGTGTCGAGACCAAATTATTGCAGACCCTACGTGTCCATTAGGGCTCTGTTTATAAAGATGATTGGGTTCACTAACTGGGAGCCATAATGATTCATTTAAAGCAACATTGGATGATGATCAAGAAATGCAGTAATGTAAACCTCTGACACCATTTCTAATTTGCTTTCTTGCATCACATCAGTGTTGGGAACCAGGAGACTCAGTGGTATGGAATGTTGTCAACATGCACATCAGATATCTAGTGCTTATTATACATATAGGAAGACACCAGTTCATCACACACCTTTAAGTGACATGTTTATTTGGCGAAGGCGATCAGTCAGACTTGGAAGCTGCTGATGTTAAATAAGAGAAAGTTTTCAAAATATTGGTCCCGACAAGCAAGATTTTGTATTATCTCATCACATGAGCCAGAAGATCATACTGCCTTTCTTACTGGTTCACTTTTGTCTAGGAGCAAATCCTGATCAATGGAACTGTTGAAAAGTACTTGAGGCCAACAAACATAACACAAACCACTAGAAAAATGACCATCTCCTCATAATGTCTGGCACCAGTGTCTGGAGAAATGGAGATTAATATTAGCGTTAGTGTATATCTTGCAGTTACTTAACACAACGTAAAAACTAGATAATAATATGAGTAATAAGCAAACAATGTTATGCTACAGTTCTCATGAAGGGTGGGTAATAATATTGTGGCCACAGACATTGAAGGGTCAGGAGTTTCTCAAAGAATGTATTGGAATAGCAAGATGAATTTCCTGAGAAGTGTGTGTCTATACGGAGACAGATGAGACAATATGATAGGAATGATTATGAAGGTTGCCATTTAATTGCAGTTGTGTACACCTGTAACACATCATCTTTATACAAGACTATTTTACTGCATATTTTCACATTTCACAACCAGTCTTTTGTAAACACAGATCGAAACAAGCTTGCTAGTCATAAAAAGGGTTACATGGAATGTAACTATGTTTACACTGATATATAAATGTTTTGTAGGCCTGTTATTTATTCATTCGATGCTTTCTCCCTCGTGATCCTATTGAATGTCACTCCGGAGGGTTTTCACCTGCACCTTTTGACCAGTGAAGCTCCATAGATCATCATTAAAGTGTCTGTAACCAAGTCTAGTCTATGTCCGCCGTGGATGATGTTGGTACCTACTCCGGCTGGAGTCTGAGATTTAATGTGTAGATGGTCAGAACCATACAGTGAGTGCGATGCTCCACCTTGAAAGACGAGATAGGTGGTGGTTTAATAGAGTTGGCTCGTGGCGGTTTTGATAGAGCTGGCTCGTGGCGGTTTTGATAGAGCTGGCTCGTGGCGGTTTTGATAGAGTTGGCTCGTGGCGGTTTTGATAGAGTTGGCTCGTGGCGGTTTTGATAGAGCTGGCTCGTGGCGGTTTTGATAGAGCTGGCTCGTGGCGGTTTTTACAGAGTTGGCTCGTGAAGGTCAAGAGGCAGTGGTCACTCTCCGAATTTTAAAGCTGATAATGGCCTAAAGCCCATATATAAAGTCATCAGAGTCAGCTCAAGTTTCATCGCTTTTCCCCCCTCAAATTTAGATTTTCATATGAAATAAAACATCATCTATCCAAACCACTGATCAAACACCTATAATGAGTGAAAGAAAAACATGTTGTTATGGAACTAATTTGTTTTGACATTGACACGTTAATATATGATATAATTGCCTTCCTTTGGAGGTGTTTTTTTACTGCACTGTTTACCTTCTTTCTGTCACTCTCTAAGCTCTTGTAGAAATACTTTCTATTCAGCTTCACTGTCATATGTAACAAACCAAAATGTTCTGTGTATTGGTTTTCAATGTTTCCTATTCCAATATTGGTTAACATTATCCGTGAGCTTCCTTTCCAAGCTATCTTGTCCGTCACATTTTGTTTTTTCCACTCGAGATAAAGGTATTTTGTATTTTAAAAGGGGCAACTCAAATAATTCCCATAATCCTTTCTTACAATAAAAATGGCGTCCGTCGTTACATTAAGTTATAGGTGGGCCACTCCTGCATCCTTTTTCTTTACGTGCTCTGGGTCATTTGCCTATTACTGTGTTACTCCCAAGTAAAGATCTCTCTAAACTGGAAGGACAAGTTTGGAAGTAAGCATTAAATTAATATTTTTTAAAATCAGGTTTGGTGTCGAGACAGCCAAGCCCAAATGGCTGAAGTGATAGCATTAGGTTACACATGGTTTCGTTCACTTGCATTTTTCGGTTATTAGCCATTTTCTTGATCGGCACAGTGGGAATAATAGCTAAAGCCTTTTATGACTTATGTAAACATGTTCCATTCTGGTTATACATTGCAATCTGGAACTACTTAAAAAAACTGGCTTCAATGAGTGATTAAAAGGCTTTGTTATAATGTCTGCTGCATTCATCAGTAAAATACTTACAGTAAAATCAATTCCTTCCCTATCACGCCTACACCACAATCATTTAAAAAAAAAAAAATCTTCATTTATTTTTTTTAACGTTAAATGCACTTTCCTAGATTGATTGGTGCATTTTAAAAGATACATTTAGAAAGCAAAATTTAATTTGCTTTCCCTCATTGTTAAAGGGACGCTGTCAATCTAAACAGTGCTTATAATGAGAGAAAAACAAATGATGAAAAATGATCCTGTACATTGTAATAGAAGACTTTCAGACAAATGCATAAAGTAAGAAAAAGATGTGTCTGTGGTGTCTCCTACTGATGACATCATTGTGTGGCTTGATATGACAATTACATAGATTTGCATATCAAGCCACTACAGACACTTTTAAAACATTGTCTACACTGTTCAGGGGTCGATTTGAAAAGTGGCACTTTTCATTTTCCCTTCACTAGTAGAAGCCTTTTGCCACCTGGCGATGTGCATAAGTGCATGCTGCTGGCTCAGCCAATCCAAGGGCATCTCCCCTCGCGTCACAGTTCCTATCTGCAAGTACAGAGAGAGACCTTCATTTCTGAAACCACCAACGGAGAGGATCTAGCTAAGGCTTCCTGCTGGTGCCATATGAAAACAACGGTCTCTGACTGAGAGGATGTCGGTGACCACCTCGGCATTGAGGCATCATAAGAAATCGTCATGGCTGCCAGTCAGAGCCATAATGTTATCTTCAGCTGGGTACTGAAATACCTTTTGATCATTTATGCTCACTATATTTTTGGAGCTATTTAATAGTTCTTTTTTTTTTAAACCCCTAATTTTGGGCAACGTAATATATTTAACTTCACCATTTTTGAGCATTTTTTTTTACATTAAACATATTTTCTTTTAGTCTACAAAATTATTTTTATATCCTAACTAATGTAACAAAAAAAAAAAAAAAGGATCAGAAAAAGTGCTTGTAGTGTGATTGTGATCAGTATCATTCACAGAGGAAATACAATTGTATCCTTCTAAATGCACTCTGACTACGCTACAAGCATGCCACTGTATTGATGGTAATACAAGAATTACGTGCTCCCAGAGCTTACCATCTACAGAGAATGGTCTCTTTCATTCCATCACTTTATCTAACAGTTATTTAGTAAATGTGGTTATATTGCTACTTTAGCAGTTGAAGAATTTGCCATACTTCTCATTATCGCATGTATCATATCACATGATTGGACAGTATAATCCTTTTTTATCTACCCATGTATCACATTAAGATAAGGTAAATCCAGTAACTTTTAAAGTGATTTAATGTAATCTGTAAAATGTGGAATATGTCAGCTAAAAAATGAACTAAAACTTGAAACACACAACTCGGTGGAATGTGGGTAGTTCCTCCCTAAAATGTTTCCCGAAAACCCCCCAGCTTTTGCAGTACACCATTCATGCTGAACCAACAGCAATTGCCAATCCATGGTGTGCAGCCAATGAGAGAGCAGCATTGGATAGTACCTGGTGAAAGCCTTCAGCCTGGAATATCCAGTGATTTACGATGATCACTTACTGTCAAAAGTTCAGCATATCTGTATATATCACATTTCTATCTCTATCTGTAGACACAGAACAGATTCTTAAAATTGCAAACAGAAGAACAGTATACATTCCACAGGCAAATTTCATGGGCTGTGACCATGCGGGCACATTTGTGTAGTCTGGGAAGTTAGATATATCTGAGGGTATTTGTGCATAAGTGTATAAAAATTTCACAGTTATGTAGTGTGTATCATGGAGCTCCACAGTAATAAAACTCACAGTAATGTGCAGTGTATCATGGAGCTCCACAGCAATACAACTCACAGTAATGTGCAGTGTATCACGGAGCTCCACAGCAATACAACTCACAGTAATGTGCAGTGTATCATGGAGCTCCACAGCAATACAACTCACAGTAATGTGCAGTGTATCATGGAGCTCCACAGCAATAAAACTCACAGTAATGTGCAGTGTATCATGGAGCTCCACAGCAATAAAACTCACAGTAATGTGCAGTGTATCATGGAGCTCCACAGCAATAAAACTCACAGTAATGTGCAGTGTATCATGGAGCTCCACAACAATAAAACTTGCAGTAATATGCAGTATGTATGAGATTCGTTTAGATTGCTGCTTTGTGTGCATAAGTGTATCACAGAACCCCACCATATTATTAATATAGACACTAGAGGGGAAGGGCTGTGCCCACTTTTTAAAATCCTTGAGATTTGTGTCTTGCCCATCCTTAAACCATTTTTTTAGGAGATCCATCTTGTCTGTTTCCCAAAGAAATCAGGCAGCATATTATTGTTGGAGAATTTTGATTTTGCCAAAATGTGCAGAAATCAAAACTGTAGCATGGAAGGAATACATTGATTTCAGTATCACACTGTGCCTACAAGCCCCACTGCCCGATACTGATCACAATCACACTGCAAGCCCCACAGCCCGATACTGATCACAATCACACTGCAAGCCCCACAGCCGGATACTGATCACAATCACACTGCAAGCCCCACAGCCCGATACTGATCACAATCACACTGCAAGCCCCACAGCCCGATACTAATCACAATCACACTGCAAGCCCCACAGCCCGATACTGATCACAATCACACTGCAAGCCCCACAGCCGGATACTGATCACAATCACACTGCAAGCCCCACAGCCGGATACTGATCACAATCACACTGCAAGCCCCACAGCCGGATACTGATCACAATCACACTGCAAGCCCCACAGCCCAATACTGATCACAATCACACTGCAAGCCCCACAGCCTGATACTGATCACAATCACACTGCAAGCCCCACAGCCTGATACTGATCACAATCACACTGCAAGCCCCACAGCCCAATACTGATCACAATCACACTGCAAGCCCCACAGCCCAATACTGATCACAATCACACTGCAAGTCCCACAGCCTGATACTGATCACAATCACACTGCAAGCCCCACAGCCCGATACTGGTCACAATCACACTGCAAGCCCCACGTCCTGATACTGATCACAATCACACTGCAAGCCCCACGTCCTGATACTGATCACAATCACACTGCAAGCCCCACAGCCTGATACTGATCACAATCACACTGCAAGCCCCACAGCCTGATACTGATCACAATCACACTGCAAGCCCCACTTCCTGATACTGATCACAATCACACTGCAAGCCCCACTTCCTGATACTGATCACAATCACACTGCAAGCCCCACAGCCTGATACTGATCACAATCACACTGCAAGCCCCACAGCCCGATACTGATCACAATCACACTGCAAGCCCCACAGCCCGATACTAATCACAATCACACTGCAAGCCCCACAGCCTGATACTGATCACAATCACACTGCAAGCCCCACGTCCTGATACTGATCACAATCACACTGCAAGCCCCACGTCCTGATACTGATCACAATCACACTGCAAGCCCCACAGCCTGATACTGATCACAATCACACTGCAAGCCCCACAGCCTGATACTGATCACAATCACACTGCAAGCCCCACGTCCTGATACTGATCACAATCACACTGCAAGCCCCACGTCCTGATACTGATCACAATCACACTGCAAGCCCCACGTCCTGATACTGATCACAATCACACTGCAAGCCCCACGTCCTGATACTGATCACAATCACACTGCAAACCCCACGTCCTGATACTGATCACAATCACACTGCAAGCCCCACGTCCTGATACTGATCACAATCACACTGCAAGCCCCACGTCCTGATACTGATCACAATCACACTGCAAGCCCCACGTCCTGATACTGATCACAATCACACTGCAAGCCCCACGTCCTGATACTGATCACAATCACACTGCAAGCCCCACAGCCTGATACTGATCACAATCACACTGCAAGCCCCACAGCCTGATACTGATCACAATCACACTGCAAGCCCCACTTCCTGATACTGATCACAATCACACTGCAAGCCCCACAGCCTGATACTGATCACAATCACACTGCAAGCACCACATCCTGATACTGATTACAATCACACTGCAAGCACCACCACATGATACTGATCACAATCACACTACAAGCCCCACAGCCTGATACTGATCACAATCACACTGCAAGCCCCACAGCCTGATACTGATTACAATCACACTGCAAGCACCACATCCTGATACTGATTACAATCACACTGCAAGCACCACCACATGATACTGATCACAATCACACTACAAGCCCCACAGCCTGATACTGATCACAATCACACTGCAAGCCCCACAGCCTGATACTGATCACAATCACACTGCAAGCCCCACTTCCTGATACTGATCACAATCACACTGCAAGCCCCGCCACATGATACTGATCACAATCACACTGCAAGCCCCACCACATGATACTGATCACAATCACACTGCAAGCCCCACAGCCCGATACTGATCACAATCACACTGCAAGCCCCACGTCCTGATACTGATCACAATCACACTGCAAGCCCCACAGCCTGATACTGATCACAATCACACTGCAAGCCCCACAGCCTGATACTGATCACAATCACACTGCAAGCCCCACTTCCTGATACTGATCACAATCACACTGCAAGCCCCATGTCCTGATACTGATCACAAATCACACTGCAAGCCCCACAGCCCGATACTGATCACAATCACACTGCAAGCCCCACGTCCTGATACTGATCACAATCACACTGCAAGCCCCACGTCCTGATACTGATCACAATCACACTGCAAGCCCCACAGCCTGATACTGATCACAATCACACTGCAAGCCCCACAGCTTGATACTGATCACAATCACACTGCAAGCCCCACAGCCCGATACTGATCACAATCACACTGCAAGCCCCACAGCCCGATACTAATCACAATCACACTGCAAGCCCCACAGCCCGATACTGATCACAATCACACTGCAAGCCCCACTTCCTGATACTGATCACAATCACACTGCAAGCCCCACAGCCTGATACTGATCACACTGCAAGCCCCACAGCCTGATACTGATCACAATCACACTGCAAGCCCCACAGCCTGATACTGATCACAATCACACTGCAAGCCCCACAGCCTGATACTGATCACAATCACACTGCAAGCCCCACAGCCTGATACTGATCACAATCACACTGCAAGCCCCACAGCTTGATACTGATCACAATCACACTGCAAGCCCCACAGCCCGATACTGATCACAATCACACTGCAAGCCCCACAGCCCGATACTAATCACAATCACACTGCAAGCCCCACAGCCCGATACTGATCACAATCACACTGCAAGCCCCACTTCCTGATACTGATCACAATCACACTGCAAGCCCCACAGCCTGATACTGATCACACTGCAAGCCCCACAGCCTGATACTGATCACAATCACACTGCAAGCCCCACAGCCTGATACTGATCACAATCACACTGCAAGCACCACATCCTGATACTGATCACAATCACACTGCAAGCCCCACTTCCTGATACTGATCACAATCACACTGCAAGCCCCACTTCCTGATACTGATCACAATCAAACTGCAAGCACCACCACATGATACTGATCACAATCACACTACAAGCCCCACAGCCTGATACTGATCACAATCACACTGCAAGCCCCACAGCCTGATACTGATCACAATCACACTGCAAGCCCCACTTCCTGATACTGATCACAATCACACTGCAAGCCCCGCCACATGATACTGATCACAATCACACTGCAAGCCCCGCCACATGATACTGATCACAATCACACTGCAAGCCCCACCACATGATACTGATCACAATCACACTACAAGCCCCACCACATGATACTGATCACAATCACACTGCAAGCCCCACAGCCTGATACT
Organism: Pelodytes ibericus; assembly: GCA_036172795.1. Taxonomy (NCBI): domain Eukaryota; kingdom Metazoa; phylum Chordata; class Amphibia; order Anura; family Pelodytidae; genus Pelodytes; species Pelodytes ibericus. Next base: position 46,749,786 of record CM069868.1, on the reverse strand, counting down.
GATCACAATCAAACTGCAAGCACCACTGCATGATACTGATCACAATCACACTGCAAGCACCACAGCCCATACTGATCACAATCACTCTGCAAGCCCCACAGCCTGATACTGATCACAATCACACTGGAAGCACTACAGCATGATACTGATCACAATCACACTGCAAGCACCACAGCCCATACTGATCACAATCACACTGCAAGCACCACAGCCCATACTGATCACAATCACACTGCAAGCACCACAGCCCATACTGATCAAAATCACACTGCAAGCACCACAGCCCATACTGATCACAATCACACTGCAAGCACCACAACCCATACTGATCACAATCACACTGCAAGCACCACAGCCCATACTGATCACAATCACACTGCAAGCCCCACAGCCTGATACTGATCACAATCACACTGCAAGCCCCACGTCCTGATACGGATCACAATCACACTGCAAGCCCCACGTCCTGATACTGATCACAATCACACTGCAAGCCCCACAGCCTGATACTGATCACAATCACCCTGCAAGCCCCACGTCCTGATACTGATCACAATCACACTGCAAGCACCACAGCATGAGACTGATCACAATCGCACTGCAAGCACCATAGCCTGAGACTATTCACACTCACACTGCAAGCCCCAGAGCATGATAAACATCCTTCCAGCTACTTAAAGCGATACCATTTGATTGCAAGCTTCCAAGACCGAGTTGCTAGGATCCTTCCTCAGGCATTAATGAGAAACTATCATTTTACACACAGACGAAAGACTGTGGACAATATTCGAATAACCTCCGCTACTGTAATTCAAGCAGCCTCCCAACCACAAACAATTGGATGTGAGGAGCACTCTTGACAAAGGCACTGTAAACGATACGTCTCCCTCCCAACAAAAGAGATTTGGGACCTGTGCACACATCCACAGCCCAGATAAACTACCAATGCCAGGCTCACATTTACCTCACACAATCAGTGGCTGCTTTATCAACCAACTTGGTAAATCTAATCATGTGTGTGACGTGCCCAAGAGCAATGTACGTGGGAGAAACAGGCCAAGCATTACACAGACATGGTATTAACTTCCGAAAATACAGATACACCAGTTGAAGGCAGCCCTGGACACAGCATCCAGCATGTGGAGCTTTTTGTACTGATAAATTTATTTCCAGATATCATCTTACAAATGAATAATCTTTTTACAAGCCCTGGACTTTCTGCAGTGGACTTATTTCAAACTTCACACATTTACCAGTAGCACTTTGCCAGAAATAAACTGGAAAACTGCAAGTCCAAACCATCCATATTTATTAAAAAAGACCTACTCTCTGCCTGAAATGTTCAAACAAGGATAATGCATGTAAGGGGTGTGTACAATATGTTACCTACAGCAAATAAACATGGAAAAGCCTTATGTAGGATAAGTACATACTCTACTCACCCATCCCCCAGATACTAACACACAGTGCTAACTGAGCATTGAGTTAATGTCTTCTACTTATTGAAAACTTCACCTAAATCACAATGTATTTGTTTTAGGGTGTGCCTTGATAAAACCTGTTTGAGTAAAAATATTGAATATCTATCATCATCAATGGTCCTGCCTTTAGCAGGGTACGGCCTCTTTATTAAAAAGAATAATATTCCTGTCTAATCCACATGACAGCTCTGATTACTACTCATAGCTTGGAACGTCAAACATAGTAAATTAGTACTGTATGCCATAAGGCATGTGAGGAATCTGGAAAAAGTAATTGAAGAAAAATAAATATCTGTTAGTTCTTGGCCCCCATTGGGAAATGCTAAGAACATTCTTTACCAGATAATATTCTACCCCCATCCCAAGCAAAAAGAGCCTAACCCTGCTTCTTACGTGAGCTTCATAGGTTATCATGATGCAGCTGTACTCTAGTGTTTTTGCATTAGGTGTATGTTTATATCTAGAATATACCCCTTACTTCTACTGTTTTAGTCACATGATTCCCCTGTGTAATATGGAATTCTGTATAAACAAGAAGAAATAGAAAAACAAAAAGAAGGAGAGAGAGCAAAAAGCTGCTGAAACCACAAAGGAAGGTTACTATAGTAATAAACAGACAGCCAGTGCTAATACAATAGGCTTTTAGTGAGTCGGACACCTGACGCGTTTCAATCTTCCTCAGAGGTGGGCTTTAGACATTACAATCTGATTGATTTACTGCGGAGAACATTCTTCAATATCCTGCGTTTTTCTTGCCTTTTTTCTTTTTTTTTTAAAGCTGCTAACTGTTGTTTTGTTATTAGTCATTATGTTTTAGCCTCATTTATGCCTTAGTAAGGGACCTAGCAATTTGGTCTTGAAAGCTTGCAATCTAACTCTCAGCTAGCCAATAAATGGTATCAATGTGTCCATAGATATGAACGATTCGGCCCATCTAGTCTATCTAGTGTCTGACAAAAAAAAAATCTGAGTACTTTCATTAGTCCCTGGCATTATCCTACTAGGACAGCCTTATACCTATCCCACGCATGCTTAAACTTCTTCACTGTATTAACCTCTACCACTTCTACTGGAAGACTATTCCATGCATCCACTACCCTCTCAGTAATGTAATACTTTCATTAGTCCCTGGCCGTATCTTATATCTAGGATAGTCTTATGTCTATACCATGCATGCTTAAACTCCTTCACTGTATTAACCTCTACCACTTCTACTGGAAGACTATTCCATGCACCCACTACCCTCTCAGTAAAGTAATACTTTCATTAGTCCCTGACCTTATCTTATATCTAGGATAGCCTTATACCTATCCCACCCATGCTTAAACTCCTTCACTGTATTAACCTCTACCACTTCTACTGGAAGACTATTCCATGCATCCACTACCCTCTCAGTAATGTAATACTTTAATTAGTCCCTGGCCTTATCTTATATCTAGGATAGCCTTATACCTATCCCATGCATGCTTAAACTCCTTCACTGTATTAACCTCTACCACTTCTGCTGGAAGACTATTCCATACATCCACTACCCTCTCAGTAAAGTAATACTTTCATTAGTCCCTGACCTTATCTTATATCTAGGATAGCCTTATACCTATCCCATGCATGCTTAAACTCCTTCACTGTATTAACCTCTACCACTTCTACTGGAAGACTATTCCATACATCCACTACCCTCTCAGTAAAGTAATACTATCATTAGTCCCTGGCCTTATCTTATATCTAGGATAGCCTTATACCTATCCCATGCATGCTTAAACTCCTTCACTGTATTAACCTCTACCACTTCTACTGGAAGACTATTCCATGCATCCACTACCCTCTCAGTAAAGTAATACTTTCATTAGTCCCTGACCTTATCTTATATCTAGGATAGCCTTATACCTATCCCACGCATGCTTAAACTCCTTCACTGTATTAACCACTTCTACTGGAAGACTATTCCATACATCCACTACCCTCTCAGTAAAGTAATACTTTCATTAGTCCCTGGCCTTATCTTATATCTAAGATAGCCTTATACCTATCCCACGCATGCTTAAACTCCTTCACTGTATTAACCTCTACCACTTATACTGGAAGACTATTCCATGCATCCACTACCCTCCCAGTAAAGTAATACTTTCATTAGTCCCTGACCTTATCTTATATCTAGGATAGCCTTATACCTATCCCATGCATGCTTAAACTCCTTCATTGTATTAACCTCTACCACTTCTACTGGAAGACTATTCCATACATCCACTACCCTCTCAGTAAAGTAATACTTTCATTAGTCCCTGGCCTTATCTTATATCTAGGATAGCCTTATACCTATCCCATGCATGCTTAAACTCCTTCACTGTATTAACCTCTACCACTTCTACTGGAAGACTATTCCATACATCCACTACCCTCTCAGTAATGTAATACTTTCATTAGTCCCTGGCCTTATCTTATATCTAGGATAGCCTTATACCTATCCCATGCATGCTTAAACTCCTTCACTGTATTAACCTCTACCACTTCTACTGGAAGGCTATTCCATACATCCACTACCCTCTCAGTAAAGTAATACTTTCATTAGTCCCTGACCTTATCTTATATCTAGGATAGCCTTATACCTATCCCACGCATGCTTAAACTCCTTCACTGTATTAACCACTTCTGCTGGAAGGCTATCCCATGCATCCACTACCCTTGCAGTAAATGTCCTCTTGTGGTAGTTTTTCTTCTTTTCCCCTCAATTTCTAAATATGTCAACCCTTTCCACATTATAATTTGGATAGCTCCAATGGAAAATAAAAAGTATTTCATTTAAATATGTGTCTATGATTAACACGCCCTACCGGAAAAAAAACCAGACCATTTGTGTTCTTTATGTTAACTTATTTCCTTCCCTTCATAGAACGTTTGTTATATAATCTGCTGTATTCTGCTGTGCGAGGTGCTGCATATTTGCATTGTCTCAGCTGTAACATTGGTCAGTGCATACCTGGCCACATCTGAAAACGGATCGAAACCCTTAAAATAAACAAGGCTTTTGTAAGACGAAAAAGTCACATATCAGTGGTTGCAATCAGCCTGCTGGAATTTCTCAGTGCTGAGAGGTGGCAGATGTAAGGGGAAAACATACAGGGCTTAACCAGCAGCAGGCAAGGTAGAGAGCTATGTGCTAGATACAATTCTATCAGACCCTGCATGACTAGAACAAGCAATCAACTTACAGTGAACCCCCCCTTCTCACGAAATATAAGTGAGAGGAATGTGCAATAATATTGTATTAAGTCACGAGAGGAGAAAAGCCAGGTTGAGTGGGCCCCCCATCAATCAGTAGCATTACTGATACCAGACTCCAGTGAGGGAGAAGATACAATGTTAGATCTGAATGCCAATCTTGCACCATGTCACTGAATCCCAGCTGTACAGTTGTATTCATTCTTTTTATCGTAGTTAAGATAACTAGGGACACTGGATGTACAGCATCCTGCAGAGACAAGAGGACAGGCCTAGATTATAAGATTCTCCAAAAATTGTCAGATCTGGCTGGGGGGTGCTACATATCCCCCCCCCCCCTTACTTTCCTTCAAGCACATCCTATGCTTCCAAGTCTTCCCATTGGCCTGTTCATTTGTGTATGAATCACAGTCTTAAAATGACTGTGAAGTGTGTTCTCCCATGAGCAGCCCACCTCTGCTGGTAGATTGTTCCATGCATCCACATCTCTCTATACATTTATTTCCTAGTGTTACACCTAATTTTAAAATAGAACTGTTCCCCTCACTGTAGATAATATTCTTATTATGTTCTTTCGTAAATGCCTTCATTTAACTATTTTAAGCAAACCCGCTTTTCAAGGTTATTACCGCGTACATTTCTGAGTGACACCAAATAAAATGATGACATTCCATCTCAAATAGTAACCAGGCTTCAAAGAAAACATGTACTATGCTTAAATATTTGACATTATATTAGGATACTATGTTATTGTTATTACAGAAGTGCTTAATCATATTCAGCAGTGCTATACAATGGGGATTAAACAAAATATACTAAATCGCTGCAGAAAAAGCTTAGACTCTTGTTTATGCTTGTTGTTTTTGCTTTATTTTTACTAAAATGTGAATATATATATATATATATATATATATATATATATATATATATATATATATATATATACGTAATCCAAAAAAGGTGCACTCAGCTAATGGGAAGCAAATAAGTTCAGCTCATGCCCGGTTGCAGTGTGGCTCCAAGTATATACCAGTCCAAAAAACCTGAAAAAATACATGCACTCACAGGTCTTTTCAATTGAGGAAATAGTGGTCTTTATAGTCGATAACCAAGTGGTAGTATTTCAAATACATAATGACATGTGGTCGACGTTTCGGTCCGAATCTCGGACCTTTATCAAGACCAAGGTCTTGACACACACACACACCAGTTAAATCTCATGAGCATAAACTGTTGAGCCATAGCACCACCTTGTGGCTGTTAAGGTATAAGTACAGCCATCATAATTACCCCAGTTTATGGGCATGCTGAGATAATTACATGTTCTCTGCCATACAAACTGTGGTTTGATCTTCTGGGATCCATTACATTTAACTCCTAAATCGGGGGCAACTAGTGTGCGGCCGATGGACTAATGCGACCTCTTTGACACTAAGTAGCGGCCCACCCGACTTACCATGTTTGCATTACCACTATAAATATACTCGTTTTAATAAAGTTCATTTAAAACTTGTTTTGAACTGGTTTTGTAATACTGCTAAATAAGCCAACATTTTTCTACGGCCAAATGACCAACAAACTATTCTTAACAATAATTAACAATGAATGCAGTGCAACACGCACATGCCTTTCAGATTATGCAGCTCACTTCAGAAAATACATGGATGCCCCTGATCTATGTGCTTAAAATACACACTGGACATAGTCAAATTAGTGCAGTCTTTCCTTGTAACCGTGCAGAAAAAGGGCCTAGCAATTATATATTTTTTTAATCCATACATTTGCTGCCGATCATAATGTTCATACCTAGCTGCAGGTGAACTTTTAGGAAAATTAAGACATTTAATAAAACCATAGTCTATAAACCATACAGAAGGATCATTGTAAAACCCTTTCCTAAATAGCATTATTGGTCTTAAACTGGCCCCAGTGGGGGAGGGAACAAACAGGTGTGATATGATAAAAATAGCACCATTATACTGAGGGTTGTCCAAAGGTTACACTGGACACTGGGCCTTTTTTTGTCTGGTGGTGTGGGACGGAAAGTTGGGCCAGAGAGGATTGTGGGGATATCCAGAACCTACATCCACATGTTGACATTTTCCCCAAATTCTAAGTCTCTGCATCATCGAGAGATACAGGGCTGGCATTGACAAGCCATCCTCGGGGCAGAACAATGACAGATTGTGTGTCCTGCCATTCTCGTGGGTTCACAAGGGAAGTGAACGACAGGCACACAAACTGTTTACTGACTTCTTGACAGAAGGGCAACTAGAACAGCAATCTTCTCTGTCTTGGACATTGCGCGAGGAGGTGTCACCTTCCAGAGACCGGCACAGACGCTCCTTCCCCAACCTGGTTAATTATAAAGCCTTTAAAAGATGCGGAATGTGTCGGCCCAATATCAGTGAAGGTTTGCTGGCCCCTCGGTGCATCAGGATGAAGATGAGCACAGCAGCAAGAAGCATCTTCTAAGGTGACTCACTTCTTCCAAGGTGAGACTTTCCCCATATTATTGGGGGTACGCCAATAAACAAAACTCCATTTATTTTATATCCATAACAGGACACCTTTCATCCTTTCTGTATCTGTCTCCTAGCTGGAGATATCTGAGGAATAATGACCAAACAGCTGAAATTGATTTTATTGTAATGGTTTCTTTGATTTAAAAAACACTAATTTCTTTTTTTGCAGATGGACACATGTCACATGCTTAAAACCTTTAATTAGGCCTAGGGTTTAAGAAATATGGCGTAACCCTTTACCGGATTAAATTAAATCACAATGATAATAATTTTCCATATTAAACCATAATGCTGCGTGTTGTATAAACCGGAACATTTAATAAACAAACACATAATGAATCGACACACACTTAACAAACAAACCTGCAACAGACGCAAACATACAATGAACGATGGAACAATGTTTTTAAGTATGCCTTCTAGAAATCAGGTGCCCTTAATCATTTCCCTTCCAGTGTTTACTATTAAAAGAAATTCATAAAATCATAACAAATCGTTTAACTTTCTAAAAATACAGAGTTTTCTGTTTGCATTTCCCCAGCCATTTAAAAAAAACAAAAACCTGCAACTTCATTTGTTTTATATATGACGATCCACAAAATAAAACTTCATGGGACTTCACTGTGGTTAAAGTGTAATGCCATATCGATGTTTTAGTTCCATTTTTATCAAGATTGTGCTTTTGTTGTCACAAAAGAATTTATATTACAAATTGAGCAAGGGATGACTAATAATTATATAAAATTAAAAAGGTATTTATTACCCAACAATGGTTGGGCAGTTACACTATTTAATGTGAATATATCTCTATTAATGCCCATGCGTCCACAAACAGTAAGTCCATATTGCTTATCCAGGCCCAGTATTCATTAGGTTGTGCTATAAGTGGCACATCGGGAGAATCCATGGCTGCCCTCCCCAAACACCTCTAATTGGGTTTTACAATTTCCACAGAATTTGGCACCATTCCATTAGCGACATCTGCACATCTATTTCTGCTCTCAATGATCCTCAAACCAAACTAGAAAGACTGGCAATCAGAAGTAGGAAGCGACAAATTGTAAAAGGGTATAAATGTCACTGTGGAAAATCAAGATCAACCCAGAGAGAGCTTGAGATTTATTTTTTGCATTTTGTAGGAATACGATGGGGTGGGGTTATCCTCCATCCGTTTGGAATACATTCATTCAGCTATTTATTTTCTCAGACAAGCCCCGAGTGTTCTTGCTAAGGATGAAAAACCTGGGTCTTCTTCTGTTTTTCTGGACTTCCATCTGCCGCTCCCATCCCAGTGTCTACCGCGAGACTGACCGGAACCAAGGTTTGGTACAGCTACGTACATGCCACAAGACTAACGCAAACAGAATCCTAGAATGTCTTCAGAAGCGAACCATTCGGCCCATCTAGCATGCCCAAATTCTGAAGAAAAAAAACCTATATACTTTCATTAACCCCTGGCAGTATCTTATATCTAGGATAGCCTTATGCCTATTCCATGCATGCTTAAACTCCTTCACTGTATTAACCTCTACCACTTATACTGGAAGACTATTCCATGCATCCACTACCCTCTCAGTAAAATAATCCTTTCATTAGTCCCTGGCCTTATCTTATATCTAGGATAGCCTTATGCCTATCCCATGCATGCTTAAACTCCTTCACTGTATTAACCTCTACCCCTTCTACTGGAAGGCTATTCCATGCATCCACTACCCTCTTAGTAATATTTCCTGATATTACATTTAAAACTTTTCCCCTCTAATTTAAGAGTATGTCCTCTTGTTGTGGTAATTTTTCTTCTGGTGTTTTTTTTTTATAAAAGCATTTGGAATAATAAATGGTTCCCCTGTTAATACTGTAGCTTTATTTCCACTGGATATGGTTCTGTATTTTGTTTGTGTGATGTCTGGTGTTATTCTATATTCTGATATTTCAAGTATGATCTAGAACAAGGGATCCTTTTTTCATTGCACCTAATTTCGTTCACCACAGCCAACTCTCCAGTCACCAAATATTTGCTGGATCCCATTCACAGCGTCATTATAAGCCAGAGAGGAGCCAACGTGACTCTCCCGTGCATCCTGCGGCGGCGACCAAGGAGCTACAAAGTCAAATGGAGCAAGATCAATCCAGCGGACCCACTGGAAAACCTCATCATCATCTCCAACGGGCAGCAGCACAAGAACTACAACAAGCTAAAGGGCCGGTCTCGTCTAAGACGGAGCCACCGCCTCGATGCCTCGCTTGTGATCACCAATGTGACCTTAGAAGATGAAGGAAGGTACCGATGTGAGCTGGTGAACGGCCTAGACGATCAGAGTTTGACTTTATCCTTACAACTAGATGGTAACGTTATCACTGAAGCCTCTTTGTGCAGCATTGCAGTGTTTGTTAATACATTATATTAATACTGACCGATTCAGTCCCATAACGCTACTACATTGATAATTCACAATAAGAATTCTACCACCACACTGAAAAACATTGGTGGTGCAGGAGTTTAGGGCCTTCCAAGCCTGCTCATTGACTCATCCTGTTGGACTGGGTAGCTGATGGTCCTTAGCGGGCATAGAATGAGGTTGAGTAAGTTGTGGGCATCTTAAAAAGGATTTTATCCATAGAAACAACATTCAGTAGAGGGTTCCCGCCATGATGTGACGTGTTCCATTAAAACGTAGATGTGTACGAAGCCATAGTTGGCCAAAGGACAAGCTAGTGGTAGACATGCCTCTCGCAAGTGCTTTGTTGCTAAACAAATACCATGACAAATTGGCAATGCTAATCTGAATGCTGTGGGTTTAAATGTCATAGATTGAAAAACAAAATCCATTGAATCTAATTTGGCAAATCATTTACAAAACAAGTCCAAAGACCAGTATGACTGCTTTTACACCAACTGTGCTGTTCTCATGCAGATTGGTAACTTTTGAGTTTACTTGTTTGTTTTAAAGTATTATTGGACTGACAGTCTTGGTATTGCTAACCTTTAATGCAAACTATTAATAGGCTACATTTCCCAAAGACCTTCACGGGGCACACTTCTGTGCAAATTGTTTAAGGCAATGACAGTGCATCATGGGAAATGCAGTTTCCAACAGCTCCATCTTTCAGGGTCTTGACCGGTAAACCCTTTCTTCCTCCTTTTCACGTACGCTGCAGGTGTGGTTTTTCCGTATCAGTCCAGTGAAGGACGTTACAAATATAACTATGCAGAGGCTCGTCAGGCTTGTGATGAGCAAGATGGCAGATTGGCCACATATTCTCAGCTCTATCAAGGTGAGAGCAGTATATTACCTGCGGCGAGCTGGTCCCGCTCACTGCATTTCATATTATATTCTGATAGGGCTTCTTTTCCACACAACACACCCACACAACCAAGCTGGTCTTTATACACATCTTGATTCATGTCTCCGATAACTAACAAGTACTGAAGATGTAGCCCAAATGTAACTAGCTGTGTTTTGAGCCCATAATAGTAGGTATAATCAATGAAATATTGCTTGCCTTGGGCACATTTCAGCATGGACAGATGGTCTGGACTGGTGCAATGCTGGATGGATTTTGGATGGCACTGTTCACTATCCTATCATCATCCCACGGGAGCCATGTGGGGGTAATCTTCCTCCGGGAATCCGGAGCTATGGCCCCAAAGACAAACTGAAGGAGCGGTTTGATGCGTTCTGCTTCACCTCTGCACTAAAAGGTGAGAATTGGTTTCTATTTTATAAAGACCAGAACGGTTATGATATTGAAACCGAACATTATCACTTCCCTCAGAAGCCTTACAATCCTCTCAGTTCAATAGATTGGATTCTTTCTATGCACATTCTATTCAGTTCCTTATAATACAAAAGCTGTCTATTCAGGTTGAGGATATCTTGTGTGCCAATAGAATATGCTATCCTACTTACCCTCTACCTCGCTCTTCCCACAGAGCAAAACTCAAGTCAGCCCTTTACCCCAATCAAAAAACCCTTATAGGTACCACCTGCCATACAGACAGGAGTATACAACAGTGTGTTTATTTAGGATTGAAGCTTATCTTTCTATAATAATTATTAAATCAATTAGGGAAAATACCCAATGTTTACTTTGTTTGATGTGTAAGTGCTTAAACATGATATATTGTGTAGGACACGTGTATTATATCCATGGCCGCATGAATTACACAGAAGCCGCTGAGGCCTGCCTCACAAACAAAGGGGAGATGGCAAAAGTTGGGCATCTCTACGCTGCATGGAAGTTCTTTGGTCTGGATCACTGTGATGGGGGCTGGCTTTTGGATGGAAGTGTTCGATTTCCTATAACCGAACCTCGAGAGCGCTGCGGTGGCTTGCCTGACCCTGGGGTGAGAAGTTTCGGCTTTCCAAATCAGGAAGAGCGGATGTATGGAGTGTATTGTTATACTCTGGTTTGAAACCATATTTATTACGGTCTTAAGTTATTTGGTTCCTGCTGGAAAAGATCTCAGGTCCTAGCGTGTGGACGGGGAGATTCGACCATTCTACTATTCAGCCTAATAAAGACACCACCCAAGCGTTTTGTTCAAGGTCTCACACCAGGGCACTTTTAACCCATTTCCTTGAGTGTTAGGGACCAAACACGTTTTTAGAGTTACACCTAGTGTTAATGATGGAGGCCTTCGAAGGCTTGTGTGGACATCCCAAGCTTAGACCAAAAGGTGTCTATCATCAGTTACTGAGCAGCTCTGTCTGGCTTTGCATAGGGACAATTTGCCCAGATGTCCAGTCATTGAAACACCTGTGCTCAAAAAATGAACAAATTGAGAACAAATTGGATCTGCTTACAACATCCATTGAACCTTTTCTCTTTGATATTGTGCAGTAATACCTAGACTCAGAAATTCTAAATGCCTGTGAAGAAGTTATCTGTTCCTGCATACTTATTTCCTCACTGCTGATCGATTGGCTCACTTACCAACCTTAATATATTTTATTATCAGAGCTGTTTAGAGGTTCTTGCAGGTTTTCTGAGTTCGGGCACACCTCCATGAGGTCAGACATCGGGAGGTCTCACAATATTTGGCATGGAACCACAGGGTCTATAAAGACCCTGATCGGGTGTGTATACTATTGCTTCCCTGGCTACCTTGTGATCGGTGGCCTGGAACAAAGGTGTCATGATAAAGGTATTAATGTAATATAATACACCCACACACATTTGCTTTTGTTTCTAATACAATACTTTCTCTCTAAGCCTACACAATGCCACTGTGTATCAAATATTTCTACGTGACAAACAATGATCCTTGCTTCCTAATCTATGTTCTTGCTTTTGCCATACGTGTGCATTGCTACTTAAAGGTTAAATGCTATATCATTAATTACTATATGGCTGGGATAATGTTAAATAACACATTAACAGTTACTGGGTAGGAAACATGTTTTACTCCAGTGACCTCTAGTTATTTAATACATACATGAATTAGTTCATCAAAGAATGTGTAATATGCAAGTCAAGGCACAGTGTGATAAATAGGAGACAGCATAAAACATTTAAAAGACATATGATGGTCAGAGGTAAGAGCTATGCATTAACTATGGTTGGTCACCGGGTGTCACTGTTTCAAATGCTATTACAGCATCTAAAAAGACTATTTTAGAGGGTCTTCAACAGTGGGGTCTGTTCACAAAATAGGGAACGAACAACCGAATTATGTGATTCAGGCCAAAACTGCTGATTTGCAAACATTCTCCAAATCACCTATTTTTACATCTCTTCTACTAATAATGCCTGATGTATTTGCTTATCATGGATCAGCTCTCTACCTACCATTCACTGTTAATTGAAAAGACCACATATGTAAAACCACTGTGGATTTCATATTCAGTTTGATTTAAAAGATCTATATCATGATATTTCTTTTTAAAAAAAATAGATGGCTTAATTTGCATGTTTGCAGATGGTAACGCACTGCTTGATGCTGTCAGATCACTTTGCTGTAGACCATGTATAAAATGACTAGACGGCCTGCTGGTTCTTTTACATCATTCACAGCCATTTACTTCTTTTCATTAAAATATTGCTCTTTTGCTTTCATACCTGTGTACCATATATCAGTCTCCGTCAATACTTAAAACTGAAAGAAATTAATTGTGTAAAACACCCCATGTGATCCGTTATTATTAATCATTGTTATTATTCTGGTTTCTGGTTAAACCATAAAGAACAGTAGAAACCATATAAAATACAACTGCAGTACCAATACAAAACCAATAGAGAGCGCGGTGGAACACTTAATGCGAGCTTTTGGACAGGATAACCCTTGCCATTTGGCTATGTAAAATTGGAAGGTACAAGAGACTTATATTGTTGCCAGTGGTTCTCTTTAACCCCTTATATGCCTGAGGTTTGAAATATGCTTTGTGGTGCACAAAAGTAATAAGATTAATAGAAAAAGAAACAGAAATTCTAATCCTTACTCTATAATACATTGTTGGCCGAGACAGACATAACACATAATAAATCGAATACAGAGCTTTACATAATATCAAACAAAGGGACAACCTCAATCTGGTCTGTGTTTAGCTGTTTGGGTTTCTCAAGGTCTGCTAGAAAGCGAGACTTTAAAGATCTTCCACCGTTAACACAGGTGGACAGTCAGTCATTTTTAGGGATCCGTCTTTGGACTCATTGTTCTAAAGTTTTTTGCTGTCAGTGCTGTGGGTATTCTGGAAGTTAACAGGTTAAGTGGTTTAGATTCGCCATTCTGCACAGTGAAGTCCAAAACAGTAAGGGGCACCCGCTATTGGGGGTGCACGAGTCACATGGTCCCACATTCTGACTCTCCGAGCCAAAAGGTTCAAAGAATACATTCCAAAGCTCTTGCATTTGGTCACCAGGGGGAGATATCTTTAGAAAAAAAAGTGGGTAGAAGGCAACAGGATCTCAATCACTTCACTGAAGTGCTGCAAAAAATAAAGAGGTAATGAGAGGGGAGCAATATACAGTATTCTCATTTTCTGTAGGTTTCTGCTGGCTGTTGTGTCCAATGTAGCTGTTTAGTAAATTATCGATAATTTAACGCAAATAAACCAACAAGAGGTGGTAAAGCAACATGCCCTTTGTGCCAGCCGGCTCTACGCTGCGCCCCGAGTCCTTCCCAATGTGCGCTCTTTGTGCTTTATTTACCAGGACTGCAGTTTATCTGTGGCTCTTCCCATAAACCATCAGCTAGACACTTAATGATAGGTGAGTTTCGCTGAAGGAAGCCCTCTTCACAGCCGTACCCCACGATGGAGCCGATCTGGTATCGTGTTTTCAGTCGGCCATAGGTGGAAGCATTGGCCACTTCTGGAGGGGCACCACAGGACACTGGAGAGAAGCAATGGTTACAGATTGATCATCTGCAGAACCTTGTGGGGCTTACAAATTGCAGGGCCACAGACCAGATTCAAACAAGAAAGGTTTATGCCAGCGTATGACACAGTGCATGATTCACAAGGAATGTTGACATGGAAGCAATTAGTAGAGGGCCGCTCTTACCTAGTCCCATTTTGCAGGTGTATGGGAGATGGTAATTACAAGGAACATCACTCCAGTGTCCACTGTCGTGCCACACCATCACCACGCAGTTCTCACCAGAGAGGAAGTAGCTGTCAGGTTGTTGGTGATTCCAGTTCTCGTAGAGCTACCCACCAGCAAGGGAGAGACAGACAACAGTGGTATTCAATACTTATACCCTATATGTATAATACAATCTGTTCACAAAGAATTCTTCCCCGACTTAGTCTCACATGTATCTGTAGAGCTAACTATCTTACCAAAGCATTCCCATCGGACCACTGGAAGTCACCCTCGATTGTTCTATCGTTTAGGCCGGTCCACTGGTACTCTCTGTACTTGTCTGCAGTGACATTGCAAATAGAGAGTAACAAAATAATGGAGAAAAAATGGCTCTATTTAGAATAATTATAACCTACTACAATACTCAATTAGTCCAAGACACACCAATGGGCATCATCCATGAATGTTCATTGGAAGACCACTGATTGGCTTCTGGGATCTGCCAAGTACTCTCACTTTTTGCTTAAGCTTGTGATGTCATAGGAGCTGGATCATTCCCCGGGAGAAAGCTTGCAAAAGGTATGTGATCAAGTTAAATAATGCAAAAACGGAACTCCCAAATCTGATCACATTAATTCATTTCCATTTTTAATGTGTCCGTTTGAATACACATTTATTTATACAGCTTTTTTACATTTTTTTATGTGAAGTGATCTTTTAACAGGAGACACTAAAGGATTTAGGTATTTTATACAATGCAGGACAGACATGAAAAGGGGGAATACAGTAGACCCACTGAAATACGATAAATGGTTATCTCCTGTGGTGGAGCAGACCAGAATCTAGGCCGCAACACTGCAGATGTGTTAGACAGACCATAAGTAATAAGGATTGTAACGATGCTCTAAATTTAAACCCTTAATTGAAGGGTGGCGAGGGACATATCGTGGAGAATTAAACACTTACTTGGCAGAGATGGTTTATTCTGCACTGCAGATATATTGACTCTGCTGCACTGGGGCCGCTCTAGGGGGAATCACTACATTTGTCAAAATAAAGTTGGCTGGAGCCAGACAGAGAAGTAAAAGGAGTGAATTTGGGATCCAAATTGTACAAGACTGGGACTTGCTTGTGAAATAATTGTAGCATATTTTGTAAAACTGTTGCAAATGTGGCCCTGCGATCTAACTTGAAGAACAGAGGAAATTATGCAAAGGGTTAATTTGTCAGAGGATTTTGTTCGGGACAAAAAGAAAATTAATACTTTATAATAATGTCTCAGATTACAAGACAATGCCAACTTTCCAAGGAGCCGTTAAGCTTTAAACTTACATCTTACATTTAAACATCTTGTGCATTTTGCATGCTATTTACTAATCTCACCAAACTACGGTGGTTATGTGTACAAAAGTAGCACAAGGCTCTGTGTCCGTAATAGCCATTTGTCTGAAATCATGGCGCTGTCTATGGTACTGATCACCTCCTGCTTAGACTTTCTCATCCCCATACCGGCCATGTACACAATAAAAGCCCTCTGGTGATCGTCTATTGAGTCATATCATTTAGCAGCTACATTATCTTCGTCAGGCAATGAAATTAACTTTACAACTCTCTGGTGGAGCTTGAGGTTACTGGAAATACTACATAGCTGTGTGTATTTACCCTATGAAAGACCATATCTGTACGTGTACTTAGGTAGCCCTATTTCTGCATGTAGTTCTTCTCAGTCAGGTGGTGTCGCTCAGGAGACCAAATCACCTCATATTCCTTCACCTCCTGAGTAATCCTCTATAGAATGAAAGGAGTGTTGGGCCAGGGTTCCATCTTACCAGATATCCGTCTCCATATTCTTGTGGACAGCAGAGGTTTGGCCTAGTCCACGTGGTCACTACTTTTGATTTCCCCATGACTATGGAAAGTTGAGTGGCCCCCGGTGCTCACTAGTAACCTCTGAATTATAGTAAATCCAAATAAATATATATTACTGAACAGTTTGCGAGTAAATGTTATGTGACGTCACCCATTCTTGGTCTTGTTGTTCTATAATTACCTAGGTATCTAACAATATGTATTGTATGTCATAACATTTCCACCCTGTCTTTGGGGTGAACTATTGACTTTTAGCAGCTATCCTTATTAACGCACAAGAAATAACTTACTGTTAACAAAGTCTTGCTCTTCGGGGGTCATGATGCTGATCAGGTGACCTCCAGAATCCCTGCAGTGGGTCTCCGCCTCTTCCCAGCTTCTCCTTATATGGAAGTGTTTGTAGCAAAATCCCTGGAATGTGTCCCAGTCACCCAAACATTCCTCTACATCTAGTCAGATAAAGAAGGGTCTCTTAACTCTTGGACGTTAACAGATGTACAGTGTGAATTCTCAAAAGGGAATCTGTGGCTTTGCGTCTAACATACTTATTGTGCCCCCACAAACCTGGCAGATCAAACTTTAATTACATTTCAAATGTACTGTGGCTTCATGGGGCTCAAGCTTACGTATTCATGACATTAATAATTTCAATTTGTGAAACGTACATGTGGTGTTGTACCGTGTTCGAATGTCATATGACTTGTGCTGCATTCTAAAGCATCCCTGGGTCACATGACTTGTGCTGCATTCTAACGCATCCCTGGGTCACATGACTTGTGCTGCATTCTAACGCATCCCTGGGTCACTTGACTTGTGCTGCATTCTAAAGCATCCCTGGGTCACTTGACTTG
Organism: Pelodytes ibericus; assembly: GCA_036172795.1. NCBI lineage: Eukaryota > Metazoa > Chordata > Amphibia > Anura > Pelodytidae > Pelodytes > Pelodytes ibericus. The sequence continues at coordinate 46,732,314 of CM069868.1, read as the reverse complement.
TGCTACATTCTAAAGCATCCCTGGGTCACTTGACTTGTGCTGCATTCTAAAGCATCCCTGGGTCACTTGACTTGTGCTGCATTCTAAAGCATCCCTGGGTCACTTGACTTGTGCTGCATTCTAACGCATTCCTGGGTCACATGACTTGTGCTGCATTCTAACGCATCCCTGGGTCACATGACTTGTTCCATCATCTAACTCTTGTTTGATAACTTGGCTTTGTTCATCTTTACTTGCGATTGAAGTACACCACCATCTCAGTAGTGAAAATGTTCTATTGCTCCCTGTCCACTCACTTATGTCACAGATTTTTCCAATATAGCCTGGCAAGCACAGGCAGTGGAAGTCGCCATCTTCTTCCTCAAGGCAGGTTCCTCCATTTTCACATGGGTTTGGGAAGCAGTCATCTACAACACAAGGTACAGAGGGAAGCTACGGATTTGATCATCAAGTGGCGTTTGTCCCCAACTAGCATTCTTAGTTAGGACATTGACAAGAGACTGAATGCCCAGAAGGCTCGTATACCCCAGGACACCATAGATTTCTAAGCAGTGATTAATAGATTTTTTAAAATTCTCTTATGGAATTACTTATAGCAGTTAAACTTTATGGCCAAACATGTCACCATAATGATTTTGTCTCAAAAACTGCAGAGTCTTTTTAGACATTACCGTTTAGTAATTTTGGCAGTATTGGAGTTTTGTTGCCTCTGCAAACCCCTGTTTTGTGCCTTCTTATAATCTTTTACCTGAGCTTACTTTTTATTCCTTCTGTATCTACCATTGTTCACTCTAATTGTTTAAATGTGTTTCTAGCAAAAGACTGGCTTAGCAAGCATGCTCTATGGGGGCTATTCATGAAAATGTGAGTTGCAGGTGAGCGGAGATGAGTTGAGAGGAACTATTAATCTTGCCAATTTAACAATACATTGTGTGGGGACAAACCTGGTGAGTTTGCTCAGCATCTCATCTCACCTTTTAGTGAGTAGCCCCATATGTGTCTACTCTCCAATATTTCACAGCCATATTCTGGGAGTGATGTTGGTACATTGGATCCACAGTAATAGTATGTAGCTGCTTCTCTGTATTTGTCTGAACATCTAGGACTCTTAGTAAAATATTCAGGTTGACAAACAAAAAACGTAACACACAGAAGATGGAAAAGAAGGACTATAGACAGACCTTAATCAAGTGCTTTAATTCTAAAAAGAAAATAATTTAATTTGGTTTATTTTTCATGGAAACAATCATAAAAATACTTCATAGAAGTAAAAGAAATGATGCACGCCCTTGTATGACCAGAATGATTGATTTACTAGTTGGTTTCCCGAAACATTCTATTTCCCTGATTCTAATGAATTTGTGAAAGTGGAAAGTGCAGAGATAGAAGGAAGGAACAGTCAGTGGAAGGCATTGATGCAGATGATCAATAAAGGCAGAACGATGAAGCAGACATGAAGATTACCTGACAGGTTTATGGAGGCTCCGTGAATTGCCCTCTCTGTTGGCACTGCGGGCAGATGATTGAGGGTACTGATCGATCCACTAGGTTGGGAAGAATTTTCAAGGCCTTGATTTGTAGAACCAACAGGATTGCTCATAGGCAATAGAGGTGTCCCCGAAAAACCTTCATTTAAATTTACACTGTTGAGGGTCTCAGATGCTGTTGTATTCATTTGTGGTGCTTCTACTTCAGAGTCTTTAATTGTTGGTAAAACTGAAGACACATCTGGACTCATCAGGTGAGAGACTTGTGCAGTTGAGGGTTCTTGATGAGCACCTGGATTGCCATTGTAAGATACAGTAGAAAAGCCAAACATTGGATGGTCTGTCCTACCTGTAGAGCTTGTTTGATCTACTACGAGTTTGGTTGTATGGGGATCTGAGGTGGTTTCAATTCCCACAGTTGATGCAACCCAAATGGGCCCAGAGATATCACCACTTCCTTCTTCCAGTGACAATTTCATGCTACTATGGCTGCTGGGATCCATTGAAAAGGGCAGGGGTGCTGCAGTAACTGCCTGTACTTCTGCTATTTTTGCATCTGTAAAAGGATATGATGATTCACTCATGGGTGAAAAATGAGTCCATTCTAATGCATCACCAGAAATTGGTTCATCGGTTGAACCGTCAATTAATATGAGACTTTTGCCTTCCTTGGATATCAAACTGTTCTCTTCCTGTCCAGATGCCCCAAAATCATTGGCTTCAAGAGTAGGATGACTTTCTGAATTCCTGTGTGTTATAGGAAATTGTGCCCTATTCTCTGTATGAACCTCTACTGTGGAGGTGCCTGTTGGGTAAACTTGTGTCCATGCGGGAGTGCTTGGAATGCTATGTTCATTCCCTTTGCCAACATTGACCTTGTTTTCTCCATGAATAGTCTCTGAAAATTGCTGAGTGTTTGCTTCTTCAGCATCCTGGCCACCAGAAGATGGGCTTGCTGATGACTCGGCAAGGCCCATTTCCTCTATAAGTAAAGTAATGTTGTCATCAGGGTACTCATTTTCTGCTTCTACATTTATGAAGGTTAAGTCATCTTGTGTTGGAAGGTTGACATTCCCTACTGGTGTTCTTCCAGTCATGTTATCTGTGGAAGAAACAGATTTGTTTTCCAGGATTGGGACGAGTCCAAGTATACTCTCTGCCAAAATATCAATAAAAGTTATCACAATCGGATTCGCTATAGTGTTTATAACAAACACTATTTTATAACCCTCAATTGTGCATTTCCTGTAATTTAGAGTTGTGTGCTTGTTTAATAGTAAACTGACCTTTAGAAATAATTTTATGAAGTCTGAGAAATCTGACTAATTTACTCTTTAATAAATGCTGTACCAATGGTGAGATGGACATATGTAATTCTATGACCCGCTTGTCATTGACTCTGGAGTGGCTTTTACCTGTCTTGAGAAAGCTCTTTTACTTGCAAACAGAAAAAAATGTCACACACTGTGATAAATTTTATGAATCTTTACTCATTGCCACCCACTACAGATATTTGTGATACAACCTGAACTTTGCTCAAATCCTAACTAGTAACATTATTTTGAACTGTAACCTACCTGTAAAACTTTGTAGGAGTAACCCAGTGGTATTTTTGGCCATTAGTGGTTCCTCTTGGGTGAAAACAGAATGGTCGACTGTTTGAGTAGTTCCAAACTCAGCAGACACATTTTCTGGGCCAGTGGTAATGTGCCCAATCTCTGTGGGTGGGTAAGAAGGCAGTTCTTTATCTGTAGGAATGGATGCATTTAGCACTTCTGTTTCCCTCTCCAATACAGCGTCCGTCGCGCCGAGTGGTATAGTGTCCACAGAGCCCTGGGCTTCATTTTCTGCCTTAACATCGGAGATCTTCAGCTCCTCGAAAGTGTCCGTAAGAGTAATAACATCTCTTATCCCTTCAGCTGGAGCATGGCGACCTTTATAGGAATCATTTGTTTGAAATTGATTTTTATCTACCAAAAGAAAAGATTATATTTGCTAGGGCGTATGGTTTAATATCCAAACTATTTTTCAGTCAGTCACACGAGGGCAAAGAAAAAGAATGGCGTACTTATCAATCCATTTCCTCGAAGGAGGTCTTCATGACTAGCAGTTTTTGGAGGTAAATGTCTCTGTAAGGAGGCATTATTATAATCATCGCAAAGTGGCTGCTCCTTCATATTGTAATCATTTCTCTAAAAGAAAACTTGAGTAATCTTAGGAACCAGTATATGAAATGGATTCAGTAAGAAAGACTAGACTAGTGTACCGAGTATACAGACAACTCTCAGTCTTGGCTTTGGTTACACAATCTTTAGCCCCTTCTGTGACCGGGAGTAGCATTAATGAGGGATACTACCATGGCCCCTTGACTAGGGGGCACAATGTCCCAACAGTCCACAAACCATTCATTGGCAGCCCCAAGCATTCTCACAGCGTGGATTACCGGTATTTATTATGATTATTTTCTTAGAAACTTTTGCCCCCTACTGCACCATCCTCATCACCAAATACATTTTATGTTGTGCGTAAATAAGCAACAGTTAAGGCATTACTTAGACAAGTTATCTGTCAAACAACCCTAGCAATTCTTTAAAATACACTGGGTGTCTTTACCTCTGAAACAATAGACATCATATCTGGCATGGGAGTCCGGGAACCCAGTCTGATTGCGGAATTGAAAGATGGTTTTTACCCCGGACGAGTTGCCTCCACATCGTTCACTTGGGCTGACAATGGGGTAGCGCACACTTCCATCAGAAAGCCAACCAGGACTGCAGTGGTCTAGTCCCTCACTCCATGCGGCATAGATTTGTCCTGTTGTAGCTATTTGACCGCCCAACGTCCGGCAGTAGTCTTTAGCTTCCTCCAGAGTGAATTTGTTGGCTGTGGAACCTAAAAATACTTCACCTGTTTGAAAGTTTAAAAAAAAAAAGAGCTTAGAAGAATAACTCTGTTCTGAGATAACTCATGTCCTAATTTTACAGATCACACACACAAGGTAGCTATAGCATGGGGTGGGCAGCCTTTTTTTGGGGGTTGCTTTTAAGTTCCACCATGCACCCACCTTTTTCTCATATATTCTTTGTCATCCATTTGGTCAATAATAAATTTATTCTTGGTTCTGGCCCGGTCACTCCAACCATAAGATTATAAAAATAATAGTCAACAAAGCTTCAATTATCTAGCACTACAAAGTTACTACAGGGATGGAGGCAACATCTCTGAAATATGTGTCCTTGGCCAGGTTCCTTCCCATGATTTAGGAAGAGAAATCAAATTACCATTGAGTTCCTCTACATAACAGTAAACATCGTACAGGTCGTCTGGATCCAGGACGCCATAATTCCGCACTCCCGGGAAACCATCCATATCTCCATAGCAACCCTCACGTGGAGTCTGGATTGGGTACCTGGAAGGAACAGGATAGGATGCAGGCATTTGGTTTTGACAAGAGGCCTATACATGAAAATTTGAGCAGAACCAAAAGTGGGTATCCCACCTTACAGTTTGGTCAGCGATCCAGCCAGCGTCACACTGCTCATATCCACTCTGATAAGCAGCCAGCAACTGGTCTGCCGTGGCTATGCTTGCCCGAATCCTGGAACATGCTGCCTGGGCCATGAAGAAGGTGTAAGCGTAACGCTTGATACCCTCTCGATACAGGAACACGACGCCTGGGAACATGAGGGGCACATTCTTACAAATGCTTGAAATGGGGTATCTTTATAACATGCTAAATAAATGGGGGGGATTCACAATACTAGGGATAAGCAACTTTATGAATGAGCAGCATGGGTGTTGTTGTACACCACTGTTGTGGTTCTAGATATTTCCTATACTTATAGCACTAACTTGTAGAAAGGAGACTCCAGCAAGACATCATGCTTAGCAAGGGGTGGGACCGCTTAAGTTGGATGGAGCTAGCGACTTTTCTTGTCATATTAACCCTATCAGATCATTACTACTATTTGCCAAAACATAGCTGGTGAAACTAGAGACATGTACTTGGTGGGCCTCTTTCAGACTCAACTATATAAATATTCCATTAAAAGTTTAATTCAAATGTTATGGTTGGGCTTTGGCAGGCAGAACTGACCCTCTCCAGTGGGTCACCTAAACCTATTGTAAGTAAGTACATGATATGTACCTTTCACCTTAACCTCTAACTTATCCTGGTCATCATCGATCCCATGCTGAACGTGGCATCGATAGATCCCAGAGTCGTTGGTTCTTAGCTCGTTCAGTACCAAAGTCATGTCGCTCATTGAAGTGGAGTAGAGTGGCATACTGGCACGATATCTGTACCCCTCGCTGATCTTTACTTTGTGTCCCCGGGCCACCAGAATTTCTACTTCCTTTCCATTATCGATAAAGCTCCATTTCACCCTAGGCATAGCCAGCACACCTCGGCGACCGACATTGACTGCTTCTAATGGGGAGCGATACGTGATGTGGCATGGTATTCTGAGAGAACCTGCCAACACAGCGCTGACTGTGGAATTGTCTATCCGTACTTTAAAGGTCTTGAGGTCATCTGTTTTGGAAAACATTAAGCAAAACAATAATAAACATACTAATTATCATGGCAACTACTGATAAAGGTAGTCTGCTTTATAAAATTACCTTCATTATTTTTTAAGAAAAAAAACTTTATACGTAGTGAAACAATTTTAAAAAAAATTGATTTGATATTTCCTACTGCATGCCAGTATCTTCATAGCCGTTTTCCCGCAGCTTTCCCCGTAAGATTCAGATTTCCAACATAAATTGGACAAACATCCTCTAATTCGATAGAATGGTCACTGTACTTTTAAATTAATATCCAACACATCAGAAAAGTGATATAGGAAGGTTTAGTGAAGCCTTGGATATTGCCAAGCAATCCATAGCCCACCCCATGCACCACTCTTTGCTGCATATTAATACATAACATATTGCCTTTCAATCCTAACCGCCTCCATAATCCCCTCCCCAAACCCATATGCACAGGATGTGGAGAGGGTAGAGTCTGATCCACTGATCTAATAATAATCCCAAGTTATGGATGTGTATGTATAAAATGACGGTGTATTGCATGCTGAATATAGTCCTGAAGAGCCAGTAACCAGCATACTTAACCTGAGTTACCCTCTGTGTCGGAGGTAGATGTGCACCAGGCATGAGCCAGGAGGAGAAGTAACCGCAGGTCTAGCTTCATGTTCACCTGTAAGGCAAAGAGAGTGGGACAAACCTAAAGTTACTGTCAATAAAATCCACTACAGTCGCATTGGATCAATATTAATTTAATATGATCAATCATTAATAAAAAACATTTAATAATATAATTGTTCTCCACCTGCGATCGAGCTTTGCCATTTTTTTAGGTATAATCAAACATACCATACCATTATTTAAGCAAGCACCTTTGCATAATCTACTCTTAAACATAAGGTGACCATGTCCTTATGGTTCTGCAGGGTTAATAAAACCTTTCGCCATCTTAAAAAAAAAAAAAAAAATGTCCTGATTTTAAATTAATTAGGAAATAATCCATTAACAATGTTAAAGTGAATCACAAATTGGCATCTTTTTTGATAATGGATACATTGTGGCAATGGGTTTTTGTTTTTTTTTACCATTACCGTCTCTTTATAGATTATTTTATTTAATAATATTTGAGTTTGAAAACAACCAAAAAAGAAATGTCAATGCTCCCAAATTTGGACTGCGACATTACTCACTGTTCTAACATAGGACCAACTAACATTTTATTACTGTATTTTTGTTTGTCTTACCCTGATCTGACTGCGACCCTGGTTTTGTAGCTAGCGATCTACCGAACCCGAGTACGCAGTATGTATACATCTGTAAGCATAACCGTCTCTCTTCTCCACATTCAATAAATACTATATAGATTCCAGTTGTAGCCGTAGACCTCTTTGAAATCTAATTTTTTCACTCCCATATTCCCACAGCCCCACCATAGGGGGTGAATGGATCTGGGGCAAAGACGTTTGGCTACCCTACAATGCAAACAGAGACTCTCAATAGCCTGCTGATCCATGGAGATACAAAGGAAAGGGTGAACAGTCCCTTAACATTCAGTTCACGCCGGAACGTCTTTGCATGTTACTTTCTTTCTCTGTGAAACCCTCGGTGGCCATTCTACCCCTGTAGGCCTCTAGTACGGATAATGACAAAGAAGTATTCTTGGAAAGAATTAATTGGAGGAGGAAAAGGACTCTTCCTCATAACTCTGCTTTGTGCCTTTCCAACCAAAGCTGTAAAAATTTGTAGGCAATTCTTCTTTGTGGTGTTCTCCATTAGTAGAGAGAATGGCGCTACATTCTCTACCTACTGCTGAAACCTTTATTTGTGTGTGTGTGTTTCTATGCTACTCATTCTCAGATAGAAGTGCAAATCTACTAACCTTCAGAAAAGAAACAAACTTTATTTTTACTTTAATGTACATTACATTTTGATGAACAATTCAGTTACTATACAATGGTTCAAGACAATGTTTGCAAAGTTTTCTCAATATAGGTTAGTTATTTGCTCTAGATGCCCCCGGGGAAGCATGCAGTTTATAGATGCCCCCGGGGAAGCATGCAGTTTATAGATGCCCCCGGGGAAGCATGCAGTTTATAGATGCCCCCGGGGAAGCATGCAGTTTATAGATGCCCCCGGGGAAGCATGCAGTTTATAACAGACAGATGGCTGCCATTTTCTGGTTAGTGACCGTGATTTCAAACCGCTCACTTTTTACTGCAGTCAGTCCTGTTGCGCCAAAGAATGGACTACCGGTGTAGAGCTCACAGGGATAAAAAGTGCTAAAACATGTATACCTCAGACTGTAGTATGGGGAAGGGACCTGATGCTAATCGTGTCCATTAATATTCCATCTGAGTATCTCCCCAACTATAGCAGACCACAAAGCCTGGGCTCTGAAAATGTGGCTGGAATTCAAACCCTCAGACCAATCCCACCATGAAAACAAAATAAAAAGGGATGTGAAAAAAAAATGTCCCTTTTGTTCGGGGTGGAAAAAAAACTTGCTTTCCACTGCAACGTGGCAGAAAAATAAATCTACACACCTTCCCGAATGGTATGACTCTAATGCTCTTAGAATTATAATCCAATCAAGATGCCCTCCGTCACCCATTCATGCCAACTGATTTTAATTAAAGCTCCACTATTTTTTTTAAAGTATAAATTTAGCTGTTTTTATGATCTGTATTTATCTATGCTGGCTGCTAAAAATCAGTTTTGAGAAATAATATATTTATTACATGCAAGTCAAATTACACAAGGGTTGCTTTAAGTTAACCCCTGGTGTACTGGTGGAGGGAGGAACATCTTCCGTGTCTTGGATTAAAAAAAAAACAATTCTGATGGTAATGTGCAATAAACGGCACTAGCATTCCATGTTGTCAGGGGATTGTTTGATTCTTTATTGATTGCACCAAGCCAAACCAGAACCTAAATATTGTTTGAGGACTACATCTCCCATTCTTCCCTTGCAGCCTCTTAGCTGACTATCATAGGACATGCAGAAAATCCACAGCAGGAGTTTGGTACCCATGGGAGAGTCTAATACACTAAAGTCGAGCTTTTCTTCAGAACCTCCTTACATGAACACAGGGTGACCTGCCAAATGACACTAAAACATCCATCCATGTTCATCTTGGGAGATCCTAAAATGTAACATTGTTGGGTGGACCTTAAGGCAGGGGTGGACTATTCCCTAAAATCCCTACTGCTGGCTTCTGACATTTTTATTTTTGGTTATTGTACATACAACTTTATAGAATTTCAATTTCCTTGACTCTAAAAAATAACAATGCTGGCTCCTGAATAAGGCAACTAAAGGCTACAAAAATCAGAGAATTATTGAGAATATCTGCATTATAAATTGGCCGCCAGGTTGTCACCAACCCTGGTCTCAGCCATATCCATCAAGAAGAGCCGGAGGGAATTGAAAGCTCACCTCATGATCACATCACAGTGCCTAGCTACTAAAACACTTTTGAGAAGCATATTGCCAGAGAAATCCATTGCATGAGAGGGAAGGAGGAGTGTGGAGATTACAAGCAAGGCAGTGGCTGGGCGCCAGAAAGCAGTCTTGGAGCCGGCTGGGAAATCAATGGGTATTGTGGCTGGTGAGGAAGCTTCAGAAGTCACAATTACTTAATCCCAAAAAGTGACTGCGGCCTCAACACCGTATTGAAAGGTTTCGATTTTTTTCATGTAGAATTCTGTATTTGACCGAGGTGTTGATAGAGGTGGTGCCAGCTTGACAAGCACATGACCAGCAAGAGTGCTGTGCAGGTGGTACCTGGTCCTTCACATGCTTTAATATCGATGTAACACCTAGTGACCTTCAAGGACATTTTGCACATGCTACCCAGGTGACTTCTGTTTTATGGCATCCCAGTGACTTGGAAACCAGAAAACTTAATATGCAAAATGTTACCTTTTCATCTTTTCCAATAATTCATCATATATTCTGTTTTCTTTAACATTCGGGGCATTGTCTCAGTCAGTCACTGGCTGATTGAGGGGGTTAAGGTCTGTAGTTCTTTTAAACACCAGAAAAAGTCCTTGAAAACAAGATAAATTCTTAAACCCTTATCAGCTTCTTGTCTTCTATATTAGACGTCTCTTCAAAGGTGCATAAAAAAATGTCTCTTGTAATATATACTGAAACTAAAATTCAAATGGTTCTCTCTACCAATCTGCCATAGGAATAATGTTCGTATGTGTCTGCCACAAGGCACATTATGTCATGCCTTTGGCACATGACCCAAGCTCCCTTCCTGAAGCTTTTTGCCACAGACAGTATGGGATGGCAGTGGCACAAGAAAACCACAACAGGAAGGAAAAACTGAAACTGCTGGGTTGTGTAACAGACCAGGCATGTAGCCACGTTCCAGTTATCCAGGAAAGGATTGCTATAGTGCAGAAAGAGCATCACTATTTAATATAGGACAAGTTTTTGTTCTTGCATGTTGTGTGCAGAGTAGTATGGGGGAGGCTTTTATCCTTTACACCGACTCTTCTGAGCTCTGCTTGAGCATTCCATCCATAAGAACATCCTGTACAGACCAGCAGGAAGTGAGCAGGAATGGAGGAAAATTGCTCCCCCCCCCCCCGACTATCTGAAAAAGCCATGCTCTTTGAATCCCCATGTGTTCTTCCAAGATATACACATTTCAACACTTATGTATGTGGATATAGCATAAGAATCGAGCTTGAAGATTCTTACGTTAAACTCTTAAAAAAAATAAACGTGTTTGTTTCCATGTGCCACTACTGATATTTTAATAAAATTCTTCACATAAACCAGAGAGTCTGGAAAATAGGTTGTGAACTAAAACCATAGTTTTCTATTTTTGTATTATTCCTAAAAGCTAAGTGGAACAGGAAAAAAAAAAACCCAAAAACTGATGTAGCCCCTGACATACCTTGAAAAACCATCTGGCCATGAAAGATTGCATTTGTTTTGATAACGAAGATGAAACACCTTCCTTTTACCATTCCAAAGACACCTACGAAATTACAGTAGAGTCAAGCGGAACATTTCACTCCACAGCCAAAAATATTGGTCAAGCAGTTTTAATATCGAATTTTTTTTTTTTTGCTTTCTTAATTTATTGTCATCCCCCCTCCCCTTATGAACCTTTTGCAATGTCAGGAAATTTTTCCTGGACTCCTAATAACAGATTAAACTCCAATTTAAACACAGCATGTGCAGTCAGCACAGTGATTCATCTAGTCGCCGCAGACAAACCACTTAATAGGGAAAGTGCCTAAAATTTATAGACCTCATTGCATGAAAAAAAAACTATATTCCTGCCACGCTGTATGTAGCAATGAAAAATGGTCAACTTGCACAGGAAACATTTTACTCAGGAATAATTGAGAGATCTTCCCTTTCAAGGACACGTTGGACGGGAGCCTTTTACGTTGTAGAAGAAGGGATGTAAAAAAAAGAACTACAAAGGGAATTAATCAAATGACAAATATGTTCCCATAACGAAAAGAATGAAATATGTTAACATGTATATAAAAAGTTCTGTACTGTGAAAAGATGTAACATGTTTAGGATTACTTGTAATACTTTTAGAACACTTGGGGGAAGACCTTTTGCTCTACACTATGCATGGGAGAAATGAATGCCCCATATACTGGACTGAAAACACAACCATTTGGTAATAATATATAAAAAGGAATGATAATATCTGTGCATGTAACTTGCTGATGAGTCTCGCCAGCTACCACAGCTCAAGAATTGTCAGTTCAATGTTTTAAAGGATCTATTGGGAATCCAAGGATTAAGCTCATTAAATTTACTTTCAAAGAACATTTTTAAACTGGCAGCCACCGTGATCCTGCCTGGTCCTTAGCACAGTTTAGTGCACTGAACAAGGACTGATTACATGTAATGTTAAGAGGAATTGCATTTGACCTAGGTGATGGATATTGAATGTTGTGTTATAACTGGAGACTGGAGCTTCGCCTGGGGACCTGGGCTTCCATGGGGTTCTTTCTTACATGGCCAATTCTCTATCCTTATGCCAAGTCCTGAAATGGCCAGTGTGGGCAACAGAGGAGCCATTAGTCTAAGGACCACTGCCGGTGACGTACATGCCGACTCCTCGCTGCGAGTATTGGTGATAAAGTTCCTTTTCAGTGTCCAACAATAGGTTCTACTTTAGCTGTGCCTGATCTTGTGCCAAGAACTTCTATCAAACTATATTCAAAGAAACTTCTTTCTGTGAGCCCAGCAGATTGTATCCCACATCCAAAAGTATCTGTTTTATGTGCGTTCCCACTCACAAGCTGTATACTGTCTGCTGTATGTAAGGCCTATCTGTGATATCCATAGCAACCAGAATCACAGATAATGTATGGATGCCAAGGACACATCTCCGGTTTGACAGATTGAATAGAAATTATTCCTCTTACTGGTGAAGGACGTGATGGGGCAGAGATGTTTGTTAAAGCAGACTACTGTATTTTTCTGTGTATAAGACAACCCCTATTTTTTTAGCTCAAAATGAAGAAATTTTGAATTTAGAAGAAATACTCCACACTTACAAACTCTGCCACTCAAACACACACTGACACTTACAGTTATTAATAAGAACCCTAATTGTAACCCTATCCCTAGATCTAGTGTTAGATTTTTCCTTTTTTTCTAACTGTAATGTTGCTGACTGCCTCTAGGGGCAGTCAAGCAACAGTTTCAGAGCGACAAAATATTTTTTTTTAATCACTTCTGTCGCTCTCTGCTGGGCAGACTCTATTAGAGGAGCATTCTCTTCCAATAGGGCATTCTGGGTGCCCTGGGGGAGAGAAGGGTGTTGCATGATGCCTCATTTCAACACCTTTAACACATAGGCAGTGAAAGTTGATCACTGCCTATGTGGGTTTAAACGCATACGATCACATGCCGAAGGCACTCTTGGATGCTGCTTCGGATGGAGTAACTGCGGCATGTAGCGTTGCGCTAAGGAGTGGACCATTCTTTGCAGGACGTATATATACGTCCAAGAGGTTTATGGGGTAAAGCAGTCGTGGCCGAAACTGCAACATTCCATGTATAAGACGACCCCCAATTTTAAACTTTAAAAATTTTTTGGGAAAAAGTATCGTCTTATACACTGAAAAATATGGTATTTTATTTATCTTAGAGATGTCTGTTGACCTCCTTGTTGAGGCCCAGCAATGATTAGACTATGAGCAGTGTGTTCTTAGGGAACGGCAGATGCAGCCCAAAACATCTATGTTTGCTGACTATGGACCTGAATGGCCCTGAGGTGACTTTAGTAAACAACCCCAAGAGTTCTCTGAGTACTTATTAAACTTGGATTTAATGTAGTAAACAAAATAGTGGAGTACGGAAGTGCCACCAGCACATAAACTGGGCCACCACCAGCACATAAACTGGGCCACCACCAGCACATAAACTGGGCCACCACCAGCACATAAACTGGGCCACCACAAGCACATACACTAAGTAGATACTATTAGAAAGTTTTAGAGAATCATGTCTATGGTTGATGAGGACTACATTGGGCTCACAGCCTAAATCAAATTATCCATAGCTTAGCTACCTCATCCAATAGCTATAACTAAAACATCAATCATAATAACACAAAGTGCTTTAGACTGCGCTAATAGATGGTATTACCCAATGCATTTTGTAGACCTTAAAAGAAAGGGCTCCGTTGACCCTGCCAGGAATTGAACCTGCAAATATGGGTTTTGGTCAGGTTCTTCAGGTTGTAAACTCTCTCAGCTCACTGTTGTATGGCCAAACGTTAGTCATCTTTGAATTCATAGAGTAACTGTTAGGACAGAAAAGCAGCTGGCAAAAATCTTAAAGATTTTATTTGGAGACATGTTTTTCACCATTTGTATTTAAATGTGTTATATCATGACCACTTAAAATGCCGGGGTGGTAATTCTCAGTTGCTTACAGTGATGAACTGAAAACTTGTTCAATGCTTCTTTAAATCTCTGCCCCAGACACCCCTTCCCTCCTCTCTCCCAGACAACCCTTCCCTCCTCCTCTTCCTCTTTCTCGACCAGACACCCCTTCTCTCTCTCTGACACCCCTTCCCTCCTCCTCCTCCACTCTCTCCCAGACACCCCTTCCCTCCTCCTCCTCCACTCTCTCCCAGACACCCCTTCCCTCCTCCTCCTCCACTCTCTCTCTCTGACACCCCTTCCCTCCTCCTCCTCCACTCTCTCCCAGACACCCCTTCCCTCCTCCTCCTCCACTCTCTCCCAGACACCCCTTCCCTCCTCCTCCTCCACTCTCTCCCAGACACCCCTTCCCTCCTCCTCCTCCACTCTCTCCCAGACACCCCTTCCCTCCTCCACTCTCTCCCAGACACCCTTTACTTCCTCCACTCTCTCCCAGACACCCTTTCCCTCTCTCCTCCTCTCTCAGACACCCCTATACCTCCTCACTGTCCCTCTCTCCTCCTGTCAGACACACACTGTCCCAGACATTGGTCCCTTCCCTCTCTTTCCATTCTGAACACTGATACTGTTACTTTCTTTCCCACACTCCACCTATCTCCTGTTTCTTCATCCCAGGCGCCTAAGCCCTATCCGGTCACATACCCGTTTTTTTCCCCAAGACACCTGCACAGGAAGTTTGTGATGGTTTTTGCATGGGCCCAAATACCATGTAACCAATACTTCCCATTTTATACCCCTCTGGTACTACAGAATACAAATATAAAGTTTTCTTTTCTGATAGAATATTTAGCCAAAAATTTGTTTGGTTCCTTCTCAGGAACTTGTGAAAAGCAATTGGCACGTTGTTCTTACTCCTGTTCAATACTTCCTGTGCACATTCTGAGCACAAGGTAAGCTGTGTGATGCAGCAGGAAGTAAAGTGTGCAGCCGAAAATTGGTTCCCCAGTTTGCTGGAAAAACAGCATATTCAGTTTTTACCAAAATGCTGATTCATACTGAGGAAGGTTACATAGTATCCTCTATAAGTTAGAAATGCGTTGGTTGCTCTACTTAGATTTTGCTCCACGCAAGGCTGAAGCCTTCAATACAAGGATTCGTATGGATTCACATCCTCTGGATCTAAACTGGCTTAATAAACAATTTCCTTGTCTGAGGGGTTAAGTCCTTTTTAGAACAAAATACGTTATATACTTTCATCTAAATAGATTTTGGCTAGGTGCATCAATGTGTATATATCACAATATAAATATTTTAAAATAAATAAGCAAACCTTTTTCTGTACTTGATACACTATAACAAGTTGAAAATAATTAGCAAAATATTTGCGTGCGCTGTGATTTTTTTTATTCTTGCCGACAGTGTTTAGTCGGGGCTTTTAATGTTAATTTGTACTGAATGCAGTTCTAACTTGTGACCCATCGTAAAATACTAAGAACAGCAAAATTACAGACCATGTCACCAGGTAATTAGTTATGTCATCTAGAAACCTCCAAGGAATACTGTCCAAGCCCTTAAAGCAAGCCCCATAACATCCTGAACATTTTATATTATATATACATCTTAAATACATATCTGAAACAAAATCATCCTCAATAAAAAAAGAAAGTTAGATTGCCAGCTCTGCAGACCAGGATAAGCTAACTAAGTCTGTCTGGTTCTGTTTGATCAAAATTAATTATTAAAATGCTTTATATCATTCTAATTATAGAATAATTTGAACTTGCTTTGGTAGTCTGAAGTTTAGTAACCTAGATATTATGATTTGTACACAAAAATGCACAGTAAAATATTTGTATTTCTGGAGGGCATGGTGTTAGGAGAACATAGTTTGCAAGTAATGAAATTACAAGGTTACTTGGCAGGAGGTGAGGGATTATAAGATGTTACTTACTTTTTTGTCTGCTTGCTGCAGAGTCTTGGTTCAGGATGGGAGAAGGGGACAAGTTTGGAGCCTCTCTGCAGACCGGAGTAGATGTTGCAGCAGAGCAATGCAGAGGTGAACTGCAGTATCCCTGTGCCACCAGATAGAATTACTACGCTCACAGCACTGTGCTCATGCTATGCCTCTTCTCCCCAGTAGGGAATCCTTACACATAAATCATGCTTTCCAAGTAGCATGCATCAGCCAGCAGAACCTATGGTTGAAAAAAGCTATAGGGACCGATCATAAAAACCCAGACACCCCACCACCCCCAGTTTGTGAGATCCCTGCCCACATTACACAGAGGTGTTGCCAGGAGGAATGTGGGAGATTTGAGGAATGAAGGAGGGATGTGATTGAGGAACGGTGGTGAAGAGTTGTAATGGGGAGTTTAGATTTGAAGGAGAGATCCATGTATGATCAGCCTGCACAGGGCGCTGTGGCACATGGGTATGAGTTGGTGTCGGGTATTTGGGGTCAGGTAGTGACCCATGTGCCAACTATGCATGAGCTCCCCAGCACCGTACTGCAACGCTCTGCCATTGAACAAAATAATGTATTAACTCTTATAGCTGCTAAAGAGACATAGAATCTAGGAAAGCCTTTCCCATGCATGCTTAAACTCCTTCATTGTATTAGCATCTACCACTTCTGCTGGAAGGCCATTCCATGCATCAGTAAATAAATTACTTTTAAACCTTTGCCTCTCTAATATATGACTATGTTCCCTTGTTGTGGTAGCTTTACTTTTAAATGTACTCTCCTCTTGACCGTGTTGATTTCCTTTATGTATTTAAATGTTTCTATCATATTCCCCCTATGAACACAAGCCTGTATTTCAGAAGCAGCAGCCATGTAGACTGTAATACGGGATTGTTATTGCTTGACTCTGCACTCCGTTGAATGCTCCATGGTCAGCAGTAAGGATAATAAAATGATGTGGTCAGACATTTAAGTGCTGAAAAAGAATGAAAATCAGAGCACCTGACTTTAAAATCTGCATCCCAGAGATAAGAGCTGCATCGCTCAGCTACTTACAAATGTACACAATCTATGCAAAGGCTGATTCTGGTCCTGAGCAGACCTCTGCTGGAGGACAACTTTTTTGGGGCTGTACCTCACCTGTCAAATTCTGTGCATTTGGCATATCTGGGTGGTCGCCAAGTTTGTGGATGAGCCCACTCTTTCCCAAATGATAGATTATGTTTCTTTTGCTTATTTTGTTCCTGTGAGATCTTTAACAGATTGGAAAGGATTCTTTAAATCTAGAACTGCTCTTTATAGCAGACTGAAGAGTGCAGAACAGATGGCATATGCTACAACGCGGACCTGGATCTAGAACATAAAAGGCATATACTCTAGCACCAGCTGCAAACTCATCACAGCGGATGAATCTAGATCAGTCGCCAAGCTCTCCACGCTGAATGCTAGAACTGACCAGACGCCATTGACAGCAAGCTGAATTATTTAGCAAATCTAGAACACAATGCAGAGTCTTCACCACAAACAAAGTATCCAGAACCAGACTTCAAACACTCACTTATGGCAGGTGTTATAAGCATAATGCATAATGTGTTAGTTCATACCGCATCTGACTGGCAGTGTTACCCAAGTAAGAAAGAGTTAATACATATTGTGCATGTCCCATATTCAACATACATATCAGTGCTTGAGACAATGTGAATGTCAGTCTTTACACTGTGTGCACATATAATCTGTATTATTACAAGTTTAAGTGGAGTGCAGTTATTTGTTATTTTGGCACTTGGTACTTTCTCCAAAACCCCCCCCAAAATTTTTTATTTTAAATATTTAATCACGGTGTCTGGCAGGGCTCCCAGTTTGTTGTTAAAGAAATAATTGTACTTGTGGTCGACCCAAAACCATAAAATATTGAAACATCAAATGTATCAAGATCAAAGTCTACCTGATACAGCTGCTTGAACAAGTAAAATAATATTTATCTAATTTATAAGATCACTTATCCTGGCCAAGCTCTTTGAATAAATAGGAGACTTACATGGGAGTCTAGCCACTTACAGTTCAAGTAATTATTTAAAAATTCAGGTTAGTACTTTGCCATGGCTGGGTTACCATAGTTCTTCTCCAGCTCCCTAACTTAATCAATGAAAAGCTTCTTCCAAAGCCTGCTGTTCTGGCCTGCAAAGCCTGTAGCCCATTATTCTACGTGCCGCAGACTGGTCCTTGGGCCAAGTCGGGCTCCAACTCTGAAGTCTTTTCATGGCTCTCATCCCCAGACAGTCCCTCACTTGTCTTAGAAGTGCTATGTCCTGTACTAACTATCCAGGCCTTCAACAGCCAGTCTGATGATGAAAGATCTGAGCCAAGATTGTAAATTCTTCTGTAAAGTGACAGAATGTTATAGAGTTGATAATGGTAAATCCATTCCTTGCTGGCATAGGCTCTTTAAGGACAAGATATTGATGACAAATCCTTGATCCTAACTTTTAATTCACGTTTAATATATTCAGTGTGAATATGGAACTGAAGATGTATGGAGCTAAAGAGGACTGCAGTATTTTCACATGAGATGTTTGACTCGAGAGCATTGCAGGGAATGGAGATAGGAAGGCCGACGTAGCAGAGTTGGACATTTTTTCCAATTTTTCCAATGAATAGACACTTAGGTTTTTTTTATGTTAGTGATGGTCTCTTCTATGGATATGGTCTCTGTAATATGGTCTCTGTACATTTCCCTCTGTAGTGAAATTGTAGATGCAGTCTCCCACCCAGGCACTACATTCCTCTGACTGGTCGCACCTTGTCGAATACTACCAATGGTCAGACTCTGCATAGGGAGTGCATTCATACTCCTAAAGACTTCTGTATTGCACGAGTGTTAGGCTAACACCATTATCTCTACAGATTGTGTTGGGTTCTAAGAAAGTGGTGATCATTAACCCTTAGCATGAAACGCATTGGCTGTTCCATAGCATTCCACAAAGGGTCAGACATGAAGCTGTGGCTTATATAGTGTGTGTAGGAAAGTTGAGAAAATGTCCATAAATGTCACAAATTATTGCATGCTAATTATTCCCTTTCAAACTTGTCTAATGTTCATTATTAGATAAATACATGGCAATCTTGGCAAGAGCCCAACAGTAGCAATTCAACTATATGACCAGCAGGAGGTATATCATTCTATGCAGATAGTTGATTTATTTAAATGTTATACATACGTGTTATATATAAAAAAAAGAAGTAAAATGTGCATTATGGCAGTTTTCAGGTTTTTACTTTTACATCTAAAATGACACTTGTGTATATCACCGTTTGCGGATATTCAAACAGGATTGTATAGCTAAAGGAATCTATCAAGTGGATAGTGTGCCCTCTAGTGTTTAAAAACTGCAATTTATTCATTGCAATTAGTCCTTTATTCATGAAGTGTATTATTAAGGAGCAGGGGATATATTTAGGAAGAGTTAAAAATATCTGGTGTAACCTTTGCCACAACTGGGTTCATTTGGGCAGGATTATTGCATATTAAACCTGCCATAATGTGTGAATATATTAGTTTTGTAGCCCTCCTCTGCACTCTTTAGTTCCATAATGTCGTTAAGACATGGTGCCCAGAACTGAACTGCATATTCAAGGTGGGGTCTTATCATGGATCTGTAAAGAGCCAGATTATCTCCCTCCTAAGAGTCAATACCCCTTTTAATACATCTCAATACCTCATTGGCCTTTGCAGCCACCAGCTTGCACTGTGCACTACTGCTAAGGTTTATTGTTTATAATAGTATGTGTGGAAACTGGGTGAAATTTAAAAAAAAGTTAATAAAGATTTCTTAAAAAATATTGTAGGGTAGTATTCGACTATACCCCACAGTGACTTAGTGCGATAGAATACTGCAAAAAGACACAGACATGACACATTTAAAAACAATTATGCAGTACACATATATAGTTGTCAGATCCCTATCACCCTGTGGGGGTCTTAGAGGATTATTTGACACAGATGAGGGTTCTATTACTTGTAAATTGGTTACTAAAACCTTATGAATTAGTTCTTATCACCTGAGGTGAAATATTTTTCATTAGCAGATTTCCCCAAGGAAACATCATTTAAAACTATATGTTGCATTTTTATTATACCCAAGGTGAATAATGTTACATGAGTCTACTTTTGAATCTTATTTGCCATTTATCTGCCCAGTTATCCAATTTCTTTGCAGAAAAGATACATCTAGTTCAGACTATTACCCAACTTAATTTTATGTCATTGATGAACAGAGACATGGCTCCCTATACCCTCTGGGAGACAAACAAAATGAAAAGAGGACCCCGGGACAGGTCCTGCTCCACTTATCACACTTGTCCAATTTGAGAACTTCCCATTTGCCATCACTATTTGCATTCTAACTTTCAGCCAATTACCAAGTCACATATGTTTGGCCTAAGCCTATTTTCAGTCAATATATACATTAACCTAAAGTCTAAATATATCACATCCACAGCAACACCCATATCTATATTTTTACTCCTAGCATGCAATCAAGTTAGTTTGACAGGACGTGCCCAATATGAAATCTAGAATATATTCTCTTAGCAAACCTTTAAACAGTTTCCCCACCACAGATTTTGGGCACCATCGGCTTTACGCCATTGTGTGGGCACCATGCCTGAAAATAAATAAAGTTCTTGCCAGAGCCTGACTTAGCTCTATAGACTTATCATTGGCTTCAATCCAAATTTATTTACCAGTCTTCTGATTAAATATCATCTGGTGGCCCCCCTCGCTGTACGTGCTAGCTTATCAGCAGTACTATAACAATGTCTCTGTAAACCAAATATTGTTTTTAAGTCATTGAATTTACCCTGTCTGGCGATCTCGTGTGACCCTAAACAGAAAGATCTGGGGTCCAGCACCAAGATGATGCCCTTATAAAAGATACTGGAAGCAAAGTGTGAGAACTTGATTTGGAATCACATTATAGCGTGGCTCTATAGTCTCTGGCACTGGTTATCACTTAATGACCCTCTCCAGTTCCACGTTACCAGCCAGACCTTCTGATACGCCGCTGCCCATTAGTACAGTAGATGAGAAGCCCCTGTAGTGTGAGGTGCAAGTCCTCAACCCCTTACCAACTTAAAGGATGAGAGTGAGAAGATTGTGTGGAGCAACACAACTGGAGAGTCCGCGTTAGAAAGGGATTCATGGAACTGTGGCTCAAACAGATTTGTGTTTTGGATACGTAGAGTGGGATTAATTCGGGGGGGGGGGGGGGGGCATTAAAGTGTCACTAAAGTCCATTAACAGAAGCAAAAACCTGGTGCCCCCTGCTTTCAGTAAACGCAGTGTGTGAGCTCTGAGCTCTGTCAGCGTGCAATCAGCATCAGGATGGGGAATGTCGAGTCCAATAGTCATTGCTTGGTGGTATATGAAAACAATATAGTCTCACTGCACGAGCAGCGATAAGTTGTTGGCAACAGCCTTAGCCAAGATGCTTTCTTATCATGGCTGCCGGTCGGAGTATAAATGAGCATGTACATGCCAGTTTATCCTCATACTAAGGCCAATATTGCTAGGAAAGCAAGTGGAAAAAAATGTTTGCGGCTCTTTGACCC
This sequence comes from Pelodytes ibericus, assembly GCA_036172795.1. Lineage (NCBI taxonomy): Eukaryota > Metazoa > Chordata > Amphibia > Anura > Pelodytidae > Pelodytes > Pelodytes ibericus. The sequence goes on along the minus strand of CM069868.1, from coordinate 46,710,840 downwards.
TCCCCCCCGACGAGTGACGCATCAGGAGCGTCACAGGATTCAGTCCCTTGAGGATGGATGAAAATCCTGAGACGTCCTCTGATCTGCAGATCATCGCTGCCCCGCTCCTCCCCCCCGATGAGCGACCCTGACAAATAACGTCATAAGGTGTCATGGAGTTTTGGCAGGGGCCCATAACATCTGTGTCCCCACTCCCGATCACTGTAATTGGGACCAGGAATACAAAAATGTCTTAACCCATTAATGCTCCATGGAACTTTCATCCATAAGGACAAAAGCACCAAAAATCAGGACTCTTGTGCTCCACCTTATGTATCCATCTGTTTGTTGGGATAACAGTGTGTAATTCTCTTTTCTATCCAGCAGATGGCAATACATACACATCTTCATGTTAACAGGGGCGTGGTTGTGCCAGGCTCTGCTATTGGGTATCACAAGCTCTTATCTAGCTGGATATAGCAATTTGATATACAATTACTTGGTCAGGCTCAGCTCTCAGCTGAAAAACTGCTACCCTTTTCATTTAATGATGAGTACCTAGAGGGGGCATAAATAGTTCTGGGGGAATCAAATAGGTAGTTTTATAACCTTATATTTATTCGAAGTCAAATTGTATTTACACACACTTCCTGTAGTTTAAACACGAATTAAGAGATTTATAAAGAGGGATTTCTGCTAGATAATTAACCATGGGATATGGAGACAGGTATACCGCTTGTATACATGTATGTCGCTCTAAAAGGGGAGTTGCAGGTGAGTTAAGGTGAGATAAGCATTTCAGCTCACCAGTTTAGCTATACATAGTGCAGGGACAAACCTTGGCGTTTTTTTGGTGTGGGAAACTCGCCAGGTAATATTCATGTAATCTCAGCTCACCTCTTAATGAATAGCCCCCCTTTTTCTGTGTTTAGAAGTAACATCCCCAACTCCTGCATTTGATATTCCGGATGATGTGGTTTACATTACAAGGCTGGGGAACACTTTTCTGTTCCACTATAGTGTTACATGCAAATCAGAAATACCTCTCAGCTTATAGAACGAAAAAAAACAAATCTATAGCAGACAAAAAAATATGGAAAAATGAATAAATGACAAGTGAAAAACAGAGCTAGGAAATGTTCCTGGTATGAAAGCACGTCCACCCACTGAATGCCAATGCACAACTGTTTCTTGTGTTGTAAGTTTGGAATACATTTGCCTTCACTATAGGAGAGAGTATACTAGCAGGTTCATTTGCACCTATATAAGTTGCCTTTGATACTTTCCTAGAGTAGCTTTCAACCAATGTTTTGTGTCTTCTGTTTATGTATATTTTGTATGACAATATATTTGTGCTGTGTACACATTGTTTCCTATTAAGAAAAGCATTGTACTATATGACTATATTACAAACTATGTAAAGTATTTTAAGTACGTTATCTGTAGCTCAAGATTCCTTCATTATCAGCTGCTATTTAAAGGCAAGGCAGTGTACCTAATAAAAGTACTGTTTCCACTGCAATATGTTATAAAAGGGGAGCTCAGACATATGCAGGTTTGTAGTACTATATATATATACATATATATATATATATATATATATATATATACATATACATATATACACACACACACACACACACCATATACTTTGAATTTCTGCTTATTATCTGGACCAAGGTTTAGATTCTCCACAATTGCTGTTCAGATTAGTAGCTGGACATTGGTGACAGCGAGTGAAAGGCATTTTGTGAAGTCGCACATTGAGAAGGGGTACATACTCCCAGATAGTAAGACTTCTGGAATTCTCCTTATGCACTTGGTTGTTTAAAAACCAACTGTGCGAAATGCATAGGCGTACTACTGTTTGTCACGGTCAATAGCAATGCATTGCAACATTGGGTTTTACTTTCCATGTACAGTGATTACCAGTGGACACTTTGCACCTGTAACTTTGTTGTTGGAGGGGCTAGGTGCCAGGGTCCTTTATTTTTGTGTGTGTGTGTGTGGGGGGGGGGGTTATCTATTAATCTCCTCTTGTATTTACATGTCTGAACTACCTAGGGTCAATCTCCTAATGATCCAGCCCTCTCTATCCCCGCTGCCTCCATATGCTCTGCAGACTGATGTCATATCCAGTTCCTGGATTTATCAGTCACCATGGCTGATGAGGGAGCACTGAAGCTGAATGTCACAGTCACTAACTCTGCCAGACTATTCCCTCAATGGTTCAGTTGCATGGTGTTTGTGTGCAATGTTGGTCATTTTGTGGCTGTAGTGACTGCACTCAGTGTTCGTGGCTCTGCTTCCTGCATGAGATCATGTATCAGGCCTTTCTTCGTGATGAATCTGTTGTGTCTTGTGAAAGTCTGGTTCCAGACTGTGCTCATCTCACTTTCTTCCCTCAAATCGCTTGAGCAGGCCTCTGTTTAACCATCTCCACTTTCACTCATCCTCTCCCTACACAGGCCACAAGCATTCAGAGACACAAAGGTGCCTCTGGAGGGCAGCCATAAAGCCAGACAGACGCCTGAACACTTTAACCCACTCATCAGCAGCAATCTCAGCAAATTAACTGTATGCATTGCTTACCTCTATGCAAGCATTTATCTATACATTTATCTATACAGCTTGTGAAGAACCAGGGGAAGCATTAGGAATGTAGGCGCTTTTCTGATTGGTCACTTCTAGGCCACCTCTGTCAGCAGGTTCCCCATTGACTCTCCTTGCTAAAGGGATTAAAAGTGTCTGGGGCCGTTGCCCCTGCACCTTGTGTCCCAATTATTGGCTGTTTTAGAGGTCCCCTGCGATTGGTGCCTTGCCAAGCCAAATTATGCAATCTGCAAGTCTAACTGTTTACTGTCAACATTTCTTATTGTTCAATCACACATTATCTGATATGTTACTGTAGAAAGTCTGCTATTCCCTGGAATAAAGTTCTTGTTTTTTCTGCTGTACCTACAACGGTGACGTGTGTGATTCCTGGGGACAAAGAGCAGGCGAGACAGTGAATTATTTGGGACTCTGGCTGATATCCATTGCCGGCTAGGAGAAAAGTAACCCCGGGAGGAGACGTCTCTTTACACAGGTTTAAAGTTGAAGGTCGGATAAATGTTCACTTGTATTTAATTCATGTCCCCTATGATGGCTAACCTCTCATTGGACTACATTTCCTATACTGATCAGCCAGATGAGCATCATAGGAAATGTAGCTCACAGAAGCATCACTGAGATGGATAGCCATTTCTGCAGATTATGTGCTGTATCATGGGATTGCCGTCCAGTATAGTTAAAGGCACATTCCATCCAGTTTATTTTGCTTTGTAAATCTAAATGCATGTGAAATACACTTTACTTTAAAACAAATTCCTGTTTCCCGGAAGGTTTAAAGTGAAAATTGTATAACAGGGGCCCCAAATTCAGTGATCTCACTGATAAGGATTACACCAAAGGTAGCGCGCCCTTCTCTGTAGCAAGTTTTATACCCCCAGCCCCATCCCTCCTTCTGATAGAGTGCTGTCATTAGTTAATACTGTGGAATCAGCAGCTCTTTGTTGAATTTCATCGAAAGGGTGTCGTGGCTTTAAGAGATTTTAACATTGTTTAGTACATAATCTCTAATAATGCAGAATGCACTAAAAATAATATCTAATTAATACATCTCCGGGAATTCACTCAAGTGATCCTTGAACTATTACAATGGCACTGGAAGCGTTACTGCAGCGCTGACACATTAGTAACGCCCTTGTGACTCAGATACCAGAGTATTCGGCGAGGTCCCTTTAACGGGAGGCGATTTATATTTGGAGATCCTGACCGGCCGATGTGGAATTCTGTTCAGGAAATGCTGGCAGAATAGAGCGGCTGAATCACACTTACTGAATGAAGTCTGGGATCTTATCTAGGTCAGGACACAACTGTCTGTGATACTGGCTGGACCAACAGCTATTTAGGGACCAAGTGCATGTGACAATGACAAAAGTGGTGTGGCATGTCTCAAGATATGGGCAGAACCAAGTGTCATTTGCAACAAAAGATGGTTTGTGTGCAGCTTCAGAGAACTGTCCCTGGGTACCACTCCCGATGAGTGCAGTGCATGGGAGCAGGAGGTCTGTGTCTTCCTGAATCATGACAGACCTCTCTCTGCTGCTGCACTTCCTAATGAGTCAGAGCACCTGCTTATCACATCCTGGTGCTCTGACTGATTTGGAAGAGCGGCACCATATTGATTCAATGAGAGGGGTCTGTGCCAATTATCAGAGATCATATTCACACGGGAGAAGAAAATGCTCAGTGTTTCTGGCTGAGCATCAAAGATGCCATAGGCTCTGCAGCTCTGTACTGAACTCATCCAGATGCCTGTTACTGAGAGGGTAGTGGATGCATGGAATAGCCTTCCAACAGAAGTGGCAGAGGTGAAGATTCAAAACCGTGAAGGAGTTTAAGCATGTGTGGGATTGGCATAAGGCTATTTCTAAAAGGATAAAGTACTATTGATGTATAGCGAGAGATGCATTGTTCACCTCTGGCATTCAGTTGGTTAATAAAAAACACTGGCATCACAAGACACATCTAGCCCTTTTAAAAGCATTTAAGAGTTTGCGCGAGTATCTGTCTATAAATAAAGCAGGCAATTAGCAAATGGCCGCATTCACGGAGCTACTTCAGTGAGCAGAAGCCGTTACTCAGATGGGTGTGAGTGTTACCCATCATGCCATTTAATTCTCAGATGACAGAACAGCTGCTACTGTCCAGATGATCCCAACTAAACAGGAAATGCAGCCCCTTCCTTTTTCCTCCCCCCGTGGTGGGGAGGAGAGGGGTCATTGTTTCTAATAAGAAGCATTGGTAATTTATATTTGTAAAGTCAGGTTCGACTAGACCAAGCACTATAATTGCTACACAGCTCATTAATATATTAAATGTATATATATATATATATACACACACTCGAGAGTTGGGTGCATCACAGAACCTGCTGGCTGGGAAAAGGTTAATAATGACCCTGAGTGAATTTAGCAGTAAATACAATTTCCTGATACAGTATTCTCATTTTTTTTAATGTTTTTGTTGGTTATTTTAGACTGAGAAATCTCAACCCTGCACTTTTCAACCATGAACAGAGGAGTCATTAATACGAGGCATGGGAATTCACAAGGGCAATTAGCCCTTCAATAGCCTCTCCTGAATCACACAGCCAATATCACAGACAGAGCTGGAATTGAATTCATCAACGTGCCAACAGGTGGCGCTGTGTAACCCAGAAGCTCCAGAACCAGTTACCCCACTGGACTAGTAATACCATTGGTTCAAGCAGCTTCTCATCCACCCGTTATCTTTTGCAGCACTGTGCTTATTGCACTTTATTTTCCTACATTGTTCTATACCACGTATCTACTACATTATTCCTACCTTAAGCTTGGAAGATATGCCACTTTATTCATTAGCTTGTGGGAACTCCACCTTCAAGGCAGAACTTGTGTGTAAAGTATTGTGAAAGTCAGGGTGTATCGCACAGGTCAGGGGTCGCACTGCAATTTACTCACCTTGGCCGATTGTTTCTAATTGCGCCCCTGACTAGACTATGGCGGATCCTCTAAATGGGTTTTTCTCCATCCTTGTTAATTCAGAAGGATGGAGCTCAGCTCAGGACATGGAGGGAAGTGTGATGCCATATTTGTAATAAAATGCACCAGAAGGCACAATGACTGTACAATGGTTACAAGCCGGCTGAACCCTCCTCTCTGGCCTTTATTATAACTCCTGATTTGATCCAAGATAACACGCTGGGATTATACTGACAGCTTGGACACAATGGGTCTCTGCTGCTTTTCAGACCACCTGTAATTAGGGGAAATCAGATTGAATGGAGGGGAAAGAGGCAAGCATGCCTTTGTATCCACTTCCTTCGCAATCTCAGTGACTCAGCTCATCTGCTGTACAATGCAGATACGGTTGATGAGTTGATTACCCACATTCTGTTTGGCTGACACCTCCCGCGCTCTACTCTGTGCCAAACAAAGATTTGGTGAGAGACTGGTGTACAGCAATGTGAGGCTGTATTTATGTACCAATTATGTACCATAACCCAAAATACTCAAAATGCTCCGCGGCTGCTCTGTGCACTCCGCGGCTGCTCTGTGCACTCCGCGGCTGCTCTGTGCACTCCGCGGCTGCTCTGTGCACTCCGCGGCTGCTCTGTGCACTCCGCGGCTGCTCTGTGCACTCCGCGGCTGCTCTGTGCACTCCGCGGCTGCTCTGTGCACTCCGCGGCTGCTCTGTGCACTCCGCGGCTGCTCTGTGCACTCCGCGGCTGCTCTGTGCACTCCGCGGCTGCTCTTCCATTTCTGCTTTGTAGTGCAAACCAATATATTGCATATGGTCCTAGGGATAAACAGCAGACTGAACCCCCCCCCCCCCCCCTTTCTTAATCCATGCATTTTCTGTAAATTTCAAACAAGACCAAAATAGCCAAGTTGGAAATTTTCCACATTAGCTGAAGTATAGAGAATTTTTTCAACTCAATACTTTTGAGATCTGACATTGCCCTCATGAATAAAGCCCAACATATGAATCATTTGTATTTATTATTTGGAAGCTTTACTTGGATTAGACATTCCTGTTCGTGTCTCTTTATATGATGAGAAGAAAGGCTGGGTCAGTGTATTCATATATCGCTTCACTCTGCATCCATGGTTTTGCTCAGCTGTGAGAAGGGATATATTGTGTTTATCTTCCTTTTTTGAAAATCTGCTTTAAGATGCCCAAACATCTTGGCTGGCTGAGCTTCATAAAAAGGTGATCCACAGCAAAGCTCAATACCCCTCTGGTAACTGCGACACTTTTAGAACATTTGCAACATAAATGTTCCTTTGTATCATAATAACTTCCAAAACATTTCACACTACAGTTTAAAGACAATGGTTGGCTGGTGGGATATGACTGTTAAGACAGATTCCATATTTCTTTAGTAAGGATGATGTCATCTCAAAAGGAATGAAGGAACAGAGGGAGTGAGCACGACTCACAGAAGCACAATGCTGCTGTTTTTCTGTGAAGTGATCAGCAGGCTTTAGAGGCCAAATTCACAGGCAGGAGGGGGGGGGGGGGGGGGATAAAGACATGGCCGGTGATGTCATCTCACTTGCTCATTAAACAGAACCGATCCCGCCATAGAGAAATCTTTGTACATAGAGGACAGATATTAAGCAGAAACGGTACTCTGAGACGTTGCAGCCCGGGAGAGAGGGTGGGAAACATTCCTTCCACGGAAGCAGCTGTGCCCATGTACGCAGGAACCTAGCCTAAAATATAAAGGACCCATTTTCCTGCTCACCTTCCAAAGGTGAACTGCAAGGCATTGCACAAGGGATCCAGTGTGAGTGGATGTAATGTAGTATCCTATATCCACAGCCCTCTACCGCGTGCTTTACTCTAAACATGTGTGCAGAACATCGCAGATATATAAATAATCAATGGGTATATCAGTGACCTGGAGCATTGGCCTCTGGAAGGGGACTAAGCCCTCACTTGTTCTCAACAGGACAAATATAGACTAGTTTGGTGATGGCTAATCTTTAACTAGATTTATCCAGAAAAGGTATATGTTGGAAATAATTAGTCTGATGTATACATCTCTCTCCAGTGCCCATATGTGATGCCTCCCAGGGTTCCATTAAGGGCCTTTTTGCCTGTCCTTAGTGGAGCGTCTATCTATATACATTTTCTTTCTTGCATTCGCTAATGTGTTATGTAATGCGGTATATAATGCTTTCCTATATTCCACCGTTTCGTTAAAGCAATAAATCATTTTTTTTCACAGTTTCCTGGCTATCTCCCAGATATTTCTTTAGTTGATGCCAAAACTGGTCTAAACATTTTGCTTCCTGTATCAGATTCCCTGGAACAAAAATCATCTTTTTTTGTAGTTTCAGATTTTCTTATTCTTTTTTTCTCCTTAACCCTTTTATTGACAGTCCGTCCAGTCAGGTAATGCACAATATTCTGGTCGCCCTAAGGTTTGAAGACCCGTTATCACAAATTGATGACTGAAGACAAATGCTGGCTTGATTCATGCCGTCACAAGGGTGGAAATGCTGGCACGCGTCATGCCGTCACAAGGGTGGAAATGCTGGCTTGCGTCATGCCGTCACAAGGGAGGAAATGCTGGCTTGGGTCATGCCGTCACAAGGGAGGAAATGCTGGCTTGGGTCATGCCGTCACAAGGGAGGAAATGCTGGCACGCGTCATGCCGTCACAAGGGAGGAAATGCTGGCACGCGTCATGCCGTCACAAGGGTGGAAATGCTGGCACGCGTCATGCCGTCACAAGGGTGGAAATGCTGGCACGCGTCATGCCGTCACAAGGGTGGAAATGCTGGCTTGCGTCATGCCGTCACAAGGGTGGAAATGCTGGCTTGCGTCATGCCGTCACAAGGGTGGAAAGGCTGGCACGCGTCATGCCGCTCCAAGGGTGGAAAGGCTGGCACGAGTCATGCCGCTCCAAGGGTGGAAAGGCTGGCACGCGTCATGCCGCTCCAAGGGTGGAAAGGCTGGCACGCGTCATGCCGCTCCAAGGGTGGAAAGGCTGGCACGCGTCATGCCGCTCCAAGGGTGGAAAGGCTGGCACGCGTCATGCCGCTCCAAGGGTGGAAATGCTGGCACGCGTCATGCCGTCACAAGGGTGGAAATGCTGGCACGCGTCATGCCGTCACAAGGGTGGAAATGCTGGCACGCGTCATGCCGTCACAAGGGTGGATACGCTGGCACGCGTCATGCCGTCACAAGGGTGTTCGAAGACTAAAATGAGTGAAATTGGAATACGTTTCAATATTTGCATTTGGCAGACAGTGGGTGTTTTTTCCTACATGTGAGCAGAAGGGATCCAAGGGAGACTTTGTTTAATTAATCCATCCTGTCTGTTAATGAACACCATCCGTGGTTCACACAAAGCTCATCTCTACATGGGAATGAGCGAGCAGGAAGTTAGCTGTGTATATGACCTCGAGTTTAAGAGCCTAATAATAGCTGAACACTGGAGAATTTCTAGCCTCCCCTGATCTGTCTGGGAGGGGAATGCTCAGATATAGCGTGATCTCCTAATAAATATTAATTATAAGGCAGGATCTTACTGCAATGGAAATAACCAATCACGTGGACATATCAAGTTATTGGGAATGTCTAGTGGTGTTTCTGGGCTAGCTAGGGCAGCAGCACACGACTGGTGCTGTGTACAACAAAGGTTTAGGCGGAAAAAAAAAAAAGTATGGTTGGCTTCAATTCTTACAGGCCTCTGTCTCAGTGGGTGTGACCAATACAGTTATGGACCCTATTGGAAAATTACAGTTAAACTGCTGTAGCCTTCTAAACCAGCACAAAATATAACTAATATGCTTGAAAACAAAGTGTAATGGAGACTTCTAAAAGGGGAGCAATCAGCAGAAACATTCCCACTGGTTGGATTTTGTTTTAGAATTTTGCTACAAATTGTTCGATAAATATCCTCTGGAGGTGACTATTTAGAAATTAATGAAACCCCTCTTAAACAATAGAAGTCTTTCATTGTAAGTCTCTGGTCCTATTTTAAAAAGATACACAATGGTCTAGAGCTACTAGTGGACACGCTGCTTATCAAACAAATGGACAAATAGTGAATCAGCAGAATAGGTTTACTGTACAATTTAATGATTTCATTATCTTACTCCGCCTATCTTACTCCACTTTGTGGACCATTTCTTCAATCCTAGAACATGGCGTTTAGGGAAAGGCCGGCTTTTGTTGCTAGATGTAATGTTATATACTGTCTGTCACTGCTGAGAGCCAATCTCCAAAGGACCACTTGACCCAGATGCTGACACTTTCATGACTCCGGGCCTTCAGTAAGATGAAGCCATCATCCCAGACCCATCTAGTAGCGCAACATGGCCGTATTCAACAGCTGCACCACAAGAGACAGGGCAGCTGCAACTACCCTGATCACTGGATACGCTTGTGTCTGCATAATCTGTCTGTGGCTTTCATTGCCATCAGTCCAGCACAAGTGTTTAGTGAGAATCCTAATGAGCTTCATTTTGCAGGGAGATCAAATGTCTCCTTTTGCAGCAGACAGTCGCCCACATTTCACATGACAAAATCGGGGTGTACATAACAAATAGCCAAAAGAAAGTCCTTGGCTAATCTATATTTTAGTGTGTGCATTGACATATCCAAATGAACCACAATTGGAGTCATTTGCATACTGGTTCTACACAGTGATCTTTCAATGGGAGGTTAAGTCAGTTATTTGACCATCATGTTGATACAGCCTTCTCCATAGGGGGGCTGTACTGTGGCCCCTAATATTGCCACGCTGGTTTATATCTGGATAGGACATTGGCACATCATGCAAATAACCACCATCACCCTCTGGCACGCTTGAGATTAGATTGAGTGTCTGCAGTATTTTTAGGGATTCGGATATTTTTCATTGTTGCCTTACAAGGAGCTGGGAGTTTGGTATCTGAGTGAGGTCACCCAGTTGAAGTCATCTCGCTGGCAGGGGGGGGGGGGGCTTGTGTGTGGGGTTCATAGAATAATCAGGCATCAGATCCCCCACACGCGGCCCAAAGGAAACAAAAGCGCTTAATTGTTTGGACATGTCCCAAATTCCTGCAGATAGGGAGATGCTAGTTTCCTTAAAGATACAGAGTTTAGAAATCCTGCTTTAAAGTTTGTGAATGCAGAGGGGGAGAAGGATGCCTGGTGGCACTGGAATGGTTAATGGGTGGAAACGCAGGACCCTTCCAAAGTTAAACTCACTATCTCGATTTGACGCCCAAGCTACTTTTCTATGGCAATGATGCGTCACACAGAGTTGCAACTGAATGGGAGAAATTTTCCAGCTCAGCAACTTTGGCCTTAAGTTTGAGATTCCCTGTAACTCTCGAATAAAGCATTATATTCCCCTGTTTGAGACCCAAGCAGGGATGTCACATTGTACTTTGATATGGCTGCTGCTGTGCGCTATATCTCCCATGATGCAGTCAGCTTTATCAAGCCAATAGATGCTGTCCCTTCATTGCTGCCTCTCCCAGTCAGAGCAAAACATGTTCAGATAAAAGGTTTGTTCACTGTAGGTTTATTGAAGGACAACGTGAGATTTCACCACGTATGAGACATGTATTATTTCAAGAGATAATGACTTTGGGACAACGTTATATCCCAGCTTTGCGTGAAGATAAAGTATACAAAAGCAAAAAACTGGCAATAGTGATGTAGTTTTATCACTTGTGAGTTTAGGATCAGTGCTACCCTACGCATTTCACATTGGTAAATAAGCTGGACTTTCCATGCTGACAAAGTGATCAGGTTGGCATGGACTATGATTGGTCCGTAATAAGTTTTAAGGGATCATATTTGGCACCGAAACACAACTTACTTCATCAAATATTTACAGACATTAAACCAGCAAATAACGGGTTTTGTTGGAACGTACGACTAGCGACTGATATAAAGCAGACATGTGTTTGAGCCAATTCTCCTTATTTTTCTGCCCATGCCCAGACCTCTGATTCTGGAATATCACTGGCCTTTGTGTAACGTTCAGACCAGCTCTGAATAAAATGAATGTGAACACAGGGCAGCTAACAGCGCCGCGCTCCGATTACAATAGATAAGTGTTTGGAAACGAGAAACATTTACATTCAAGAAAAGCCCGAGTTACAAGCCGAGCTGAAAGTCTGTGCTGAAATCTAACCTTAAAAGGGAAAAGTCTTATTAAAACAAACCCCGTGTTCCATCCAGAAACTCAAGGTTTCCTCACACTTCCCCACCGATAACTGCTGGACAACAGTTGGTTCAAGTCATAAATCAAATCCATATTTATACCCCACTAATTTAAGAGTCAGCTGGGCATGGGTGCAGCTGGCCAGATATTTATAAGGAGAGCTTTCCAATTTAGCAAGAGAGCAATGACTATTCTGTGTAATGCACACTAAAACCAATCCACATGCTGCATAGAGATAATTCTACAGAATAGGGCATGATTATTATCAAGTAAAAGTGTAGCTTTCCTGGCTATATTTGCGCAGAAGGTTACCATTTTGTTTTTGTAACAGACCTCATATGTGGCACTTTGTACAATGAGCCATAGACTGATATATTGGGATGTAGCAAGAGAAGCTGCTCTGCACCCATGAACATGAAAGTATGTCACTGTAAAGTTCATGCATGTTGATTGGTCATGTTTCACGTGAGAGTTCCCTTGGATCTTTGGTCCAGTTTGGCTAGAGGCAGAGAGTTACTATCTTCAGATTGGATAGTGCTCTCTTACTTGTATCCCTAGCTGAGAGCACTGAAGTCAGAACTAAGAAACAGAGATCAGTACAATCTGAGGGGCAGATATATCATGTAACTTAACCAGCACTAATGGGGACCCCAGTGAGGCCATGAGGCTCCATAATCATAGTTCCAAAAATGTCACATTCTATATTTCAAAGCGCACCAACCACACCACTGTTTATGTTGGTGTATTTGTTGTATATTTCAAAGTGTATTGGTAAAACAAAGCTACAGAGGACAGCCACCTTTCCTCCCATGTAGAATGAGAAGATAATAACCATTCGGTCCATCTAGACTGACACATTTACTAAATACTTTTATTAGTCCCCAATCCTATATCTATGATAGCCTTATACCTATCCCACGCATGCTTAAACTCCTTCACTGTATTAACCTCTACCACTTCTACTGTATAGACTATTCCATACATCCACTACCCTCTCAGTAAAGTAATACTTTCATTAGTCCCTGGCCTTATCTTATATCTAGGATAGCCTTATACCTATCCCACACATGCTTAAACTCCTTCACTGTATTAACCTCTACCACTTCTACTGTATAGACTATTCCATGCATCCACTACCCTCTCAGTAAAGTAATACTTTCATTAGTCCCTGGCCTTATCTTATATCTAGGATAGCCTTATACCTATCCCACGCATGCTTAAACTCCTTCACTGTATTAACCTCTACCACTTCTACTGGAAGACTATTCCATACATCCACTACCCTCTCAGTAAATTAATACTTTCATTAGTCCTTGGCCTTATCTTATATCTAGGATAACCTTATACCTATCCTACGCATGCTTAAACTCCTTCACTGTATTAACCTCTACCACTTCTACTGGAAGACTATTCCATACATCCACTACCCTCTCAGTAAAGTAATACTTCCTTATATTACATTAAATCGTTGCCCCTCTAATTTCAGACTATGTCCTCTAGTTGTGGTAGTTTTTCTTCTAACTATACTCTCCTCCATCACTGCATTGATTCCCTCTATGTAGGTTAATATTTCTATCATATCCCCCATCTCTTTCCTTACCCTTTTTCTTCCTTTTCCCGGTTACCAATAGCTGTGCAAACGGCTGACCAGATACCCAGACTACTTCCATGCCCCACACGGCTTTTTTTCCCTTCATCATTTTTTCAGTAAATAATTGCTCACACCCTCCGTCCCCAGTGAGAAACAAAAAGCAGGATCAGTTAATTCTGATGCCATGACATTCACTGAAATGTAACTCCCCCAGTCCTTTGGGCACTGAGCCAACTTAATCTGGTTTTTATTTTTGCTTCATTTACCAAAGACAAAAGGGATCTGGAAAACATGCTTACTCAAATGGCATCCTCAGTGCATTACAGGCTCATCTCCCCCAAATTCTCCATGCTACATTTTGCCTTTTATAGTTATATCCTTGGAAGAAATGTGTCTGTTTCACAGAGTGTTTTCTCTCTGCTTTGGAACCACAATGCCTGCTTTGGAGGCCGATCCATTGGATGTAGGACAAAGGATTGTGTCTACCCCAGCGCTCAATACAATGAGTTGTGGCTCAGCAATATTTGCTTGAAAACAATCGTTAATTATTACAGCGACGTGGGCCTACATCACAAGATGCCACTAGAGCATTGCTGGTATTCACACTCTTGGCTTGATCCCTCACTTCTTACCATCAACCAGAGGTCAATTCTATTGTAATTTCTCTCTTTAAAAAAATCAATTCCTACAGACTATTTATGGTGCCCCGTGGCAAATTACAAATTACTTTAAAATATTTTTATTAAAATACCTGCGCAGGAAGACTTCCAAAATTCCAGAAAGTAGTAACCTGCACTGGACTTTTCACCCTGATCTCACCTGGGAAATCTGCTTGTAGGTAACCTGGTCGCTTAATTAGTTCAGTTACTGTAATATGTTAACCACATGCTACTCCGCACCCCACCAGTAGTGATTATAGACCGGTCTGCTGTCTATTGCAGGATACAAAAGGACAATCTGTTAATAATAAAGAAAGTCAATTGCATAATTCACTTTTGGAGAACAGCATGTAAATTCCCAATATATTGCAGGATCAAACCCCTAAACCACATTAGGTCTTGAAACTTGCTGCTTACAAAGTGAGGCACTGGGGGACATCGGAAGCGGTCTATGCCCTGTGGGCTTACTTGAAAGTAGCCTGCCGCTTTTCGGCTACACCGTGCTAGTTCACGGTCAAGAAACTAAATGAGATGCCCCCCTCAGTGACCATCTAATCCTGTCTATTCATAGTTACACTGCATGAGATCTCTTTAGTTCCACGCGATGCATGTTATGCTGCAGCCCTGCTGAAAGAGCATGCTGCTTTATCAAGAGCTTCAAACCTGTGGAATAGGCTCCAGCCATTTAAATAGCCTTGCCGCCTACATTGATTGGTCCATCCTCCTTTCCAACTGACCAACAGAAGCATAGTGGGCGTGGCATCTAAATTCTAATGTGTGGCCTCATGGATTACTCAGCCCTGTTCACAGGAGGGATACAATATATAATAACACTGTTCCCTGTTGCTACGTTTATTGTTCAACCCCAGAAGCTGTTATAATTAAATTATTGTTATACCATTAATAGCACTATTTGGTTAATTGGAGAGGGTCATGGCTTGTGGGTACACACACTGAATTGTGTCAGATTAATGTATACATTGTGATCTACATTAGACTTTGTAGTATGGCTATATTTATTGAGTTATATACAATGCTGGTACCGTGGCTGTAATATCAATTTAGTTTCTGGCCACCCTGCATTAAAGGTCCCAATACAACGTATCACACTGAACTATTGGGGCGAACCAAGTAATGTGAGAGGAAAATCAGATAGGTTGTATTGGGACCTTACTAAATTGATATTACAGCCACGGTACCAGCATTGTATATAACTCAATAAATATAGCCATACTACAAAGTCTAATGTAGATCACAATGTATATATTAATCTGACACAATTCAGTGTGTGTACCCCCCAAGCCATGACCCTCTCCTCTCTCCAATTAACCAAATAGTGCTATTAATGGTATAACAATAATTTTATTATAACAGCTCCACACAGCTTCTGGGGTTGAACAATAAACGTAGCAACAGGGAACAGTGTTATAATATATTGTATCCCTCCTGTGAACAGGGTTGGGTAATACATGAGGCAACACATTAGAATTTAGATGCCACGCCCACTATGCTTCTGTTTGTCAGTTGGAAAGGAGGATGGACCAATCAATGTAGGCGGCAAGGCTATTTAAATGGCTGGAGCCTATTCCACAGGTTTGACCTCTTGATAAAGCAGCATGCTCTTTCAGCAGGGCTGCAGCATAACATGCATCGCGTGGAACTAAAGAGATCTCATGCAGTGTAACTATAAATAGACAGGATTAGATGGTCACTGAGGGGGGCATCTCATTTAATTTCTTGACCGTGAACTAGCACGGTTTAGCCAAAAAGTAGCAGGCTACTTTCAAGTAAGCCCACAGGGCATAGACCAATTCCGATGTCCCCCAGTGCCTCACTCTGTAAGCAGTAAGTTTCAAGACTTAGTGAATACTGCACTGGAGCCTGATGTGGTTTAGGGGGTCGATCCTGCAATATATTGGGAATTTACATGCTGTTCTCCAAATGTGAATTATACAATTGACTTTCTTTATTATTAACAGATTGTCCTTTTGTATCCTGCAATAGACAGCAGACCGGTCTATAATCACTACTGGTGGGGTGCGGAGTAGCATGTGGTTAACATATTACAGTAACTGAACTAATTAAACGACCAGGTTACCTACAAGCAGATTTCCCAGGTGAGATCATCAGGGTGAAAAGTCCAGTGCAGGTTAAACAGACATTGTTATCCCTCCCCCTCAACCCACAGTAGTTAATCTTGTAAACTATGGCTATAACTAACTGATACCACTCACAACCAAGAGCCAAGGCAACATCCATACTAACCAGTATATTAACGTTTTTTTATATGTTTTAGTGTTTACTTAGTGTGTTTTTTGTGACCCTCATGTGCTATATTCCTAAGCTCACAGAGCCTCTAATTGGTCAAGGGACACTCCTTTTGTGGGGGGGGTTTCACATAAAATCAGTTTCTACTTGTTGAATTTTAGCCAAAAGGCATACATGTTTTAAATGTATACATTAAGTTATTCTTTAAATGTACAGATACCTCATTTTCTACCTATTTGAAATGCAGGTTTCCATTACCTACAGTCAGGGTTTCTGAAGTACCATCTAACTCATTATTCTCTGCATAAAGCTCTACTGAAAATGTATAAATATACTAATGAGACTAATAAGAATGGGAAAATGACTTTACAGAACCTGATGGAATTATAAAATATTGATATATGCCTTAATAAACCCTTTCTTACTCCTGTATCCTTCTACTTTTTGATATTTTGAATTCTATTTAAACACTAAGTTATAAAAAGTTGGCTGCCTAGAGACGGTTCTGAAGATCTATAGATGACTTCATGTGCTATTTAAGTATATAAGGAACCCATTCAAAAGGCTGATCAGCTTCACCCAAACTGAAAGTGATGCGTTTCCAGTCACAAGATACAGTAACTTGGGTTAAAAGGGGTTACTACCCCCCTACTCAGGCCATCGGAGGTCAGGATTGTAAATGAGGGTCTGCTTGGAACCACTTACCAGTAGAATGGACTCTGTAACTTGTATGACCGGTGACACGTGTGTTAGGAACGCACTTACCAATGCTGAGACGTGTATAAAGCATCCTGTGTGTATGTGTAGTAACAGTACCGTATGGGCCAGGCAGGTGCATCATGTGGATGTGTCAATAGTACGAAAGAGAAGCCATCACAGGGGCCTTATAATGCAGCATCTTGTGGAATTGTGAAACGCGCTGGGTTTGTTGTGCACCACACTTGATTACCGTTGCTGAACAAATTGTGATTTAAAGAACACCTTTGAAAAATATGCTTTTTTAAAAAAAAAAAATGTGTTTCTTGACCCCCCCCCCCCCCCCTCCAACTATACTCTAGTTAAAGTGCCATTTAAACTGTCGCCTTGCATGGTCGGTGTAAAATCCTGATATTTCTTTGTCAGCCAATGGACAAGGGAGGCCCTTCACCATAATAGAAACCATAATCTCGCAGCTGTCTAATGAGAGAAGGCTTTAAATCTTTAAATAATCCAAAACTGCTTTGTCACGTTACAGATGTAAATGGCAGCAGGACAAGCTGTCTTTATAAAGAGCATGTGATGGGCAATCATAGCAGACATTCCTCCCAGTATCTTCACAGCCTCAAAATAAACAGCAGCTCTGTGTGTGCGGACGATGCTTTCACACAATATGCATGTGACATATTTTACTAATGATGAGGGGTATTTTCTTGTAGAGCTTTGGGAACACCCTGCCTTGCCACCCAAGTCACCTGCCTTACATTTGTTACTGTATTTTTATCCCTGGATGTTTGTATATACAGATCAAGCCCTCATGCTTTATTAAAGCCTCACTATATTTGTTTATTGAAGGCCGGTAACAATTAGAAGATACATGATTTTTTTATTTTCTTTCGTTCAGTCTTATCTTTTCATAGACATGCAGTTGTCTGTCTGCTGGATACAAATAACCAGTATTATTGCATTGCAGTAAACAGAATGTCCAGATATTAACTGACCAGTAAAGGTGTATGGGGAAAGGACTTCACAGATACTTACTAAACTCTACCTTAGCATCATGATGACTGTTGGAACAGTGTGCAGAGCCCAAATGTGACAATCCCCTTCAGTGCTGTGCTCCAGGACAGCAGATATGTGATTGGTAATGTTAAAGCACTGAAGTGTTAGAAGGGCTGTGTTACTCATATCTGTAGAGTTTTCTCAATAGGAGAATCTCATTAAGGTGCAACTTGTGCCCCAAAAATCCGATGCAAGGGGCTCAGACTACAACCTTCTGTGTCTGCTCACTATGGTGTAAGGACTGAAACCAAACACAAGAGGACTATGAAGCTGAGCAGCATGGGAGTTCTGCTCTCCTGCCAATGATCAGCTCCCCACCATGCCCCCCCCCCCTTGCAGACTTGTCTTATGTTCCCCCCTGTATCAAGGTTCTGTATGTAAATGGCATATCTGCATTAAACACCCAGCTGGTTAACTAATAGTCAATATATAATAAAACACTCTTCCCGGCACTTATACTATTGGCAATTAGAGCAGCTCATTATTATTTAATGGTCCTGTAAAGATCTCACCTTGTAACAAAACCACATGACACACGTGTCCCACTGCACAACATGTTTACTGGCGTGATCTGCTTAACGACAGGTAGGGGTGACTTTAGGCATGGGTTTCATGTAACTGGGTGTAGGTCAGCCGTGTATCTGTTTACTGGGATGTGCCGGTGTCAAGTGCACCGTAATATATTGGGCTTTATTCATGGAGGAGGGAATGGCAGGGAATTGAGAAGGCAATTCCAAACTTAAGGCCAAAGTAGCAGAGTTGGAAACATGCTCAAATACAGCTGAGTTTGGCTACTTTGGGCTTGAGTTTGAAATTCCCTCTTCAGTTCCATCGTTCATGACCAAGATATATATATATATATATTATATCCAGTTATTATTTTATCCCTAAGGGAGTTGGGCATAGCAGTGAAGGGGTTAATCAATTTGCAGTTCCTGGAAAGGTTTTCAAAGGGATGATTTGGAAAGCCAGTGCCCTGTGTCATACGATCCGTGCCCCGTGTCATACGATCCGTGCCCCGTGTCATACGATCCGTGCCGCTAGCTTGTTAATACCGCAACACACACACACATGACGTGAGGTATGTACAGCTGTCGCAGCGTACGTGTCTAATGTACAGCATTGGCCTCTGTGGAATATAGAAAATATCTCTTTACATTCCTGGTGCAGGGCCCTGCTGGATGCCGTAAACTTGTCATCCCCATTATTGCCACTTTATGTATTGTGGGTAAATTTGGAGAAAACGATTATTTAAAAAGGGGTAATTTGGCCCATTATCTGCAACACCTCAGTTACATGTACAATAATCTTCACAGCACATTAAACTACTAAGAGTATCATATGGATGTGTCACATAGGCATGTGTCAGTATGGCAACTCTAGTGTTATACATGACCACTCCCCACTAACTCCTTAACTCAAACTTAAAGGGACACTAAACATTTTTTTTTTTCACTTGTGCTTCTAATATAGAAGCACAAGTAAAATGTCTGTTGTCCCTAGTATGAGGATTAACGGGCAGGTACTTTTGATAGTACACGCCAGTTTATTCCCTGACCGGCAGCTGCCATGTTTCCATAGCAAGCAGGCAGCCGTCTGGTCGGCAACCGGCTCTCTGCTAGCTTGGAGAGCCCCTCATTTTTGCATGAGATCAACAGGGAGCACCTTATCTAGATCCCCCCTGCTGATCCCATGCAAAAACGGGGGTCTCTTTGCGCTAGCAGCGAGAGACCCTCGCATTCGGCTGTCAGAGCGGGCCAAGCCCCCCGCTCCTATTGGCTGTTCGCGTGCTGACAAACCTCAACCAGGAACTGCTGTCTCACATGTGAGTCCCGGGACATGTTTTGTTTAACCCTTGCTTATTTGAAGGAAGGAAGGAAGGGTTAAACAAGTTGGAATGTCCCTTTAATAACTACCTTAACCCTAGCTCAGCATATAGACGTGCACCTCATTATGACTTTATGAACATGCAGCAGTAATTTGTTTTAAAGCCTGACCATTACCATGCTTTCTGTTAATAGGATACTCACTGATTCTATATTGTGCATTATAAACCTTCTAGTTAATAATATACAATGCTCTGAGTTACCTCTTATTCTCTCAGATTCACTGCTTGATAGGTTGGAGTTAAGGTTCTCACCAGCATGTAAAACTGATTCCATCTCAAACATAATTTCCTATAACCTCAGCCCATCATAATGCTCTTATGGTTTCTTGCCAGGGGCCCCGACATAACTCCTCCATCTTTAACACTCACCTGTCTCTGCATTTGTCTCTACATTTCTCAAGTCACAAAATGCCCAAGGGATGCAAGGCAACAGACAATGCATATAACTAGTACAGTCACTAAATTTGCCTCCCATCTTTGCAAAGACGAGCTTTGTCAGTATTCCCTTTGTGACCTTTGTCCATTCCCTTACTGCTTTCTACAGTGACCCCTGAATCTGGTTGTGAAGATTAAACTCCAATACAGTAAAAACAAAAAACATGACAATTCTGCCTTGTGTATTGTCCACTGATTGTGCCCTGTTCAAAAGATAATGTCCCTTTGTCTCTGCAAAAGGATAAAGCCATTTGGTGGAGCGCGCTCCATCACACTTCCAGTATGGTGACCTGCTCTCTGTCTGCCAGTGTGTGAGATATCTCAGACACACCGCAATAATGCATGGTCTTTCCAAAGGAAAATGGATTCACTTGAGTGCTCTCTAAGAGGTATAAAGGAAGGTGTGCGCATGGGTAGCATAAATTGCATGTTGGGAGTGAAGGATGTGGGTCTGTCGTAGATCCGCAGAGGGAGCAGCTGTAACTGGGCCCCTGAGGGCACAAGAGAGCAATAAGATCTTTGCTTGCTTTGACTGAGTGCTTGATGTGACCTCATATAATGGCACCCCAAGCTACAATGCATGCAAATACATGGGAGTGTTCAGTTTGAGGGCACAGACCTCACTGCTCCCTTCTACTAGCCACCAGGGATTGGGAAGACCCAATGTAATGAATTCTTAGAGCCACTTCTACAGGACGGTAAAATGTGATTCAGAAACATAGCAATCAAAACTTTACCCAGATTGTCTGAAAACAGAAAGTAACTGTACACTACTTAAGACTGTGCTTAAAGTAAAATAGGATTATAGGGGGTTTAATTAAAGATTTTGTTAAAAAAAAAAACACTTCAAGAGCACAAATGTGACAATGCTGAAATATCTTGGTGAAAGCAAGGGGCATGCTCCTCTCCAGTGATTAGTTTCTAATAATGAAATAAAACCCCCGCTCATTGTGCAACTTTAATCTTCCCTTTTATCAGCCAGTTTCAATCTCCATTTTTATGGTGGGTTGTCATGGAAACTAGCACCACCGAGTTTAGGCTGAAATGCTGCCAAGCTTGCCTAATTATTCCTTGCCATTCTTAAACACGCAGGCGTGCCCTTCCTGGATATTTAAATGCAAATGGTTGGAGAGGAGTCCTGAATTAAACATGTTAAATGTTTTGGAAGTATAATCCAACATAAAGCACAAGTAAAAACAAAGTTTTTTTTAAACTGCTGCTGGGGCAAGTCCTGTGTGTGCAATCTGCGTATCAGGGCAAGTCCTGTGTGTGCAATCTGCGTATCGGGGCAAGTCCTGTGTGTGCAATCTGCATATCGGGGCAAGTCCTGTGTGTGCAATCTGCATATCGGGGCAAGTCCTGTGTGTGCAATCTGCGTATCGGGACAAGTCCTGTGTGTGCAATCTGCATATCGGGGCAAGTCCTGTGTGTGCAATCTGCATATCGGGGCAAGTCCTGTGTGTGCAATCTGCGTATCGGGGCAAGTCCTGTGTGTGCAATCTGCGTATCGGGGCAAGTCCTGTGTGTGCAATCTGCATATCGGGGCAAGTCCTGTGTGTGCAATCTGCGTATCGGGACAAGTCCTGTGTGTGTAATCTGCGGATCGGGGCAAGTCCTGTGTGTTCAATTTGCGTATCGGAGAAAGTCCTGTGTGTGCAATCTGGGTATAGGGGCAAGTCCTGTGTGTGCAATCTGGCTATAGGGGCAAGTCCTGTGTGTGCAATTTGGGTGCCCATAAAAGTAAATATTGCTCTTGAATTCAACACTGAATACTTGTGGACACCACATGATTCCTGTGGCATAGAAGCCTGTTATATTGTGTAGACTGACTCTTCAAGGGTCAAAAACAAGTTTATTTTCTGAAAACTATACTTTACCACTGCTGGTGACTGGCAGGGGAAGAGGCGAACCTCACTACTGAACACCTAATGCCAGCCCTGACCAGTGTGGTAGCTACCCATCTTCCTAATACTGTGTTATCTCTTCATCCCTAACCGCAGTATCCAACTCTTAGTCTGCTCAGCACATGATAGACTGTTACTGCAGAAGATGATCATGTCACACTGATGATTGACCCGTGTCTGTGACAGATTCACTCCCACACAGACTGACACTGTAAAGACATGTAGATGTGTCGTTCAGAATCTCAGGTCAGATCTTTCTTCCTCTAACCCAAGATGAAGACGTATCTGACCTAGGATTCCCAGGAGCACGTCTGCCCCCTGATAGCACCCCTCCCAACTTTTCAAATAGAAAAAGCGGGGCACTTATTTTTCCATTGCTTTGTGGCCAGTTGATTATTTATGTAATTTTGTAAGTCATTTAGAATAAGAATAGAGGGAGTAATTTATAAACATGGGGCACATTAGCACTATCTGCTTGTACACCTATATATAAAGCACACTCCGGGGGGTGCACTGGCACTCATGGTTGAAGAATCATGCTCTGAAATCTGTTTGTCAGAGGTTCTCCCCCCACACACAATGGAACACTCACTATTACACATAACAATTAGTGATTGTGTAGTTTTTTTCACGGCTCGACATTTCACAGTGCGGGAGTTTATATAAATAACCCCCAATTTATTTTATTTACACAAATTTAATGTGAAAATACATGTACTGTAGTTTAAACAAAGTTTAATGTGCTTAATAGAATAAGAACCCTTCCTCACCCAAACAATGAGACAGAGTGTAGTAATCACAGCAAAGGGCTTTACTAGAAACCAAATAAATAGCCAAAGTGGCAAAACCGTATCGTATGTATAGTAAGTTTGCAAAACATGTGATTCGCTACAGATCTAGCAAACAGACACTAGCAGCCCTCTCTGTCTCATTATTTTGGGTCAGAAAGGGTATTTTATTTGAGTGTTATAGTGGCACACTATGGGGTCTATACAAAAAGGTGAGAATACATTTCTTCTCATCAGTTTAGTAATACATTGTGCAGATACAAACCTGGTTACTTTCCCCAGCTAAGCAAACTCCCCAGCATTCTCCCTGCACTATGTATAGTTAAAATGTAGGTAAAATATTAATCTGACCTGAACTCAACGTTTAGTCCCAGTCTGTTTTGTATTTTCTGGCTTTTTTAAGTAACTGAACTATTTATTCATTTTAATTGAGTTACTCCACTGCAGCTCGGTGATACCCTCATCCTAACCAAAAGTTCCCGGAGGACAGTAATGGAGAAAAGAGACAGCGGGATTTTGGTAAAGAAAATGGTGACTGCACCCCCCTAAATAGGGACACTTGGGCACTATACAAGCAGGGAGGGTACTTTACTCCCCCCTGCAGTGAACAAGATGGCTTGATATTTTTTGTAATGAGTTACCCCTGTGACAGGTTTGTCCCCTGTGCTACTGTGCAAATTGTAACACCAAACCTGACGTTGGATATGTTCACTGAGAAAAAATAATAGTTTTATGAAAAAAATACAATACCTAGAAAATCAAAGAAAACACTGCAACGCAAAAAGAATTAAAATATTTTTGGATTTATTAAATCTCATTGAAGGCACGCGATTACATGTTTTTTTAACATACATGTTTTATTTATAAATTGCCTCCATGTTTCAATCTCTTCACACAGAGTGTGTACATTCATTGATGTAGGGTGAGAGCGGTATCCGTCACCATTATTTTAAATGGTATTATCACAATTATTAAATATGTATTTTGCCAACATATATTTTAATAATTAGTGATGCTTGCAGATACCCCTAGGCACATTAGACACTGGTGTCTCTTTGGATCTCAATGTGTTGAAAAACAAAATATCTTGGCTCATAATGACCAGAATTCAACTGAATTCAGAGTATTTGTTTTTGTTTTTTAAATGTTTTTTTATTTTCTTGTTTTGTTTTCCTTATAAAGCACAACATTTGTCCCCTACGTCTAAAAGGCTGATAACATAGATATTAATGATACTGCTGCAGTCTCTTTTAATAAACACACTAGCATGCTTTTTAATAACATATTAATTCTATACTGTGAAAGCATTTGATCCCTTTGTAATTGCTCATTATAAGGCTACAAACCATACTAGATTTTTTATGTTGTCTTCTGTTTTTTGTTGAGAATTTTTGGTTGAGATGTCTGCATATATTAAAAAAATACAGTAAAATAGAGATTTATGCTGCATTACAATAAGAATTTGGTAAGCTTTCTTAGAAGAATGAAAGGCGTAAATGTATAATGTTATGGAAACTGATTTTTAGGCTGGTTTGAAAATAAGCATACACTATGTAGGGTTCGGATAAAAAGGTAATAGGAGTGTGCTGTTTTCCTTTGGAAAAAATGAGTGTCCCTTTAATACTTTGAAAAATATTATACTGTCCCTTTAAACCTTTTGGATAAGTGAAACTCTGGGTGAGGCAATAGAGTGCATCATCTGACATTGCAACAGTTTGAAAGCAAGTAATAAATGATCAAGGGAGCTATTTGTCAAGATACAGAATAGAAACGATTGGTTAATACTGAGAGAATTCAGATGTAGGGGTTATTCACTAAAACGTGAGTGTCATCTCACCAATTTAGTTATACATTGTACAGGGACAAACCACTAAGCAAGCTTGGCAGGTTTGTCCCTGCGCAATGTATAGCTAAATTGAAATGTTCATATTACCTCAATTCCTATGCATCTCACCTTTTAGTGAATGACCCCCATAGTGCGATATTTGAATTTAATCCAATATTAATAGTGTCTGATAGATTAGCCCACAAGCCGTCTGGATCAAAAATGATGAATATGTAAATGTATGCTTGTGATTTTTCTATACATAAAAGGGACATGATAACATGCAATCACCCCAAATACTTCCCAATAATAACATACTACTAGTCAGGAGAGAGTGCAGCAAGTTGATTATGGAAAAAGATATGAAACCTTTAGTCCCGCTTTTCCATGCAATCACAGTGCATACCCAATGCATTTTGGGTGAATTACATAAACTGATGGGAAAAAAATACCAGCCTATGATTAAGTGCCATTCAGGCACGAAACGCGTAAGGCGTCCTGTCTGCCTCTCCATGTCCCACGTCTCCATGTTTTCCTGCATTTTTACCAAATAAACCACATTTTTTTCCATCATTACTTCATGGATGTTCCTTTTGTCTCAAACCGGTGAGTGCTCGAATCAATCTTTTTTACCTTGCTACTTTACCTGCTGAGTCCACGGCATATTCAGAGCACCACCTGACATAGGAATCACACCAACACTCCTACGGGTGGAGCCGGCTATCCCCTCATGGGGGACACCTTTCTTCTAAAAAAATACCATTGCCAAATTATACATCTTCTTGCAATCTTCAGTATGGATGGAAGAATGATTATCTCAAATCAAAGGGTGGATATTATCATGGCAATGAGCAAATAAATATAGTCTTATTTGTTCCCCAAATATGATGAGGAATTGGAGTCTGTTTACTCATGGGACGACCATGAATTGTCTTCACTGTGCTGTATATTCACACCTGAGATCTCTCCGTGGGTCTCGCTAATTGCCTGGCTTGTTTCAACAATATTTTTATCAGTCAGAGAGGCCGTTACAGTAATTATCTCAGACTGGTCATGGACATCTTTATTATTAAGGTAGGGATTTTGCACTAGCTTGGTATATTGGTCTGCAGAGTCCAGATATATGGAGGTTTCTGTGTTTTTCTGACTCTCGGAGGCCAGGTGGACCTCATCTCTTGCAAGATCCTTTGGTTCTGATTTTTCAAGCAAAGTCTGGAATAGACCCTCGCTTTTGCCTTCTGACATTGCATATGTAATAGCCGAATCATCTAGAATGCCCTCCTCCAGCAGTATGAAGCCCTTTTTGCAGGAGTGGTTCAGCTCCCTTTCTGTGTGGCCATTCAACAGGTCTTCTGCCAAATCAAGCCTCTCGTGTGCCTGAAAGCCATTCACTTTGTCTACATTTACATTATTTTGTGTTTCAAATTCCAACTCTGACTTGGCGAGCTGCTCAACAGTTTCTTCTTGCTTAAACTCTCGTGTTTCAAATGCATAGTTTGAATCGTACGAGGAATCGCTACTTTCGTTTGCCACCTCTTTTTCGTGATCTGATGCCAGAAATTCTAACTGCACTATATTATTAGGAGCAGAAACTGGTCCTTCTATGATTATCTGTTCACTTGATTGTATTTCCTTTTTCTCTTCATGTTGAAATAAAACATTTTCTAATGGTTTAGAAGCCATTGTAAATTCCTCTGTCACTTCAACTTCAGCAAATGCCTCTTTAGTAATGCTGCTGGTGCTAACCTCCAGTTCTGATGTATGGCTGGTTGTCGTTATGTTTGGAGACCCTTCGTCAGAAGATGAAGATTCTTCACTTTCTGAAAAGATGCTTTCCTCAGATGGCTTCACCTCAAACTCTTCGTCTTCCAGATTACTTACTTGCTCTGAGGTGACTGAATCCACTGCCTCCAATTCAACTTGAGAGTTTATATCTGTGCTGATACTTTCTCGGCTGACTAATTCATGGGATGTCACATTTGAAACCTTGGTCAAAATGTTTTTAATAGAATCATCTGAAAAATCTCTGTAATGGTCTTCATGATCTTTACCGGTATCGTCACCAACCAGAGTTGGTTCTTCTACTTGGTCCCCTATAATTTCTTCAGTTGTTTGCATTTGAGAGGTATATACTTGAGAGACCACAGAATCAATGTGATCCTCACATCCGTCTTCGGGTATCGCATTTTCCATTGAATCATCAGAAAGCTCAGTGTCCCCCAAATAGCTTGTGTCTTGATTTAAAATATCTGTGGCTGGAGCTTTCACTGCATACGTGTCATCTAGGACAGGGACAATATCTCCTATTTTGGATGTTAGTTCAGTAGCTTCCTTTTCCTCTGTTTCTTCAGCAAACTCATATGTTGGCAAACTGTCTTCTGACTCTTCAAAAAGCTCCTCTGCTTTATCTTGGGTTTTATTTGGTGTCAGCTCAACCTGATCCTCTGGTAGAGCCTCAAGTTCATTATCCAGGCTAGCCAGTTTGGTTATGTCTGGTAGTGTTTTCTCCAGATGGTAGTCTTTATTAATCTCTTCACTATTCTGAGACACGAGTGAAATCTCTCCTTGCGAGTCTACGGATTCTTCTGATTCTGAGGTCTCGTGATCTGTTTTGCTCACAACATTTGAACTTTCCTTTAACTGTTCAACAACAGGAGCCTGGACTTCAAATTCTGCAACATAATCTTCATTGTTGTGTTCTCCATGCAGGACTTCCTCAAAAACCTCAGTAGGTTTCTCAGGGCAAAAGTCACCCGCACTGAGCTCATCTACAACTTCCTCTACAAACTTGCTCTCATTCTCCTGGCAATCTTCAGAGGAGGTGGGCGGTTTTAAAATTGTTTCTGACTTCTCATGAATTTCTAATTCTTGAACACCTTGCTCAGTTACATCAAGACGTTTTGTGTCACCATGCAATTCTATTATATTTGCAAACTCTGCAGATTCACTCTCTGGAGATATTAAATCCTGATCATTCCTTTCATTTTTAAAATCGTTGCTCGTTTCATAAACTCCTTCAATTCTATCCAGTGTTTCTACGATTGCCTCCCTTTTATCACTGTTTAGTTCTCCCAGAATTGTTTCTTCATTTTGATTATCGTATATATTATTGTCCTCATTCACACTACTTTCCCAATATTTATTACCCTGATTTTCCTGGTCTTCCATAACCTCATCAACCAACTCACACTGCCCCTCTTCCTGTAATTCCACATGTTCCTCGGCTTGTACCTTACTTCCTGATGTATTATCCTGTATGTCCTTTGTTATATTTTCATTCTGCAAAAATGTTTGTTCTTCTACATCCCTTGTATTCTGATCATCCTGAATCTCATTTTGCTTCTTTTCCACCCCACTTGCAACATCTTCATATCCTTTGTTAGCTGTGTCTTCTGACATGTCTGTTTCTTGGTTATAGATAACCTCGTCAGATTCATTTGTATCTAGTGACCCAATTTCAGCATGATTCTTGTTTATCTCATTATGTTCTTGTGTAGAAACATTGTCTTTTTCTTTGTTAGTTTCTGTATGATCAACTGGTGGGCTTAACTCCTCATGATCTTCAAGGTTTTTTGTTTGCTGGTAATCTAGGCTTATTTCACTCCCCAAAAATAGTTGACTTGCTCCATCAGCAATAATGGCTTCTTCACTGTAAAGTTCACTGTTCTCTGTACTGAGATTATCGTCTGCTGTGTTTGTTATCTTGGGCATATCTTCAGCTTTAGTTAACTCAAAATTCTTAAATTCCTCAGGTCTGGATTGTACATTGCCATCCTCTTCATCAAATGCTTGCTTTGTTTCCTGCTCAACATCCATTGAGATTTCTACACCTGATTCATCATCAAAACTGATCTCCTCCTCATCATTTAATAGCTTATCTCTATCCTCTTTACTGAGTTCAGTATGTGATGGTTGACTCTCCTCTTTGTTCTTGTCCTGTTCAGCATGGATTTCCTCACAGATTTCCTCTTGCGCTGTGTTCACCTCTATAATGTCCTCTTCATTCTCCGCTATCTGACCAATGTCCTGCTTTAAGTCATCTAGTTTGCTGACCACATCTTCAATGTCAAATGGCTGACTGGCCGCTACAGTACCAATGAACTGTTGAACTTTCTCCTCAATCTCATGTATTTCAGGACTTTGCCTACGCTCTTCTAGATCATTTAACTCAAAACTCTTCTCTGTCTTGACTTGCTGCAGAATTTCCTCTCCGATGTCTGATCGTTCACTCACATCTTGCTTAAGGTCGCTGTACACCTTTTTTTCAGCAGTTTCCAGATCATCTGTTGGAAGCCTACTCTCTTCTTCCAGATCCTTCAATGCAATACTCTTTTCTTCAGTCTGGATTTGTTGCGAACTTATCTCTGTAATATCTGATTCAATGTCCTGTTCAGGGGCACTGATCACCTGAGCTGGTTCCTCTATTTCAGCATGTTCTTGTCCATACGTTGAACGTCTACTTTCTTCTTCCACATCATTCAGCTCATGACTCTTCTCTTCTGCTTGGATTTTCTGCAGTATTTCCTCTCTGATGTCTGATAGTTCACTCACATCTTGCTTAAGGATGCTGAACACCTGAGACACTTGAGCCGCTTCCACTATATCAATGTGTTCTTCATCTGATACTTGGTGTTCCTCAATTTCAGGACTTTCCTGTCCATCTTCTATAGGGTTACTCTCTTCTTCCAGATCATTCAACACAACACTCTTCTCTTCAGTCTGGATTTGTTGCAAACTCATCTCTGTAATGTCTGTTTCAATGTCCTGTTCGAGGGCACTGATCACCTGAGACACCTGTTCCTCTCTATCGATGTGTCCTTCCTCTGACATTTGCAGTTCCTGTTCTTGTTGTATGAACTCGGCGCTTTCAGTTTCTTTGTCCTGTAGCTCTGCAATCTCTTGTTGCTCTTCTTCATTAGGCTGCAGGCTGCCGTCTGAATCACCAGCCCATTGCTCTGCACAGACCTGAATGCTGCTCATCGGGTTATCATCTGAACCATCTTCTTGATAATGAACATATTCCACTTCGGTCACAGAGGAGACTTTGAAATTGTTTCCCAAAAGACCTCCCACTGTTTTCTGTATGATTTCTGACACGTTGTCGTTGTCAGCAGCTAATAGTCCAAACTCATTCTTTTCATACACGGTGCTTTGGAAAGTTGTGATCTCTTTTGGCAGATCATGTGCAGTGATTTCTTGTAGCAGATCACTGGCGGCTTCTTCCAAGGAACCTACAAAGATGGTTTCTTTATTTAGTTCAAGGGGCGCTGCTACCTCCTCTGTGACTTCCTTATCTTCACCTGTAATATGTCCGTCCACCGCAGATTCAACTAGTTCTTGTTTATTAAAGTATTCTCTCTGGAAAGTGGCACCTTCTCCTATGACTTCTCTTTCTTCTAGCCCTTTGATAGACTCACTAGTTTCAAAAGCCTTATCCTCAAGAACAATTTTAGATACAATGTCCTCCAACAGATCATGTTTTGGAACATCAAGTTTTGGCTGCTCCTCCTGGAACGATACACTGTGGTCGTCTTTCACATGATCTGCTGTTAATGGCAAAACCAAAGCTTCCTGAGAGCTCGGTGAAAGAGCGTTACTCTCGATTTGGCCTAGAGCGTCTTTACTTGTTGGTTCATTGTCTTTTACGTGGTCCTTATTATAATTCCAAACCGGTGCTGCCTTTGATTCTGTTTTTTCCACATGCTTCTCCTCTGCTTTGACAGAGTCCAGAGAATATGAATTGGTAATTGCTTCTGTTTTCGTTTTTTTACAAATGTCCACAGACTGAGCGTGCTTCTCCCAGCCGTTCTCGACTGCAGATCTTGGAGGTGCTTGCTCAGCAGCAGGAGGAGCTTTGACGTAGTTTAAACTTTGAGACTGAAGTACGGAGCTAACTTTCTGAAACTCTTTGGTAACGGGGCTTGTCCTTTTCTGAAATGAAGAATCTTTTACATTCAGGAAGCAGTTTGAAGAAGACCTTAGCGCTTCGTTTTTCTCTCCACTTTGTTTTTTACCGGATCGCAGTCTGTAATCTCTAGATATGAACTTCTTGGTGTCTTCGTTGTGCCGTTTCCTTACAGTCATCTGCTCCAGCCATGAATCTGTAAGGAAACACGTACCACATCAGAAAACTCTCCAATATTTAGGGTGAAATATATAAACTAAATGATTCACAGCATCTATAACAGAAAAAAGTGTACAGCGCAATGGTGTTAAGCTGGAATAAAGTAACCTAGAGAGAATATTCAAAACAGTTGAGAGACCATAACAATTTGTAGTAAATATATAGAATATTTATTACATTAATAGAGAGAACATGAGAAAATAAATTATATATTACAAGATAAAATAAAAAATATATATATATAAAATAAGTATGAAAATTAGAAACCAGGACATTACTAAAATTAACATGTATTTTTTTTAAAAATCAACTAATAAAAGTTTGTGTGCACTGCAGACATATGATGTATTGATTTTTTAAATACATGTGGCAGTTTATTTTATTATATTCTAGTTTCTCTTATTTTATATATAATTTTTTTCCTTTTTTTTGTTGTAATATTTATTTTATCATATGTTCTAAATTTATTTATTTAATAAATATTTCATATATTTTAGTACAAATTCTTATGAGCTCTTAATTGTTTTGGATATTCACTCTGAAGTTATTTTATTTCCACTTTATACCAGAGCGCTGTACACTTTTTGTATATACTATTGTTTTTTCTCAGTTTAGTTTCCAGATTGTGATCAGTATTTTTTTTTTCTCCCAGCTCTGTTTGATCTTTCTTTGGGAAGATAAATATATGATTAACTAACGATACAACATAACCTCTAAATAATGCACTGGAACAAATAAAGCACTGTTCATTCACAATTTGGCCATAGAACGTACCAGTGATTCTCTGTGAAAAGGAATTAAACTTACTACAATTCATTATTCTATTTACACATTCTACAGAGGATTTCATGACTGGGTTCTTTTTTTTAATTATTAAATGTGTCCCTCTTAAAGTCTCTGATGTAGGACTTCATGCGTGAGTAACACCCCACATTGTAAGTCATTTTAAACCATAGAGAGCAGCTTACCATTGAGGGTGCTGGAAAGCTTGTAATCCATCCCAGGGTTGTGTATTCTTGTATT
Organism: Pelodytes ibericus; assembly: GCA_036172795.1. Lineage (NCBI taxonomy): Eukaryota > Metazoa > Chordata > Amphibia > Anura > Pelodytidae > Pelodytes > Pelodytes ibericus. The sequence goes on along the minus strand of CM069868.1, from coordinate 46,678,835 downwards.
CTCTGCTTCTAGAAGTGACCTGCAGGGAAAGGAAAAACAAATGAATTAATCATTTAAACCTAGATAACATTATTGGGTTGCTTTAAACCAAATAACTTGGTAATTCACTTTGAACTTGAAGGGCTTCAGTGTTTTTGCAATCATTCATCAATGTAAGTATGCACACTGCTACAATAACAAGCTGGCATTATTCTAGATTAACACCACATCTATTCTTATTCATACCTGTGGATCTTTCTTATGCTAGTTGACATGCATCAGAATGGGGGTCACCCTGCTTCTCCTCTTTTCACCCCCCAAAATGACCATTAGAATAATTTTATGAGGTTAAAGAATCCTGTAAATTGGGCAAACACCCTGAATGTATAAATTACTTAGTGAACATAAATAATGTAAATTTAATAAGCTCTCACAGGGTAGTTGCTTCCAAGCTGTATTTGAGTGAAAAGTATGTTAAAACCAAGCACAGTACTGCAGTAACTTCCCAAACATGTCTCATTAATGCAGACTGTCCCTAGTTCTTATCCATTGTTCTCCTGCACTCATGGGTAGTACAGCACAACTGACTTCTCAAGTCTCACCCTGATGTATACCCAAACCCTTGAGAATGCAGCACACAGCCTCCCTTCCCCAGCACCCCTCCTCCTCCTCCTCTCCTCTTATGGCCGATTTATCCCTCTGTGAGAGGACCGATGACATAATGGCAGATCTCAGGAGAGAAATGCCTCAGTTCGGCACCAATGGGAAGTATTATTATGCTAATGAATATCCTGCTTTTGTTGGGCACCATCTGGAAGGCCCCACAGAAATGGTATAGGGAATTCACTGATGGAAACTGCTGATCTGTTACAAATTCCCATGGATGAAATAGCGATGAAGAACCAACTGAAATCCTAAAAGTTCTACAAAACTTTATTGTATTTTTAGTTTTTTTTTTTGTTTTTAAGATTTATATGTAAGGAAAAGATCAATCTTTTTTTTTTTTTTTTTTACTAATTACCAATTGAAATGTGACCAGGGTCTCACTCTATTATTTCCAAAAGGAAACTTTACAAGGACTTGGTGTAGGTTCATCACATGATCTCACTTTGTGTCATCCATACAAAGAAGAGTTACACAAAATACATTGTTTCCTAGTGACACTTATCTGCAATTCATGTCATGGTATCACCTAACGCCTCCTTAAATATAAACTGTACTTCAACTAAAACATGTTCCCCAATCTAAAAATAATTAAACTATATTAGCAATATTTAGTTACCCTCGACCTTCTGTCTCAGTCTAAAGATTTAGTGTTTAATTAAATATATAATATATAATTAATATAATTAATTTCACCAGAAGATCAGTAAAAAAATTAGCTTGAAGCCAATAACATGGCCGGTAAATGATTGTCACTTCTTAAAAAAATATATATTTTTTTTTAAATCATATTTTTACTTGATAAGTTATGGAATATACTAGTATAGCTAGAACTCACCACGCTATACCCCAGTACAGCAAAGAAAGTACTGCACACTTTTTTTTTTTTTGCATATGGAGCAGCAGCTGTGGACTGCACAGCATGATGGTAGTTGTAGTCCACAGCAACTGGAGATCCAAAAAGCCTATTCCTGTTTGGACCCAGATATAACACCACTACCTACAATGGGAGAGGTTCGTCATATACATCTCAAGAGGAGAAGAAATCAATATGTCTTATAACTGTTTGTGTGGATCATTACATGTCTGGTCTTCACACTGTGCTCATTACCTGTATGTAGCAACCTCTAAACTCAGAGACATCTTTAGGTGCATGAGCTGCTGTCTGTCCTCCAGAACCTGGCTGATTTGTGATCGCAAATCCTTCTTCTCCTTTTCCAAAGATTCAACTTCAAACTGCAGAGATAAAGGTACAAAAATTCAGTCTTAGATCAAATGCATACACTAGGAAAAGACACATAGCGCTGTCCAGTGCACAGTCTTTCTACTTATAATAACTGCTAAATACCGCTGTCCAGTGCACAGTCTTTGTCCTTATTATAACTCCAAAACCCCTCTGTCCAGAGCACAGTCTTACTCCTTATAATATAGATTTTATCTATGGATAATGCACTACACTGGGGATTAATAATTATTCTGTAGTAAAGATTATCCGGATATTCCTTATTCATCGTCCTACAAGTTCAGGCAATGCAGAAAGACTCTTCTAATGACCGTTATTCAGGAAATAAAAAATATTATGGATTTCAGATTAGATCATACTAGATGTGAACTGATCAGATATTAGGAGGTTTCATAATCCTGCAGCATTGAATATTAGTGTTACCAGTACCATGCCAACGAACTAAGTAATGTAATATGCTGTCTGTAATCATTCTGTATGTACAAAGCTTTTAAAGTATTTCGTGTTCGTATTAGTGGAATCCAGAGATTGCTGTAATGCTCGACCTTCCACATTTAAAGGTCACATTATTTGGTACCATGTGGGTCTTCTCGTAACCCTGTCCGTCTAATAAGGTTAAGTGGCCTTAATAAAGTTATGGGCAGTAAAGTATTAGCCATCTGCCACACTGATCTATAATTCAGGACAAAAAACATCTGTTTCCTTTCCCTGCGCAATCCAATTAGCCCATAACATTAAACTGGGGAAGAGAGGAGCTCCACCAGTGAGGATGAGTCAGGTCTTGGATAAATAGCTCAGTAAGGGTATTAGTTATTGGAGATGTGCATGTGTAATGAGTGGTACTTGTACATTCATCATACCATACCAAACTGTCGATCAAACAAGTCATCTTCACGCTAAATAATTCACTTCAGTACTGGCCCATTCAACCACTAGATTATAGAATCATGGATATCCCTAGAGTGTCAAACTGTGGCCCTCCCACTGTTGGTGAACTACATCTCCTATAGTCCTCTGCCACTTTGTAACATGATAGAGAGGGTTATGGGAGTTGTAGGCACCTATATGCCCAGAGGCTGCTAAATGTTGCTGACATAGAGTATTGGAGCCCATCTAATAAATGCTATTATAGCCTGGCTCCGTGAGTATTATATAGTTTATATTTTCCATGCAGGGCTAATGAACCCATCTCAATGAAGTGTATAAGGTCTTGCTGGCCTTTGCGTGAATTAAAGATTGGTGATAGAGCTTATTCCTCTGACACTATTTAGAGTAATGCTTTATCTCTGTGCCTTTCCCAGACACAGCTGGTGGCTCACTCACACATGGGATTCAGAGATTTCAGGGATATATCAACTGCTTGTATCATCCTGTTTAATGCAGATCTATTACAGTGATCACTGGGAAGACTAGATGGGCGGAATGGTAGTGACACATGACACTATGTATGATCAGCAAACTATACCACTATATAACTATCATTATCAGGATTATTAGGGCAGCGGATCACTGATACTTGTTTAATATCTCTCCATACATCAGAGTTTATCCTCCTGTGCAATACTAATTGTTCAATGACTTAATTTGGTAAAATGGAAATCTCCTAACAGGATTTCCGCTCTGACAATGTGGGTTTTTAATATGTATCAGAGGGCTGTGTAATGAATATGTTAAGGTCCTTGGTACTGCTCCCACTAATCAACCTTTATTGTGACTGGTAGGAGGATAGTACTGATCTCTCTGGAGACCTAGACTGAGCTGTGTCTCTGTTGGTACAGATCTCTCTTTCTGGCTCAGTCACATGGCTTCACGGAAGGCGCTGGGAGATGACATCATACCCTACGCATTCAGTCACTGTCTTTGCAGATTGGTAATGGAGCAAGGAAAGAGATCTGGCTCACTGGAGACACCACTGCCATCCACACATGATTAAGCAATACAGGCAGGAGAGAACTTACTTTGGGCACAACCTTCACATTCCCCATTGTATATATTAATGCCTTAACGATGACTGAATATCTGTTATGTCAGTCTGGTCGCTGAAAGCCCCATGCGATCATGCAGTGCCCTATTCATTTCACATTTAATAGTGTTCTATACAGTCAATGGGCATTCCATGCTGACATAGGATCGTAGACAAGATTGTGGTTACAATGCATATAGCCACAGCTCATTAAAGGTTAAGCCATTGTCTGCTATACACCCTAACCCCTGACAACATATACTTAGTGTGGATGTTATCATGTACTATGAAAGCACAAAGATATGTACAATAACACAGTTTAGTAGATGTTCCCCTATCGTAATCCCATCAAAAATGCTTTATCACAAATGATCTGAATTCCCTGGCTACTATTCCAAATGATCTGAATTTTCAGTGGTGTAACCTATAGTACAGATTTTGGGAATCACAAATGCAGTGATTTCTAAATCATGACTAAAGCAAGACTATAACCCCCCCCCCCCCCCCCCCCCCAAATCTTTCAGTGTGGGATTTGCCATGTTGCTTTGTCATACTATAGAAATCTTAAAACTCGGGGGCATATTATGGCTCATCTAGCAGTGATATTCTGGCCAACCTTGTAGACTATTTGGTGTGGTTGTAATTACTCACCTGTAGCTGGCCTTCCTCCTCTTGCTGCTCCTGCCACTGTTTGGAGAAGACCTCCTCCAGCATCTCTTTCCTCATCTTGAGGCTCAGCAACTCTTTGTCTAGGTTCTGCAGCAGCAGCTTGCTCTGCTTGTTCTCCTCCAACACCTTCCTCAGGCTATCATTGGCCTCCGACAATCTGAACTCCAGCTCCTCTACCTCACTCCTGTACCCCTCCACTGCCCCTTGCCAGATCTCGGAGAGTTTGTTGGCATAGTCGTTCACGTCCACTGGTTGAAAAGCTACTGGGGCTACCTTAAAGTTCTCCAGTCTCTGGGAGAAGCTGGAAATCTCTTGCTCCATCAGTTCTTGTTCCTCCTCGTGAAGTTTGACAATGTCCTCCAACTCTGCTTCCAGCTGGAGAAGTTTTTCTTTCAGCCAGATCTGGGCTCGCCTCTCTTCTTCCAGCACTTTCTTGCTTTCAGTCAATTCTTTCTTTGCGTCCTCTTGTGCTTGCCTCTCTTGCAGACACCTTTCTTTAATAAACTCAATCTCATCACACAGGCTGTCTCTGGACATTTCTGCCTGGACCATCTCGGCGTGACTCTCATCCAGCACATCCCTCAGCTTGCGCATCTCATCCCGAAATGTCTTCTTCCAGCACTTTTCAGACTTGGTGCTCTTTAACTGGTGGATCTCTGCCCTCAGTAGTTCATTCTCTTCTTCCAGAGCTTTAACTCTGGAGAGATATGCTTCTAGTCTTTTGTTGAGGTTCCACATTTGGGTGGACTCCTCGCCCAGTGATAAGGATGCTAGATAACCTTCCATACTGTCAGTAGTTTCACAATGAAGTTCTTACTGCTTGTGAATGACCACCAGCCAGGGGGAGTGTGCAGCTGGATGAGTCTGAGTGAACAAGCTAGCACAGAGAAAGTGATATAAGGAGGGGTCCTCTACAGCTATTCATATGCCCAGTGAGGTGGGAGGGACAACAACTAGCATTAACCCATTACAATACAATCAGCTAGCTCAATCCTATGTCCCCATAAAGTCTATATGTTGCTCCCACCTATATAGGCGAGTGATGTTACATGACAGTATTTATATAATCTGGTTCTGGATTTTGGATATTCCTTATGAGCCATTTCCGTTTATTGTATGAAACGTGAAATAAAAATGAAATAATAGTGCAAATAAATGTGAACATCCCGTTCCATTGTCTATATCTGAATGTCATGGTTTATCTCAAACTAATATAGTTCTGCTTTCACTAACACTGTCTTGTACACTGCTACAATTTGTATTAATGACATGTTATTTTTACTCTTCCTTGTTCAATTAAAGTAGCATATTACCAGTTTAAATACAATCCTTTAACTTGAAAGAACAGGATTATTAAGTGCTGCTCTTACTGTTAGAACACTATACAGTGAAATAGTCAAATTTGATAAAACAAATAAAATATGCCATGTGTATGCATGTATATGTGTGGGTATTTTATATATAACCATATAAACATGTGCCATTTACTTTCTATACAAGTCATTCCGCTTATTTAAAAAACTCACCCAAATAGAAGATATAATTGATGATCTGACAGCGCCACCTTGTGACGTGTAAACATTACTACCGTTTGGCATTCACTATCACTGGTCATGGTACCACACAGATTATAATAATCTAGTTAAACAGGGCATTGTTTATTCTGGGATAGCTCGGTGCTCGGTGCCTTCTCTCCCTATAATAAAACATTGAAAGGAGACACTACAAGGGCTTTTTAATTCCTCAAGCTAAGTCCTGGGCTGAATGCTTGGCATAGAGCTGGGGGTATTTGGTTCACACATATTAACACATGTCCTTTATTCATGCCTACACTATCCTGACACTCTACCACCTGACCATTAGCTTTGTGATATCTATATCACAAATATTTACAAAATAAATCACTCCAGTCATTTAAAGTATATACATGTCACACATATTATATTATTAGTAGTATTATTTTTGATGTTTACTATACGGTAATAAAACTCCATCTAGCTCATGGGTCGTCAACCTGGTCCCTACCGCCCACTAGTGGGTGTTTTGGGATTCCAGGTGGGCGCTAGGGACTTTGGAGGTTAAAACCTCCTTTTGAACGTGTGAGTGAGTGGGCGCTCGCGTGAGCGCACACATCAAGAAACCAACGTGCGCGGGAATGAGAGTAGGATTTTCGGAAGTTAAAACCTCCTTTTGAGAGAGTGGGCGGGCGGTGCAGGCGGGCGCGAGCGCACACATCAATCAACCTCCTTTTGTGCGAGAAGGGGACGGGCGGGAGCGAGCGCACGCAAACACGTGGGAAGAGGAAGGGGAGGAGTGGAAACTGATAGCAGGGACAGGCAGAAACGGAGCAGAGCAGTTTCAAAAGAAAAGTTATTGGCAGGAGAAAGAGAATTGTTGGCTAGTAATAATAATAAGTGGGCTAACTAGCTCAGCCTTACTTTTGTCGCTCAGGAAGGTAAAAGAAAGGAGATAAAAAGGAAAAGATAAAAAAAAATAACAAAAAAAGGAAGAAAAATAGAGAAAAGGGGATAAAATAAAGGAGGAGAGTAAGCAGTGTTTAGTCTGGCTCATAAATTAAGTTTTGTTTTCTTATAAAATAAAAGAAAAAAATAAGTAAGGGAAGGAGAAAATAAAAAAATAGGAAAAAGAGATCCTTAATATAGTGATATACTATAAGGTAAAGAAGCAGGCAGGAAAAGGAATTTCTTTTGATGGTGACATTAATAAAAATTGGCACCTAATACAACATTGTTTTTGGAAAAGAGGAGGGAAAAAAGCACTGTGTGGAGTGCAGATCAAAACGTAAAAAAAAAATAAAGAAAGAAAAAGATAAATGTACGTACATTTATTTTTTTTAAAACACCCTCCTTTCTAAAAAAAATATTCCGCGCTTGCGCGAAAACTGGTGGGCGGTAAGGAAATTTTTCCATCAAGAAAGATGCATTAGTGGGCGGTAGGTAGAAAAAGGTTGACTACCACTGATCTAGCTGTATATGTATTAAAAACAAAATCAAATCAAAATAGTTGCGATGGCCGGGAATCGAACCCGGGTCAACTGCTTGGAAGGCAGCTATGCTCACCACTATACCACCATCGCTTACGAGAGTCAGGGGCTTTCCTGGAAAAACTCAGTGGATCCCATTATAACATGACCAGATGTGCTACCACCGAAACAGCTGAGAAACCGCACTGTGAGTGCAAAATCTTCCAGGGATTTCTTAGAAATAGTCCGAATATCACTCCATGTGTGTCGGCCAGTCCCCTCGGGGATTAAAACACACGTTTATCCTCTGTGCTGTATTACCAGCTCAAAAAATTAACCCTAAACTCTACCTGCCTTTCCAGAGGCTGGAGGGATATGGGAACAATATTAGTTCTATGTAGAAATACCCATCACATGTGTCATGCATCAAACTGGTTTATTTGATTTACATTTTACAGATTATTGTGCATTTCTTCGATTGGGTATCAGTGTGCCTTCCTTGGTTAAATAGTTTATTATTTAGTTGCAAAATAAATAATAACATTTATTGAAAAATATAAAAGTTATTTTTTTTTTTTCCATTTGACACAAAATAATTATTACCAAATATTAGCAGGGATTTACAGACTGGTGATCTAACCAAAAATCACAAGTATCTTGCATGAATCCTCTGCCATACACGACTGTGTGAGCCGATATTGTAGAATAATGTAGAAGTAAATGGATCATTTTACAAACACTTTTTAATTATCATGATTACACCTAAGCGAAATCTAGAGAAATCTGAGTTTGTGCATAGAATTCATTCAACCTGATAAGGTCTATTATTTTAAACAATTATTATCTACACAATAAACACAAATTAAAAATATTTATGTTAAAAGCCAATGTTGTGCTGCACAATATTTATTTCTTTTTTTAATCTGTTATTTTTAAAAACATAATCTCTCAC
>CM069868.1:45827883-45922883 GCA_036172795.1 Pelodytes ibericus | reverse complement strand
TTTCCTTTGAATCTACCATTGCCACTCAAAACTTTCCCATAAGCCTCAGCAGCACAGAGAGATCCACATTTCTGACCGCATACAAGAAGTCTATTGAAGGCCCTTTCAGTGCAGCGACTGCACTGACTTCATGCACAGAGTCCTCTCCGGGAGCAGAATGGGCTTCATTGTGCCCCATTTAGGATAAGTGCACTCCCCGATTGAGTGAGCTTCAGCCGGGCTGCTCTGACCGACGGTGCAGCTACACTTCAGAGAGCAGGAAGAGATAGGAGATACAGCACCACCCGGTCACATGAAATGTTTTTTTTTTTTTTTTTACTCCCACGGAGATGGAGTGCTTGTGGGAACATGAAGCATTTGAGCTTCATCGAGAGGATGTTGGTAAAGGATACATTCGCACAGGGCTTGACAAAATCTCTGTAGACTTTAAGAGCCAGACCGATGAATTCAGGAGCCAGCCTGGTTTCCTTTATTCCATTGAATTCTGTGTAAAACAATAAAAAAAAAAAATTGCAGCACCCAGAATTTGCCCCAGAACCCAGTTGGCACTCAGGATTTGCCCCAGCACCCAGATGTCACTCACATGACTTACCCCAGCAACAGTAGGGATTTTATTAAGCCACGCCTCCCGAGGATTTGTCAAGCCCGGAGCAAACGATTTACACAGTATGCACAGGGATCCACCAAGGTCTCTGCCCAATATCTCTAGGAGGCAGAACTTGATGAGGAACAATAAAAGGCAGATCCAAAAAATGGGGACGATTTATTATGATGATTGCACCAGGTGTTTAATACTGGCAAAAAATTAATTCGATTTTTTTTGATCGTTAATTTTTTTTCATGCCAAGTTCTTCGTTTGTGCAAACGATCCAGTTAATTCTTCAGTAAATGAACACTGCACTATTTCTAACCTGTCCTGGTCGTAAAACGTATAAACATGCGGCCAAACAACTCTGACGGCTAATTAATAACAAATTGTGGTGATTTAAAAGGGAATTCACAATACATTTAAAATATTAATCTTGGAGAAACAGTTTAATTATCCATTTGTCTAATGGAATGAGCAGCATCTGTTTGTCCATTAAGCTTCACTGGCTAATATCTCCATAAAGTACCGTAGCAACATCAGAGTCAAGCGTAGCATGTTCCTACCATCAACTGTAATCCACCTGCTTCTCCTATATCCCAGGAGAATAAAAACACCAAATGGCCATCATCCAGCACAAATGACTGGCACAACACCTTCTTCTGCTGGAAGACTATTCTAGGTGACTAGTACTCATTCCATACAGATAAAAATATTTTAAAAAATCCAGTTAGCACCAAACGCACACCTCCTCGATCACACAGGAAGAGAGGCGGGAACTGGTAACCCATAGAGCTTCCAATCTAATTTTGCCGGCATTGGGCTCCAGAGCAAACTGCAGCAAGCCAACATGAAGTATACTTGAGATTCACATGCAGGTTTCCTCCTCTATTAAATACTGGCACCAAGCTGTATACATTATAACTATACATTCTAAATATTTATATTTCACATCGAGTCTATTTAGTTTCGAAATATTTAAGTAGCAAAAGTTGCACTGGTTTTAAACGTTATAAAAACTCAGAGATACCTCCCAACACGATCATTTATAGGGCTGAAAGCAGAGCTTTAAAATCAGATTTGGGAAGATTTAAAGGGACAGTCACCTAAATAAAACCAAACTGTGCACTGTGTATTAGCAGACTTGAAAAGTGTGCTTTCAATGTGTATATGGAGTCTTCTGTTTATGACATCACTGGTGGCTTGATATGCAAATGATTTACTTTCAAGGGCAATATGCAATTTGCATATTGGGCCACAAGGCAATGCCATAAACGGGAAACACCTAGTATTACTTCTGCCAGCACAATGTATAGATCATTTTTCATTCTCTACAAAATCACTGTGAAAATAAAAGTTTAAGCAGTTTTTTTTTTTGTTTTTGTTTTTTTGAGCCCAGATATGATTAAAATCAGCAGATTCCCCAGACACTGTAAAGCAGGGGTCTCCAAACTCCAGGCCCTCCAGATGCTGAAAGCATTATGGGAGATGTAGTCTAAGAAGCTGGCACAGAATTATGGGAGATGTAGTCCTGCAACAGCTGGAGGGTTGCAGTCTGTTCTAAAAGGAATTTAAATCTGCATAAGGCTATCCTGAAGAATAAAAACCACATATCCCAGGGTCCCTGCTGCTCCTTTGCTTTTAACCTTTATTCTTTCTTCTACATAGATATTTATGCCCGTAGTATTTGCCTGGCTCCTACAATAACCAGGCTGGCTCGCTGTTTGGTTCCTAAAGTCTACAGATATTTGTCAAGCGTCGCTCTAATCTCTGGGTCACATTGTCCTCAGCCAACCCTTTGCATGCTCGGAAAAAGAAAATCTACCCAGAGCTGGGCCCATCCCCAAGGAGGACAGGGAAGGAGATTAGCAGCAAACACAGGCCGACCCCTGTACACACTGACCTCTGATTAAAGGTCCAGAATTAAAGCATTTTGCAGGCCCGGGCAGGAAGTGACAAGGCTGGGAGACTGAACAGAGAAGGATTAACATACACAGACTGTAAGGACAAGGAGCAGGATGGGAAAGCTACGGTAATCTGTTTTAAACAACACAAAAAAAATATATAAATATTTTTTTTTTATTTGAATGCATTATTTTATATTATATTATTATATTCATGCTTGTTCCTGCCAGGCTGGCTCCTGCCTATTCTATGACATCAGCACCCCTGTCTAATAGTCTTCAATGATTCTTTGCCATGCATGGGCACTGCCCGATGCCCAACCTTCGTCTAGGATATAATGCCAGCCTGTGATGCAGGAAAAGAACTGCAGGAAGCAAGTAAATTTACCCTTCTACCACCTCTGCTGGGTGTCCGCTCCGCCAGTGCATCCCAACTGCAGCAACAATCAAACTAAGCCTTGTGGAAGTTATAGAGCCAGGATAGATTGGGGGTGGGTGCAGCTCTCCCTGTACGAGAAAGGATGCAACATGCAAGATATTTGCATCAAAGATATAATCCCAGACAGAGCAGGAATTTAACACAATGTGTCTCTGTCTACTGTAATAGTCAGTCCACTATACACAAGAGCACAGACCTCAGACTCCGATACAAAATGGGACTTTCCATCAGAAATCTAGACTTGGGACACAGCTGTTGGCATAAAAATTGGGAAAAACAATTTGCCTGGGGGTCACACACCCTGTAAATACAGCTCTATGGATGATACAGGAAAGGATTAGTGGCATCCCTCCCATGTACAATTTAAACAGGAGACTCCACAGACCCATTAAGAAAAAAACGTTTTTGTCCTAATTTAGGCATTTGCTTGCTACTCTGCTAACACAAGGTATAGATCTTTTAAAATAATTTTTAAATTTCTACATTCACAGTATAAGCAATGTTTAGACGATACACCCTCCCAATCATTTATTACAAGCACTACTTCAGATTAAATCCGGTAATAAAGGTAAATAGGGAGCAGTCTACACTTACAATAATGAAGTATATGGATACGGAAGGTGCCTGGGATGGGAGATAGACTGTGTTAAAAGGGTATCATTCATATCAATAATATGCCCTATTAGATGGAATCTCCACTCCAAATCATTCTATTTGGCTAAATATCTTGCATTAAAAATAAAAAAACATATTTCTTCAATAATACACAGAAACAAGAATAGTTTGTAATTGTACCTGGGAATCAGGGTGCAAGCTGGTCCATCCTAAATGTCTAGTTTGGGAGGTGACCTCAAAACGGTGAACGTTCATGTACACTGCTAACCAGGCAGCTGTGCTGTGCTTAATTATCCACAGACTGGAGTAAGGCTGGGATTAAAATCCATGTCCTCCTTCTCCCATGTAAACAGAGGTGTTTCTTAATAGATACATTCAGGTTTGCTCTCTCAGCTGTGTCTCAAAGCTGAGACACAGTCCATCTCAGGGCTGGTCTGTGCTTACAGTGTCCATGTGCACACAGCTTGTCCGATTAGGGGGGGGGGGGGGGGGAGTCTACATTTTTCGGGGACCTCTCTCTACTAAATCGAATACAGAGCTTGACAAATATTTACACATATTACCAAACTGACCCATTCAGGAGCCAGCCTGGGATTTTAGCCCTGGCTCCTGGGATTTGTCAGGAGAATTTACAATAAGCATACACTCTGTTTTACATGTGCAATGTGTATATCCAGTATCACTAGTCCAGCTGAAAACTGAAATGAATCTTTACTTAATGTACCGCTCTTCACATGGATGTCACATGAAGGATCAGGACAACGAATTTGGCACACGCGGGTCATTCACGACCTCTGGAAGGTCGTACATGCACCTTGTGACCTCACAAATGCTTAATCTATTCGACGCCTGTCATAGGGACTTAAAGGGTCTCTCCGTCGCCCCTGACCAGCATTAACTATCAGAATGTAGAGTGATCTGGTATGTGTGCAAGCGAATGCATAGGATAAAAGATAAAGTGGTTTACAGTACTTAGACGGAAAAAGAACACATTATCAAAGAGAAGGTAGTAGATACCTGCAATAGCCTTCCAGTACAATCGTTAAAACACTAACGAAGTGTTGGCTTTTTGGAGGGTCTGTGTTTGCAGATGGACTGTGCTATTTATCTGCTGCCAAAACCTATATTAACAAATAATAAATATAAAAGCAAGTGAAAGAAAAAATAAAAAAATCCCGCTATAGTAAGACTGGCTTGGAATAACCAATCAGAATACAGTTAGATCTGACATGGTCACTGACCAGATGAGAAAAACCTAATGGCAGCCCCCTCTGTCTGCTGAAAATTCAAGCTTCCCGATGAATTAAAACAACAGCTACCGAGGCAGCCATCTTAGTTGTCTAGTAGACCGCCTCCCAGAATTTAATTTCTTGAAGACTGATGTCAAACTATAAATGAATGGATATTAGAACTATAGTCAATATCAGGGGGAAACTAGGGATTTAGATCTGGGAGCCACACACAAAAATAAAAATCACAAAGAAAAAAAACCCCAAAAAACCCCACAAAACTAAATAACCCAATATACGTATAGCATTGCATGTGTATTTTATTATACATTTCATAAATACAATGTTACGGTGACACACGGCTACAAACAAAAACATGTTGGTACATTGAGGACAGAAACAAACGTAACTTTATAAACCTCAGAGAGACAGGAGTGGTGGAGACCGGTTAGAGGCCATCCATCTTCTTCCCAGGAATACCGGGAGAGGGTAAGAGGCAGCAGCAATCTGATATGCATTAGTGACAGGCAGCACAATAGTGACTCATGTAGATTGTCAGGAACGGCTGCCATCAGACGGGTCCGGTTTCCCTTTGTAGCCAGGAGCATGACACCTTGTTCTTTAACTAAAAGGAGACGTTGGCCTATAGACTAGCACAGTGATGGCAAACCTATGTCCCGGGGGCCACAACTGGCACGGAGAGACCTCGGAGGTGGCACATAGTGAATACTGTAGGCTCAAGCTATTGGGCTCAGAGCACCCAGTACGTGTTACGCACTAAGGCCGACGCTAGCGGTTATTAGCTATTTTTGGAACGTTTTTACACGGAGAGGGCGCTTTGAGAGCTTTAGCTTGGTTTCCTACAGAAGACTGGACACTTGAGCAAAACACATTGACTTTTTTAATTAGAGGGGCAACAATTTAAAAGTAATATTAGGAAGTGTTACTTTACTGAGGGGGTAGTGGATGTATGGAATAGCCTTCCAGCGGAAGTGGTAGAGGTAAACACAGTCAAGGATTTTAAGCATGCGTGGGATAAGCACAAGGCTATCCAAGCTATAAGACCGGGAACGGGGGACTAATAAAAGTATTTAGAAAATGGGGCCGACTAGATGGACCAAATGGTTCTTATCTGCCGACACATTCTATGTTTCTATAACTATCACAGGGCCAGCACGGTCCCAAAAAAAACAAAATTATTTCTTTTGTACTTTTAGCTCAAGAAGTAGAGTCCCAAACTGGGGCAGATTATTACAGCAGTCAGGATATTTAGAGACGTTGTTTAACCATACAGGAGAGTTAAAAGGCAATGTCTCCTAAACATTGTGCATACAGTGAATGTGACTTCACTACTAGCTGGAATAGCCAATGTAGGGCCCCAACGCATTCCACGGACAACACCAAACACAGACATTCCACCCCGACACATTTATGGTCAGCCAGAATGGAAACAGACGTTAATCAGCCAATGGGGACAACAACAAAAAAGGATCACTTCAGAACTGGTGGAGGTCATGTGCCTAATCCTTTATACATTGGCTGTCCCAAAAGAAACAAAATGGACGTAACCAACAGAACCAGTATTTGGTGCCATCGGCATGTGCGCTGTGTTTATACATGACCGCTATAATGTCTACTCCATGATTTCAACATAACAATTTGGAAATCAAATCAAAAAGAATTGCAGCGCACGTTACAAGGACCCAAAATATTCTTCTTTCCGGCTAAATGCAGAAGGCCGGACATGTCAGAACATATGCACCCCCATAGGCTATTTATAGGGACAGCCCGTGGCTTTGAAGACCACGTCTGTACCAATCTCGGGAAGCTTTGCAGTAAACAGGAAAGCTGCTTTAAAAAGGAAAATATCTTAAATGTACCTTGAGGAAAAGAGTAAGTGATCACTTAACTCGCACTACAACTTTATTACGAGCTCATTCACAGGTCCCTACAATACCCGATTTCTTTATTTTTTTTTTTTTAATCAACGTTTCCTGCAAGAAGTTCCGAATTGTTTGAATAGTTATAATGAAATTCCAGAATTCTAAAATGGAGGTCCGCTACTTCCTGTCACTGACGGGATGTGCAGGCACCATGGTGGGTTCCTGTTTTGAGTAGGTGGGTTCCTGTTATTAGTACAGTGCAATGTAGGAAGAACTGACTATTTTGTTCACGTCTTACGGCGAAACAGGCACTTCGTTGGCGCAAGTCAGCGGAATAGACTTAACACTAGGCTCAAAACTATTTTTTTATTTTATTGGCCAGTAAAATACCGGCTGGCTGGTTACAATGGCTGCTACACCACTAAGTAGCATGAGAAGAAACACGGCGTGATATTCCCTGGTCCATTAGTTACCAAACCAGTCCCTGTGACCCACCAAATAGTCCAGTGTTGAGAGATTACCGGTCCCCAATGACCAACACCCAGCCAGGTATTTAAGCACAACCAGCTACAACCTGAAGCGTTTCAATTAACTTTTTTTTTTTTTTTTAAATGGTCTACAGAAGGCCATGGAGCATCATATACATGCACCCACAACGCCCCATACCCAATTCTAAAAAGACTTTGAGCGTACCGTAGGAGTATCGGTAAGAAAGAAACAAACATTCACATTTTTGATCTATACGTTGACTAGCTTATTGTAGAACTCAAAAAACTTTTTTTTTTTTTTTGGCCAGATTTCAGAACTACTAGCTGCGTCATCCTTTACAGGCCGGAGTCAGTTGCGAACCAAAACATACATTTCTCTCTTCACAGCCCCATAATCACTACCTGTTCCTCCCCACCCCCTCCAAATTAAAAAAATGTAAAAAAAAAATAAAAAAAACATAGCTCTCTAAACATGACAGCGTGAGACAGGATCCAGGCTACTGTATATATACTGAACTAGATTAAACAGAGCTCTGTATGGACAGAATCCTCTAAGGCTGGGGCCATGGATCCCTAGAGTAAAATCCACTAACCCCCACAATGACACTTTCCAAATATAATGTTATTTTTGCCAGTGACTAGTTCTAAACATGTCCTCCCACTCGTGGCGGCCTGGTCTACGGAAAATAACAACCTGCACGTTTACTGGGCTCTCATCTGGGTCCCAGAGGAAGACAAAGAAACAGCTTGTTTGTAGTGTGTACAGTCGGACGGGAGGAGAAAGGGGGGGGGGGGAATCCACTAGTAAAAAGACCATGTCTTATGTGGATGGATGAGTCAGAGGGGGTCGTGAAAAAAAGTTTGGCAAAAGGGACAACGATTGAGCTGTGAAGTTCTCTCCAAGGCTGACGAAGGGGCCTTCTGTTTACATTGTACACGATCAATATTGCAAGCTATCGGGAAAAAACGCATATTAGGGATAAGGCACCAAAAAATAACTCTGGGGCAAAGTTCTAAAATGAGACAGTCGCTGTACAAACCAACACAATATTGCTGCTAATTGATCCACTTTGATCTAATAGAGTTTTTTTATAGTAAATATACTCTTGGTATATATTTATATTAAAGGACAAAAAAAAAAAAAAGGTAAAAAAATAATAATTCATGTTTAATTGAAAGATTACATCACGTATAGATGCTATGTACAGAGATGCTTTAATGAAATGTTAATAAAGAGTCTTACTGAGCACTCATTGCTTCATATAGCTCTAACAGGGGGCAGACATGTTGAATAGAATCTTGGGCCAGATCTGCATTAACCTTCATCTAGATGAACGAAGATCCGCACCAAGATTCTATCCAACATGTCTGCCCCCTGTTAGAGCTATATGAAGCAATAAAGTACATTATTTGTATTCTTTCATTAAAGCATTTCTATGTAAATGTCTGCACTTGATACAATCTTTCAATTAAACACAAGTTAATTTGTTGCTACAGTTGTCCTTTAAGCAAACACATACATTATTCAAAGATGCCTTTTAACCAGCTGATCTAAAAGAACAGCAAGCAAAAGCATTCATTTTTAACAGGATCTCTACATAATAATACACAAATTATTAGCTTTTAAACCAGAGATCCGATTATAAACTGTAGACTACACATCATGTACACTGTGCATGCAGGTAATAGAAAATAATCTAAACTATGATGTTCGCAAAATTGCAAGCAAATGCATAGGTGACTAATAAATGTGTTTTCAAATGGGTCTGTGGTGCCTCCGGTTTGTGACATCACCATGTGACCTGATATGCAAATGAAACTCATGTTCAGTCGGAAAAGTGTACTTTGCATAGCAAGCCAAAAATGATAAAAGCCATTTAAAAACCTATGCATTAACATCATTTAGTCACCTAAATCTTTTTAAAAAGGTGCAGTTTTTGACCCGCAAGCCACTAAAATCAGTTCTTCTGCGGAAAAATAGTTCCTATCTTTGAAAATAATTTCCTCTATAAATATACACTGATTCTGGAACAAGCATAGGCCCGTAACAGGACTGAAGGCTGTGCAGGAGCTAGGGTTGCCACCTTTCCCACAAAAAAATACCGGCCTTGCTACTGCCTCCATAGACTTAACATTGGCAGCAAGACATATTTTTACCGGCCTTCCGGTAAAATACCGGCTGGGTGGCAACCCTAGCAGGAGCAGGCCCCACTACTCCACCTTATTGTGGGGTCACCGCTTTGGTCAGGGGATATAAACTGCTCACGGCAGAGACAGGATTATCTTGAACTTAACAGGCCAAAGATGAAACGGGGCGTGAGGCTTTAATGGATGGCAAGATAAAGATGAACAGGATGTGCACTCCTGACATGAAGCATCAGAACAGTACTTGATGGGGCCAGGCTCTTTGGGTATCAGAAGGGTCGGCCCAGTGGTCAGTCCTGCCTTCTGCTCATAGCCCAAATTTTGCCAGTTGGGTCTATTCACTAAACAGTGAATGGTTGGGAACAGGCATGTGAACTGAAAAAAAAAAAGCCATCTTAAAACCCAACTATCCCACAGTCCCTATTTTTTTTTATTTTTAAAAATTACTCTCTAGTGTGCGGGACACAGGAGAAACCATACCTGGGTATGTGCAGAGGTTTGCACATGCACCAGTAGAGCGGCCACTTTGAGTGACAGACCATGCATTCGCGGCAGTGCCGACACTCCCCCCCCCCTCCCAAACAACTCGCTCCCCAATCCCCCCAGTGTCCCACGTTGCCAGCTACAAATTATGGGTAGGTATGATGTATTAATAGCGGAGTTGCAATGACTAGTAAGTGGGGGAATGTTTCCACCTCTGTTACATTCAGCCACTGGAGACAGAAGACCGACATGGGTAGGTCATCTGGAAGAATCCTCTCTCCAGCTACCCATCACTACGGGGCACAGGAAGATAACCAGGTCTGCTTTCTGTGGAGAGCACAGGGATTTCAGACCCCCCTCAGAACAAATCAAATCCAATGACCTATTTAAAAAGCTCAATGTCCCTTTAAAGTTTACAGCCTAAAAACAAACCCTTAATATCCGCTACCAACACCCACTTCTTAGTTTGTGTTTGCAGTACGCCTTTAGCATCCCTGGGCCACGAGGCATTCTGCCAGGCGTTTTGTCTTCGAGTTGGTGAATTGCATGGCCAGCATCCAAAAAAACACAGAAGAGAAATATCTTAAGTCAAGTGTAAAGTCCACAAATACTGATAGGGAAACCGTGCAACAGACAGCACAACCTGAATGTCAGGTCTGAGGACAACATTCTAGGTCATGGATTCTCAAACTCGTTCTACGGGCCTCAGACACAGGGCATCTGTTAAGACGTCCACCACACAGGTTCGTCCATGCGTCCTCGTACGACGGAATCCTAACAACCTGTCCTGTAGACATGAAAGAATTATGGAACCCTACGGTGAAACCCAACTGTGGCCAAGTCAACTCCACCAGCTGCTGTAGAACAACATCCCTTAAGATGTCCAGCCCTGTAAAGCTAGCTGTATTATTGCAACAGCTTAAATGTTGGTTAAATCTATGCTTCTTGTAAATAGAAAGGTTGTAGTTCAACAACTGCTAGAGCATTTCCTACAGGACAGCCATGGTTTCTAACATGACTTCTAATCTTTTGGACGGTTTTACAGTGAACTCTATGGCCGTACTATTTGCTTAGCCCCTCCACAGCAAATATGTGAAGCTAGGAATTGGTGATTTGCATCATTATCACTATAAAAATAAATAAATAAAATAAAAATCACTGCTTAAAACACAAAGACTGGAATAAACTTACATGGCAGCTATTTAAAAATCTATATATTAAAATACAAAAAGTAGATGAGAGGGCAGCCGCCCCAAAACCGCAGAGGAGAGGGCAGCCTCCCCAAAACCGCAGAGGTGAGGGCAGCCGCCCCAAAACCGCAGAGGAGAGGGCAGCCTCCCCAAAACCGGAGAGGCGAGGGCAGCCTCCCCAAAACCGGAGAGGCGAGGGCAGCTGAGCTCTTCTATATATTCCTCTATACATGGTGCAGGGTCTGGTGAGTTTCTCCTGCTAGAAGAACAGAGTCGGCCCTGTATAATACATTGTTATAAAGTGACAGTGTGTAAAGATGTAACTCTGCATTATCCATGGTCAGCTGAGCTCTATATATTCTTCTATACATTGTGCAGGGCCTGGTGAGTTTCTCCTGCTAGAAGAACAGAGTTGGTCCTGTAAAATTCATTGTTATAAAGTGACAGTGTGTAAAGATTTAACTCTGCATTATCCATGGCCAGCTGGGCTCGTCTATATTTTCTTCTATACATTGTGCAGGGTCTGGTGAGTTTCTCCTACTAGAAGAACAGAGTTGGCCCTGTATAATGCATTGTTATAAAGTGACAGTGTGTAAAGATGTAACTCTGCATTATCCATGGCCAGCTGAGCTCTTCTATATATTCTTCTATACATTGTGCAGGGTCTGGTGAGTTTCTCCTGCTAGAAGAACAGAGTTGGCCCTGTATAATGCATTTTTATAAAGTGACAGTGTGTAAAGATGTAACTCTGCATTATCCATGGCCAGCTGGGCTCTTCTAGCAGGAGACACTGACCAGGTTTGTCCCTGCACAATGTTTAGTTAAGTCAATGTAATATTCAACTCATTTTTTAGTGAAAAGACCCCTACAACGCAGATGTGGGGAAGTCCCTTGTTTATCCTGAAGAACACAGTTGGATAACCCTGGATAAAATGCAAAATCCACAGCAAATATGTGAAGCTAGGCATTGGTGATTTGCATCATTATCACTATAAAAATAAATAAATAAAATAAAAATCACTGCTGACCCTGGTTGTAGAGATTAGAAGATTAAAACGCAAAGACTGGAATAAACTTACATGGCAGCTATTTAAAAATCTATATATTAAAATACAAAAAGTAGATGAAACTCATTGTGGGGTTTTAAATAAAAAAAAAAAAAAAAGACCTAACACTATACTAAAATAAAAAACCAAAAATTCTGCTTGTTAGCCTTCTTCTGGATCAAAAGACGTTAGTATTTGGAAGAGAGTGAACTTAAAGTGCACCGGTCAACCTAATTAATTATGCAAATCTCACTTAAAGCGTCAACAGTCTGTCTCAAAACGTCAGGACTGAAGTCCTTCATGGGTCAAGGAGTCACGAGAGGTCAAGTTTAATGTTACAAGATACATTCCATTAAAATTACCCAGCCTAGGGGCAAAGTGCCTTATAAAACCAGCTACTGTGCAGACCACATCCCCTAGGGCTTCAGGAGAGGAATTCAAGTTAATTCCAGAAACGTAAGGAGCAGCCACTGCCTTCCAACGATGCAGATAACCTGCACAATATCTTTCAAAGAGACACTTTTACCCAATCATGCTTTGCCATCTGGGCCGTAGTGGACAGACTTTAAGCTTTAGTTAATACGGAGATTGTTCTATAGGTTTTGCGCACAGGCTACGCCAAGGTGGACAAGATACTGTAGAGCTTTGAGACGACATTCAGGGTGGGTTCACTCACTAATGGCGTCAGGAAATGATGGTCATGTAACCCACCAAGTCTTTATGACCCAACGCACCTGTGGGTGGCAAATAATGATGTTAAAATGGGCCACATGTAGCCAGGAATGGGCAGAATGTCCATACTAATGCCACCATGGACAATGTTACCTCGTCAGACCATCATCTAGTCATATGGAATGTGTGGTGCACAATTTAATGATCTTCTATCAAACCCTCGCAAACCTTGCTGGCTTTGCCTAAAACCTCTACTTCTAACATGTTTGATTGTTTTAAATTGAACACCAAGGAAGCATCATATCCCTGCCTCCCAAACAGGAGAGGCGAGGGCAGCCGCCCCAAAGCCGGAGAGGCGAGGGCAGCCGCCCCAAAGCCGGAGAGGCGAGGGCAGCCGCCCCAAAGCCGGAGAGGCGAGGGCAGCCGCCCCAAAGCCGGAGAGGCGAGGGCAGCCGCCCCAAAACCGGAGAGGCGAGGGCAGCCGCCCCAAAACCGCAGAGGAGAGGGCAGCCTCCCCAAAACCGCAGAGGAGAGGGCAGCCTCCCCAAAACCGCAGAGGAGAGGGCAGCCTCCCCAAAACCGCAGAGGAGAGGGCAGCCGCCCCAAAACCGCAGAGGAGAGGGCAGCCGCCCCAAAACCGCAGAGGAGAGGGCAGCCTCCCCAAAACAGGAGAGGAGAGGGCAGCCTCCCCAAAACAGGAGAGGAGAGGGCAGCCTCCCCAAAACAGGAGAGGAGAGGGCAGCCTCCCCAAAACAGGAGAGGAGAGGGCAGCCTCCCCAAAACAGGAGAGGGGGCTGCCTCCCAAATCAGTTGTCTAGCTCTGCATGTAGATACTGACCAACTAAAGTCGCCCGCATTGTAAATACAACAGTAAGATTAAAAAAAAAATGTCTATGCAACAGAATATCAAGTAGACAGATATGACCGTCATCAGTATGGCCACATTTTTCTAGGCCCCACCGGCTTGAAGGCTCCTAAATCTTAAAGGGTACGATGAATGCAAGTAGCAAAGGTTTCAATCTTTCCATTAGCAAGGCCTAATTCAATGTCGAATGAGCAAAGAATTTCTTTTTTTTATTATTATTTTATATTGACATTGGCAAATCCCCCCCCCCCCCTTCCACCTTGTTAATAACCAAGCCTCCCACTGGATGATTTATTATCTCACGATTTATTAAGCGAGTTTTCATTATACTGTATTCCTTCACACTTGGGAAATGGCCTTAAAAATAACAAAAACAACAAAAAAAAAACCCCCACAAAACACAGGACTGCTTAGTCAGCCCAGGCAACGATTTAATAATAACAGCAAAATTAGGTAACGGAGTTAATTACAGGCCCTTGCTCATACACCCATCTGAGACAGTCAGGGATGGGGCACATGAATTGGTGACGCACACCAGTCACAGACAATTACAAGGGTTTCTAATGCAGTGGTAAAAAAAAAGATAGAGGAGGGCTGACCTGTCACCTACAACCAGCACTGATTACCATTAATACTCATTTGGATCAACTGCAAAATTTCAAAAGCATTAATCTATTTATTATTAGCCTGTCCATCAATGTGTGCACCAGGAATACATTTTATTTTTAAATCTGCATTAATTCACCTACGTTGGCCCCCCCCAAAAATGTTTGTTTATTTTTCAAGGTAAAAATATACCGGTAATATATACATTGGTTATGTTAGTGAAACTGTTAGAAGAACGTAATTCATTAAGACTATGCAACTTCCTGCGCACAAAATTATTAATTACGCCAAAATAAAAAATATTTAAAAAAAATACCACGTATACACCATTCCCAAATGTAAAGAAAAAAAATGAAAAGGAAGATAGACATAGTATAGATTCTAAAAGGCACACACAAAGAACAGTCATGGTACATGAAAGTCAACGTGTATATTTTAAAGAATATATGTATTTAAATAAAGATAAAACAGACACAATGCTATCACATCAATAAATATAGTCAACAAAAAGGCTCAAATATGCTATATTTACCTGTCAATTGATGTCTGGGGTGAGCTGATACTCATTTTTGCAGGGGGTAGCCCAATATCCAGTGCTCCCCTCCGCAATGGGGGAAGAAATTAGGAGAAAAACAGCAAAATTTAATTAGTAGGTTTTTTTTTTTTTTTACTGCATAAAAATGCATAGGTGAAATATTAAAGGGTCACAGCCCAATATCTTCAGCAGACCTTCCATGATCAAGAAATACTGGCGTTTTGTTAAGCTTGCAAAAAAAAAAAAAAAATATTAATAATTAAAAAAAAAAAAAATACTAAATCAATTCTAGAGTCTCGTGTTAAGATAAGGAGTTTGACAAAACATTATGTAAAAAAAACCAACATGTAATTAGATCCTGTGTGATCAGCTGTTGTTCTGTTGACAAGGCAGAAAGAATATAATAATCTTTGACTCCCAGTCTTAAAAATATTTTGCTTTTTTCTTCATTGTTTTGATAAATATTGTATTCCTCTGCATGGATCAGCCAGCCAGTGACAGGAAACCAAAAAAAAAAAAAAAAAGAATAAATAATATAAAACAAATTAATAAAACTGCAGGGTATTCTTAAAATACACCTCCCATCTACAGCAAAAAAAAGTGCCGAATTAAAAACAAAATAAACAATGCAAAAGAAAAAAAACAAGGCAATTTGATTGTTCCTAGGTGTAAATCCCACAATATAAAACAATAAGGGAGGAGGGGTAGATTTTGCAGCAGTTATTTTTGAATGAAATACTTTTAAGCTTGTTAATTTGTTTCCCTGGTAAGGATTCCTCTTCAGTACCAGATCCTAGATTTCCTTTAGTAGATCCAAACAGGCCTGGAAGATCCTCAGTCTTTCCCAAAATCCTTTTGCCCAACCTCTTGCATCCCCTCTTGTGATCTGCCTTTGCACCCTCCTCCCCCTCTCCATATGCACCATGTAGGCACATACAACACAGGCAGATTTGCTATCGCAAACAAACAAACAAAACAAAAAAAAAAAAATAGTAATAGTGTGCACCCTCTCTAGTTGCAAAGGATTTAAAAAAAAATTTAAAAAAAAGTGCAGTACAGAGATTTGCTGCACAGTCTAGTAGGGTGTGAGAGCAAAGATAGGGCCTTGAGATAGATACAGGGGGAGAAAAAAAATCAGTTATTTTCTGGTTCCCTGACCACTCCCTCTATCCTTTCTTTTCCTTTTTTTTTTTAATGCTGCCCTTTCTTTTTTTTTTTTTCCCTGCCCCCTCCTTCTGCATGCATAGAGGCAGGAATTGCAATCAACACAGACAGGGAGGAGGATTGATCCCCTCCCCCCTGACTGCTGGAGGCAAGGCTGTGTAGCTCTAACCCCCTCCCTCCTCCTCCTCCTTCTGTGCTACCCCCCACCCACCCAATGCCTTCCTCTGTGACACACACACACTGCAAAGAAAGAAAACTGTATACAGAGATTACTGTCTAATTAATAGATTGTCCTGAATTAATCACCCCAATGCTATGCACTGCCATCATATGAACAAGTGATGGCTAAGCTTGGCACTGCAGAGGCTTAAAAACTACATATCCCATGATGCTCAGTCAGGCATAAGGCAGACTGGGGATCAATGGGATATGTAGTTTCCAAACATCTGCAGTGCCATATTTAGGAAAATCACATGAGCATCCAAAATGTACACATTTCTTTCTGTTTGTAATATTATGTGTTATGCTATTTTTATGACTGTCAGCCTATCACTGCCCTCCCCTTATGCCCCATGACCACAAGTAGAATTAAACCAGCCCGCATCAAATACAACAGCAAAACCTGACTTTCTGGGCAAGTAAGAAGTAATGTGGATAATGTCACACTTTCTCTAAAGTTATATAAGTGTAGTTACTTAAAGAGCTGTTTTTTTTCTGGGGTTCAGATCACCCACAAATACACATAGCTAGTAAAAAGGTGTCCCAGGCCTGGACACCCAAACGAGTCCAAGGTTGACAAATATTTGTAGACTTTAGGAGGGCCAAATGAGGAGCCAGACTAGTTATCATTAGGAGCAAGGGAAATTGAGCTTTTTTTCCCCCCAGAGATCCATGTTACATATGAACATAAATAAATTAGGAGCTAGCAGTAAGGATTCCTCGGATGGAAAATGCATTGCCACATCCACAAGCATTGTGGGTTTCTATGTTCTGCCTCCCAGCAGAAGTGGTAGGAATCAATTAAGGAGTCTGATAAAAGAATTATGAAAGATCCCAGCTAAGTAACATTGGCATTACGTTTGAAATGACCTTCTCAATTCATGAATAAAGATTCCGTGGCACTTGGAACAGTAACGTGTCAGAGCCACGTCTGGTGGTCACCTGGGGGGGGTAATCTCTGTATTCCTCTGTTTACCAGTCTCCCCCCCCCCCCCCCCCCCCTCCCTCCTTCTCATGTCTGCTGCTGTCTGAAGCAGGAAGTTGGGTTTAGGTGGAAAACATTACAGTAGCGGCTAATGAAGTAATGAGTTGTGTTGAGCGGATGAGAGGCTGTCTTGTTTCTCCCAGTTGGACGCAGCGCAGGCTGGACTTAACCCTTAGCGCTGGCCTCCGCTGCCTCCTACTACTTGTATCCATCACAGGCACCATCACACACCTCCCACCAGCATCAGAATATACTAGCACAGCTGGGGGGGCCTACTAACTAAACCCAAGCTGACCAGTCATCTTCTAGCTTTCCGTCAGGCAACAAGTTACTCCTTATGATAAATATATTGACGCCCAGTTGGCCTGTGGTCTGAAAAGCCCATATCTGGCACCCCAAGATCAGGGTCCACCATGGCAATGCAGCTCTCTGAGTTAAAAAGACGGGCAACGCTGACTTAAAGTATTGAAAACTTGATGAGATATTTCATAGTAAATACATTATAACCTGATACTTTAATAACACAAAACACATGAAGTTTTAAACCATTTTCTTTTAATGAGACTTATTATTGGTTTTCCAATTGTGTATCGATCATAAGGTATTTACTCATGGGGCAATTGTGGTTGAACAGCCAAAATAGCTGAGTTTAAAAAAAATTCTCCCATTCTGCTGAATTCGAAAAGTTCTTCTTTATTGCCCCGCAATTCACTTTTTTTTCCCCCCCATGGATAAAGCGTTTACCCTGTGCAAGGGGCACACTTCCATCTCATGGAGAATTGCTCTGTGGCAGGAGAGATCTCGCTCAGTCATCTGTGTTTGTGCAGATCACTGGGCATGTGTTGACCATCTCCACCCTTGCTGGCAATGTGTTTGTCTCACAGATGCCCCACTCCATCGTTCAGTGATGGCAAACCTAAGGCACAGGTGCCAAAGGTGGCACTCGGAGACGTCTGATGGGGCACTCAGCATGTGTCTGCAGTATCACCATGAGTTCTGGAGGAGCCAGTAAATGTAATGATTTGAGCATGTTATATACACCTTAGTGCACAGTTTGTTCTTGAACTTGAATGAAATTCATTAATAAAAGTATTTGAAACAACAAAGTTACATTTCAAAGATGGATGCCTTTTGTTTTAGTTGCGTCTTAGAATTTTAATGCTAGGCCCAATTATTTTAATAAAGCCAATGTTTTTAAAGGGTTAAAAAGCCCCCCCCCCCCCCAAAAAAAGAAAACCCCAGGAGAATTATTTTTAAGACAAATGCACCACATATAGAATATGTTCGAAACCTTTGATCTTATTGTGTCACTACCCATCCCAGCAACAGGAAACCTCTGGGAGTTTTAGGCTGGGCGACATACATATAGCTCCTATAGTGGAGCAGAGAGTGGAAGACAGAGCGTTAACCCCTTTCAGTAGATGACCAAGAAAGCATTGGGCGGAGAGCAGATAAGAGAGACTTGATTAAAAAGCTCAATACAGGAAAAAAAGATGTCTTCTCCCCAATAGTATGAAATTTACATATATATATATATATATATTGTTTTAGTCTATTGAGCTCGAGGGTTGATGTTGGCGATGTTGGTCAAACCAAGTGAGGGTGTGGAGGTGATAGAGGAACACTGGTGAGATGGTGCAGTCATCATCATATTTAGAATCTGCTCAATGATCAGGATTGCAGGCTCCTTTCCTGGCAGGACCAGCTCAGCGTTTCATCCTTCTGAGGTCCAGAAGATGAGCGCCGTTAGAGGAGGTAATAGATAAGTCTCCCCAGAATGTGCTTGAAAACAGATATCCCAGTGTAAATACTCTAATCTTACTATACCAAACCTTAACCAACACTGTTATTATTGATATTGTTTTAGTTACCAAACTAATGCAACACATCAGTTTCCTTTAAACTATTCTTTGCGTCATGTCCCAGTCATTGCTCCAATATTACATAGCATTAAACTATTCGGAAATAGAGTCCACATTCATAATGATAGCAGGTGATCCAGTGGATATTTATTTTTTTAGTAAGGGTGAGGATGATGCCACCTAGTGGCCCATTAGTATAGTGAGCATGGCGTTTTTTTCTGCAGGTTTGCATCTTACATCTCACTGCCCCGCTGAGCTCTATGTCTGTCCTGAACAAAGGTCCAGCAAGATTTACTCCCAACAGCAGGAATGTCCGTCGCAAAACGGGACAGTTGGGAGGCATGTATATATGCCACTGTGTGACTGTGTGTGACATTCAGTATCACATGGTTTCAGTCTAACTAGATATCTCTCTGTATCTGGCAAATTAGATCCCTTTGGAAGCAAAACTAGTAACCGTGGTATGGTCAATAAACATCATTAAATGGCCCTTTACAAAATCTCGTTTAGGTTCAACATTACAAATGTTAGTGTCTGGTGTGTTCTAAGGGGGCAAAGTGATACTGAGGTATGAGCCCAAGTGCAAAGTGACATTAGCATGTTCAAAGGAAAAAAATTCACACTATAGCATGTTCTATGGGGTAAAGCCATATTATAGCAAGTTCTATGGGACAAACACAATGTGGCAGGTTCTGGGGTGCAAAGTGACATATGTGACACTGTTTCAAGTGCTGTATGAGCAGTGTGACACTGTTCCAAGTGCTGTGGGGACATTGTCACACTGTTCCAAGTGCTCTATGAGCAGTGTGACACTGTTCCAAGTGCTGTGGGGGCAGTGTGACAATGTTCCAAGTGCTGTGGGGGCAGTGTGACAATGTTCCAAGTGCTGTGGGGGCAGTGTGACAATGTTCCAAGTTCTGTGGGGACAGTGTGACAATGTTCCAGGTGCTGTGGGGGCAGTGTGACAATGTTCCAGGTGCTGTGGGGACAGTGTGACAATGTTCCAGGTGCTGTGGGGACAGTGTGACAATGTTCCAAGTGTCACGGGCAGGGTCAGCCTTTGAGGTGTACGACCGCACAGGCTCCAAAACCCCAGGAGGTACAACTTGAAGAAAAATTAAAAAAAAAGTTTGCTTGGGTGGAGTAGAGGATGGAGGATTTGGGAAGGGAGTGGACCTCACCGTGTGCGAGCTCCGTCCCTACCCCTGTAAAGCAGAGTTACATGGGGGAGGCAGGCAGCATTACAGACACATGGAGCTCAGGAGAAAACAGATGGGGAGGAGGAAGGGTAGGAAAAAAACAGAGATGGGGAGGAGGGAGGGGAGGAGAAAACAGAGATGGGGAGGAGGGAGGGGAGGAGAAAACAGAGATGGGGAGGAGGGAGGGGAGGAGAAAACAGATGAGGGAGGAGGGGAGAAAACAGATGAGGGAGGAGGGGAGAAAACAGATGAGGGAGGAGGGGAGAAAACAGATGAGGGAGGAGGGGAGAAAACAGATGAGGGAGGAGGGGAGAAAACAGATGAGGGAGGAGGGGAGAAAACAGATGAGGGAGGAGGGGAGAAAACAGATGAGGGAGGAGGGGAGAAAACAGATGAGGGAGGAGGGGAGAAAACAGATGGGAGAGGAGGGAGGGGAGGAGAAAACAGATGGAAGAGGAGGGAGGGGAGGAGAAAACAGATGGGAGAGGAGGGGAGAAAACAGATGGGAGAGGAGGGGAGAAAACAGATGGGAGAGGAGGGGAGAAAACAGATGGGAGAGGAGGGAAGGGAGGAGAAAACAGATGGGAGAGGAGGGAGAAGACGAGAAAACAGAGATGGGGAGGAGGGAGGGGACGAGAAAACAGATGGGGAGGAGGGAGGGGACGAGAAAACAGAGATGGGGAGGAGGGAGGGGACGAGAAAACAGAGATGGGGAGGAGGGAGGGGACGAGAAAACAGAGATGGGGAGGAGGAAAGGAGAGAACAGAGATGGGGAGGAGTGGTGAGAAAACAGAGATGGGGAGGAGAGAGCAGAGATGGGGCAGGAGGGGGAGAGGGAAAGAGGTTTGCGTCATGTCCCATTCATTGGAAGGCGAACGAGCATACCGATAGTTAGGTCAGTTGTGCTGTTCCTTGACGTCGGATGGGTCACATGTTGGATATCCCAGGTATACACTGCCAAAACGGACTCCTTCTCATTCACAGAATGATATAAAACAATGCTAAGGTGACAGAAGGTCTATACATAGTGTTAGCAGAATTGCAAGCAAGAGAATAATTTGTTTTATTCCCCACTATGGAGGTCTGTGGTGGCTCATGTTTATGACATCACCTATGGCTTCATATGCAAATAAACTGATTTCAAAGGGGAATTTGTCACCTGCATATCAAACCATGACGTGATCATTATCAGGAGACTCCACAGACCTCCATAATGGAGTTTAAAATACATTTTTCTTTTAATCTATTTATAGGCTTGCAATTCTGCCAATAATGTATAGTCCCTTTAAACAATACCTAGATCATTTTTTTTTTTTTTATGTAGATTTGAACAATTACTGAAAATTAAAACCGGAAAAATAAATAAATATATTGTATACAAAATAAATTACAACCTTAAAAAAATAATGTATTCTTTGGTTTTTTTTCTGGGGGGATTAAATCTTTCCATCTGGCAAACTCCATTCCAGATCAAGATGGTAGATGAAGCATTGAGACAATCTGAATAAACAGAGCGAGACCAGCATGTCCTAATTAGTTCAATTTTATTTCCTTCTAGAAATCTTGCCCACATTGGGGTCACTGGACCATGCCGTCCCAAGCCTCGTCTTCTCAGAAGGTCTTTTGAAGTGGATGTATTTGTCTTTCAAAATTAACTTCACATATTCAGCTGTCACACAAAGAGACAGTCATCTTTGCTGTTGAATAGCAAAGTTGCCAAAAAACATATCTTAAGAGTCTATTCTGGCTCTCGTGGATCATTTCATACATCTGATAACTTTTTAAAAATTATACTACAATATAAAGTTATATTATATTTTCTTGAACATCTATTGGGCTTTCTATCTGGAAAGATTCTAAACAACATGTCTGCCCTTTGATAGAGCTACACAGAGCAAAGATTCTAAACAACATGTCCACCCCCTGATAGAGCTATACGGAGCAAAGATTCTAAACAACATGTCCACCCCGATAGAGCTATACGGAGCAAAGATTCTAAACATGTCCACCCCCTGATAGAGCTATCCGGAGCAAAGATTCTAAACAACATGTCTGCCCTTTGATAGAGCTATACAGAGCAAAGATTCTAAACATCATGTCTGTCCCATGATAGAGCTATACGGAGCAAGGAGGCCACAATAAGGTGCTTTATTTGTATTATTTTATTAAAGCATTTTTTATTTAAAATAGCTTCACTTGAGCAATCTTTCAATTAAACATAAACCCCCCCCCCATTATTTTTGCCCACAACTTTGCTATTTTTGGTAAGTTCATTAGATCTGCTGTATCCATGCACCTGGATAATGGGGATATTATGAATTTATGACTCCCCCCCCCCCCTTTGTATTTGTCGCCCTTAATTCACAGACCTTATAATTACGCTCCGACGAGCGCTGGGATAATTGGATAGAGCGTAAGTTGCACAGAAAGCAATATAGAATTAAACATATGCGGAGCTTAAAGGGTTTTGCACTCCGATAATTAAACGGGTAAAAGCGGAACGCCTTATTTTTACAATAATACAGAGGCTGGAAATGTTTGGCAAGGAATACGTACCAGGGGGGACACAGCAGGCGATTCTTTTATTCATGCAGATAATTCTGTAGTTACAGTTAATCTGCTCGACAAAGCCCTCCACAGCCTGCAAATTCCTGTACAGGGCATTGACTATTAGGGATTTATACCGTGTTAAAAAAAAAACAAAAAAAAAAAACACGTTTCCCCCCCACTGCTGCTGCTTGTGCCAAATTTGGAAACACTAGGGTCCAGGGGAGGGCTGGCAACTGTTGGACCAGAGACAAAAAACAATTTAGTAGGGATCGACCGATATTGATTTTTTGGAGCCGATACCGATACCGATAACCTGTGAACTTTCAGGCCGATAGCCGATAACTTATACCGATATTTCGTGCATTTTAATTTTTTGGGAAAAAAAACAATTTCTACACAAATCTGCTGTTAAATGAACATGTTTATTGTTAACGTTTAGCTTTTTTTTGTAAATCTTTTTTATTGCTAAATAAAAATAAATAATGCAGCAAAACAATGGTGATATGGTCAAATACAACAAATTGGACCACTTTTTTTTTTTTTTAAATAAATATCAGTCAAAAGGTAACAAGAACAACAATGTTCAATTGCACATAGTCCATACTTAGATTAAATCTTAGTAAAATGAGCAGCAATGACATAGGCAATTATATCAAAGGGACACTACAGTAAATATAAGCAAGGCATCAAAACAGCGTAATTAACCCCTTAGTGACAAGACATTTTCACCTTGACTTTCCCTTGGTGACAATGGCTGTTTTGACATTTCTAGGGTGTTTGTGTTTAGCTGTAATGTTTTGCTTTCTCACATACAGTACCCACACAAATTATATGTTGTTTTTATCGTCATAAGAAGGGCTTTCATTAGATACCATTATGTTCATCATATCTTATAATTTACTACAAAAAAAATCATAAAATATGATGAAAAATTTAAAAAAAAACCACTTTTTCTAACTTTGACCTAAAATATAATTTACACAAATAAAATCATTAAAAAAGACCCCGGCTAAATAGTTTCTAAATGTTGTCCCGAGTTCAAAAATATGCATGTTTCCATATTTTTCGGTATTTTTTTGCGAGTTATGGGGCAAAAACCAAAAATAGTGTTTTTTGGTTTTTTCCTATATTGATCTTTTGACCCCAACCCGAACCCAAAATTTAACCCTAACACTAAATTTAACCCCAACTCTAATCCTTATTATATCCCTTAATATTTTTTAACTTTAATTTAATTTTAACCCTATCCCTTATGCTAAAAAATATTTAATTTTAACCCTATAGGCTAATATAGCTAAATAACCTATTTTTATTTAATTAAATATGTATTTTAATTATTTTCCATTGCAATGCTACTAAACCACCACTAGGGGTAGTCAAGTAGCATATTCAGAGCGACGGAAGTGAAGTTACTTTCACTTCCGAAGCTCAGACCGGCAGAGGACTTAGCCATATTGACGGAGCAGCATGCTCCGCCAATATGGCTCCCCACGATCGCTCCGTGGGGCGATCGTGGGGGTCCCAAAATAGAAATATCAGTGCTGGCTATTGCCTCGATGTCGAGGCAATAGACCAGCACTGTTAAAGCGGTTTTCGCGATCGTTGATCGCGAAAACTGCTTCATTCAAATATCGGCATTATCGGTAAAGTTAGATGCCGATACCGATAATTTAGGAAACTGTGAATATCGGCCGATAATATCGGTTAATCCGATAATCGGTCGATCCCTACAATTTAGTGGTCCTTTTTAGTAATTTCATCAGCACACGCTCTATAAACAGAGACTGGCACAAATAGACAGACAGGATAGATATAAATCGACAGATAAAGTACAGACAAATCAAATGGAGCTAGAGTAGAGCAGCAGCCTGGGCTAGGGCAATTGACCCCTTTGCCCCAAGGTTGGCATGGGGAAATTGCTCCCAGGCTGTTCTCCTTTCTCTCTCAATGGGCTGGCACTTTTTAAATGCCACAGTCGGTAAGACTTTTGATCTTTCCATTTATTTGTTCTGTCTGCCTGTCGATCTCTGTACCATATCCGTCACCACAACTGTCTTGTATGTCTATGTGACTCTCTGATGAGAACAGGTGGGCTGACGAAGTGGCACCAACGGGCAACTAAATTGTTTTTGCCCCCCAGGCCAACAGTTGCCAGCCCTTCCCTGGTGATCTGTGACATCATACTGTGACTCCACACACTTTGTGTGGTAGCCTCATAGTATAACAGAACACGTGCTTGCGCAGATGTTGATTAAGACAGATTCATCACATTTTTATTCCATAAAGCTCTCTCTCTTTCCACGAAAAAGCTCATCGAAAACAGTGAAATAAAAAACAAAACAAAAATGGCAAAGCCACGGACTCAAATATTTAAACAATGGAATCAGATTCTCTTGTGACTTTTATTCTCACAGTAACTTCTTTGGACACGGTACATTAAACACAATGAAAGGATGACTGAGAATTGTAGGTTGATTGACGCAAATGCACTGTACATCCAACCCACAGCAGCTGGGGAGCCAATGTAATGCAAATGGCTGCCTGGAAATATAGCGCCTACAATAGATGTGAGAGGCAACACGGCGCATGACCGCAGTATCAGTGTGTTACTTGCCTCCAAACATCCACTATGGATATATCTTGGGAAGCGAAACTGGTTCTTTACTGCAGGGTGCAGAGCCAAATTTAAATTAGGAGTCTACAAATGCAGCATAGTACGATGGCACGCAGGATGTCCGCTACTATACATAGTATTTAACACTAGATGGCGCCGTTTGCTATTGTTCTCTAGGCCGGCTTCAGCAGCCAGTTTCTGGAGATATTCGACAGACTGGCCAAACTGTGGTATAGTACGTGCTTTCTTCTCACACCAGGCTTCTCTGAAGGGTCGAGAGGAACTTTCTTTGTGTCGCTAAATTCCAGCAAAACACTCTTTTGCTCCAGTGACCTTAGTTCTGTCTCTGGATCAGGTTTCACAGTGGAAGGAGCGTGGCAAGTTTCCCCGTGTACCTTAGCATCGGGCAGTGGCGATAGGAATTGTAGACTTTCTGTGGGTTGTCTTTCGCCCATGGATAACAAGCCTCCTGGCACTCTGTAGTGCCCTCCTCTCTGATGGAGGCTTTGGATTCTCTCTTCCAAGGACATCAGAGTCTGGCCACGGTGGAGTAAGTGGCCAGTACACACTTGCCACTCAGTGGACCCAGGCAGAGGAGCAGGAGGACAGGAGTACACTGGTTGACCGGCCGGGTGGGCAAAACCTGAAGAATGAAGATCTCCAGGGGGAGATGCTAGGTGGAAAGATCTGTCATGGCCAAAGTGGTAACAGGAACCCAAAATACTTGGAGAAGAGGGTACACAGGATCCTAGGGAGAGAGGGAGAATTATCCTGTATGACCATTATACGACCTACTATCTTTAAACAAAGTTCAGTGCTGCCAACTAGTAACTGAATTCCATCACACTAGAAGAAAAAAGATCCAAATTCTAATTAAAGTTTATTTTTTAATCATGCAAAATTATCAGTGAGAGGGGCGATGTCCTATACTAGATCATCATGAGAAAAGCAGTTTTTCCACGTGACACAGGGTGGAGGAGGAGGTATAACTGTTGGCGCTATGTGAACAGGATGTATTTTGTATTATTAAAGCAGCTCTGGGGTCCTCCATGATTCCCACACTGCAAAGTACATAGCAAATGTAAATTAGGTTAGCCGTAATGTGATGGCATGGGGCAGGTTTGTAAGTGATTGTCCACAGTCATTTCCAAAGTCCGCAAGTGTTAATATTACAGTCTGAATTCCTGGTTCCTTCTCTGGCAAATCTATTAAACCTAAGACCAAAGTAGCCGAGTTGGTAAAGTTCTTCAATTCCATCTTCAATCTTTTTTCCAAACTCTAGTACTTTGGCCTTAAGTCTGAAATTCCCAGAAACACTTTTTTTCAAGCCGCGTGTGTGTCAGGTGGGACAGAGCAGTGCTCAAGGGGAAACCAGCCAACAACAAACATGGCTGGCCAACACTTGGTGCTTAACGGGATGCCGGTCTTTACTCAACCCCAAGTCTTACCCACAACGGGCGACACCTTCTTCTCCGATCCCCTGGAATAATCCACTGGATTCTGCATCGCTCTGGGGCACGTTAGCTGATCTGCCAGTAGCTTGTGTGCGAGGATCGGATTTTGTAACACCTGAAAGAGACACACTATGTTACAGCTCGCATCTGCACCTGATCTTGCCACCCAAGTTACATTACAACCCTTCAATGACTGAGAGAAAAAAAGAATCCGGTATCAATCCGTGCACACAAATTATAAAATGCACTGGCAAGTGAACAAATAATCCATATATCCATAAATAGCCGAGTGGAAAAGATATCCAACTTTTTGTTGTTTACATGTTTGTTTTTTCGTTCTTTTTTAGTAATTCACGGTACATTGCTTACTGCAGTTTGTTATGCATGCATTACCTCTCTGTGGACACCAGGTGGCATAATAACTGAGCGACAGATGTTGTTGCCCACCAGCGCAGGTTGGGGAGGGCATCTTACGTTCCACGCTGGGTAGTTTATGAAGATGAGCTTACTGAAGTTAAATTTGTAGGTGAATCTCTTCCCTTTGGTCTTGTGCAATATCCTTTTGTTGTAATAATACCTGCAACATGAAAAACCCAAACTGAGTCGATTATAAATCAACAAGAAGAATGCTTAGAACACTGAGCAATCCACCCAAACATACATAAAACATATGTATAAACATAACATACATGTATACTATATACAACATATATAATGGGAGATGTGATTTAAATGGGTCTGTGGGCTGTTTATGGCATCACCTTGTGGCTTGACATGCAAATTACACAAAGGACTTGATCTGCATATCAAGCCTCAAGATGATGTCATAAACATGAGACACAGACAGACCTCCCCCATTAATTTAGGCATTTGATTGCAATTCTGCAGACACAATGCATAGATCAATTCTTTTTAGTGACAGTATAATGTTTTATGAAGACATGAAAAGAAAGACACAGGAATACAAGAGAGAACGAATATAGTCACTGTCTGTGTGTTACTTTATAATCCTATTCCCCAGCTACATCTTAGTGACACATGGGGATTTAAGCATTTGATGTTTATCTTACATACATCAAGGGAATCAACACAGTAAAGGAGGAGAGTAGATTTAAAAGAAGAGAAACTACCACAACTAGAGGACATAGTCTGAAATTTGAGGAGCAAAGATGTCAAAGTAATATCAGGAAGTATTACTTTACTGAGAGGGTAGTGGATGTATGGGATAGCCTTCCAGTAGAAGTGGTAGAGGTTAATACAGTGAAGGAGTTTAAGCATGCGTGGGATAGATAGTATAAGGCTATCCTAGATATAAGATAAGGCCAGGGACTAATGAAAGTATTACTTTACTGAGAGGGTAGTGGATGCATGGAATAGTCTTCCAGTAGAAGTGGTAGAGGTTAATACAGTGAAGGAGTTTAAGCATGTGTGGGATAGGCACAAGGCTATCCTAGATATAAGATAAGGCCAGGGACTAATGAAAGTATTACATTACTGAGAGGGTAGTGGATGTATGGAATAGCCTTCCAGCGGAAGTGGTGGAGGCAAAAACAGTCAAGGATTTTAAGAATGCGTGGGATAGGTATAAGGCTATCCTAGATATAATATAAATACTAATAAAAGTACCGTATTTATCGGCGTATAACACGCACCTTTTCTCCCTGAAAATAGGGAGCAAATGATGTGTGCGTGTTATACGCCGATCGGTGGCTGGGGAAAAAAAAAAAGAAAAATCTAAAACTTACCTCGTTCCTGCTCTGTCCCCCGGTGCTCTGAAGGTGTGTGGCTGTGAGGGAAGAGTTGTGAGCTCCCCTCCAGCTGCACGGTCAATAAGGTGTGTTTTTTCCCTCACAGCCACGCACCTTCAAAGAACCGGGAGACGGAGCAGGAACAAGGTAAGTACTGGGGTCTGGGGAAGGGGGGGAGGAGGGTGGCATACTAAGGGGCAATATCCTGGCATATTACATGGCATATTGGGGGCAATATCCTGGCATATTACATGGTATATTGGGGGCAATATCCTGGCATATTACATGGTATATTGGGGGCAATATCCTGGCATATTAAAATGGCATACTAAGGGGCATTATCCTGGCATATTAAAATGGCATACTAAGGGGAAATATCCTGGCATATTGGGGGCAATATCCTGGCATATTAGAATGGCATACTAAGGGGCAATATCCTGGCATATTGGGGGCAATATCCTGGCATATTAAAATGGCATACTAAGGGGAAATATCCTGGCATATTAGAATGGCATATTGGGGGCAATATCCTGGCATATTAAAATGGCATATTGGGGGCAATATCCTGGCATATTAAATGGCATATTGGGGGCAATATCCTGGCATATTAAATGGCATATTGGGCTTCAAAGTTATTTATTTGAAATGTAAGTTTTTTTTCCTGAAATTTCCTTCTTAAAATGAAGTGCGTGTTATACGCCGGCGCGTGTTATACGCCGGCGCGTGTTATACGCCGGCGCGTGTTATACGCCGGCGCGTGTTATACGCCGGCGCGTGTTATACGCCGATAAATACGGTATTTAGAAAATTGGGCAGACACGATGGACAAAATGGTTCTCATCAGCCAACACATTGTATGTTTCTATCTGTTGGAGGAGTTGATGAAGGCAATGCACTCTCAAATGATGTAGTGATAGGCATGTAGTCAGTGCTAGGTACGACCACATTAAATATCTAATATTTATATCAGAGCGAGGGGGGCGAGATTCCCAGGACTAGGGACAAAGCCCGAATGCAAGATGTGTATTCCCTCACCTGAGAGCCCGGCTCAGTTTGTCATAATTCATTTGAGGCTTGCATTTCCGCCGGCCCCACAGCCTGGCCACTTCATCGGGGTCTTTGATGACAAACTCTCCGTACTCTCCTTGCTGCCAGGCGATAACATGGCGGAATCCCTCATTCTGCAGTAACTCCAGAATAAAGTGCCACAGCTGGATCTGGCGAGAGCCGGGACTGGACTCTGGCTTGTATGCCCAGTCCGGGAAAGCCAGTCCTGAAAGAACAAGAGGAAGCGAACAATAATGGAATCCACAGACAACTGGGCCACAGACCTCCTTAAAGGGACAGTCACACAAACATTGCTTACACTGCGAAATTAAAAAAAAATAAAAATATATATATATTGTGTTAGTAG
Source organism: Pelodytes ibericus (assembly GCA_036172795.1). NCBI lineage: Eukaryota > Metazoa > Chordata > Amphibia > Anura > Pelodytidae > Pelodytes > Pelodytes ibericus. The sequence continues at coordinate 45,892,988 of CM069868.1, read as the reverse complement.
GATGGTCATCAAATGCATAGATTAATAGGAAGAGGTGCTTAATCCATTCTCCCTCATACATTTTACTATAAAGGATTGGCCATGCCGTTTGATATGTATTACTGTGTTTTGCCACATAGTGGCCATAGACAGTAATGACATGGATAGATCATGTCTGTGTATGATGCTCAAGCAGTTTAGTTATGCGGAGAGTGTGTTAGGTGGGCTGGAAGTCAAGCACACAATATGGGGGAAAAAAAAATGTTTTTAATGTACATTCTTGTTCTTTCATACCTGGTAGCCAGTAAGAGCTGGGTACACAGCCACAGTGCATCCTATTCACCTGGAAGGAAAGAGGCACATTACTGAGAAGAAAGAAAAAAAAAAGCTTAATGGTGACTGAGCATCATGGGATATGTAACAAACATCTGCAGTGCCAAGGATAGCCATCTCTGCTCCAAAAAAAAAAAAAAAAAAAAAAAGTAATTCCAGGAGAAGACTCTGAACTGCGCAATAATGAAGCCAGTTTTAGTTTAAATTTCATACGTTCATCATCATTATGTAACAAACTTCCCGTATATCTGAGCATTTATCATTTACAACATAGGAAACAAATGAAAAGCCAAGGTCCTCTCATCTAGGATCAGAACAGGATCAGCACAGCTTATATTTATATTTGGTATGGTTTGCCCTTTGCATGGAGCGCTGGAATAAAAAGGCCCTTTATAAATAATAAGTAATAAATTGTTTGACCATGCATTAGTGACTCATTTGGACTAATCCCCCTGCATGGATGTTAAGGTTGCCATCCAGTTTGTTTACTGGCTTGCCAGAAAAGAATTGGCTTGATCTCAAGGTTAAGTCATTGGAAGTATTAGCATGGCAAAATGCAGTTTGCCCCGTGTATTGGAGATGATACCCAAAAAAAATGCATTATTGTGAAATATAAAAACATGGTTTCGGGATTACGGTTACAGGACAATGACGCTCTTTAACAAGAAATATTCTGTGTAATTGAAAGATTGTATCAAGTGTAAGCATTTAAAATAGAAATGCTATCATTAATCGATATGAATCAAGCACATTATTGAGTACACTCTGTTTGTATAGCTCTATCAGGGGGTGGACATCTTGAGTTGGGTGGGCCGGATCTTACTACATCTGACCCAGGATTCAAATATATGTATATACATACACATACGCTTGGGACTGGCAGCATTTCGGTCAATGGATACTCACCCCTATAAAATATTCTACATCACCTGCATCTTGCTCACATTAAAAATGAAAACTTAATAATGGTTAACAATTGGTTAAAACAGATTTATTTACTTATTTAAATTTAGTAAGTATATTAGTTAAAAAATTAAGAGTAAAAAAAAAGTTATACGTTTATTAAACGGTTTTAACCCACTCTTAATCACGGACGATTTTTCCGTTTTAATGCTTTTACATAGACATTTAAAATCTTTTACCTAGAAATTTTAAAATCTCTTTCTTAAAGAAATACTAAAATAATAGAAAGTTAAAATTTACTGACCATAGATGGAAGAGCAGTATAATATACGTTACTTCATAATATTATACCTGTGGCATTTGCTTACATTATTGTAATCTGCTGTACAAATTAATTTTGATTTAAATATAGAAGACATTTTGCAGATGTCTTGTAGGTAATAACAATAAAATTATTTTATAGATTAATTTCCAGCAAGTTATTTTGACATGATGATTAAAAGGTTAACTTATATACAGAAAAGCAAATATATGTCTAAAAAATTATATATCTATCTATAGCTATATTTTACATATATTTTAACAAAACAATGCTTCACTATGATGTGGACAGACATGCTATATACTAGTTAAGAGGTGTAGGTGCAACCAAAAATATATCACTGAAATAAATCAGCTGCTCTTCATAAGCATATGCTAAATCCCCTAAAAATACAGTCAAGAATAACAGGCAAATAAATATAAAAACCATAGAGTGCCTATAATGTTGTGTAATATAAATGGTGACTTAAACATCACCATCATTGTAGTAGAAATAAAAATACTTAACATTTGAATAGAAGTCCAGAAATGATTCCTCCAATTAATTAATATAAAAAAAAAAAAAAAATAAGAATTGTTACAAAATATAGTGTACACAGTACAACATATCATGTACACAGTACACAACATTATACGATCTCCATATTTTTATTGAAAATCACACATGGTTAGACTTACACAATACGGGAGACCAGATTCGTATAGTAAAGGTTTCCAAGAAAGAACATCTAACGCCAAATAAACAGGGTTATATAGGGTAAGGGGAGGAGGGATAAACCTTATCTTCTTATCCACTCCAAAATAAATAAAAAAAAAAAATATATAAAAAAGTTACACCAAGGCTTAAGCACCGATTTATCCTCCCAACATTAGCTCCCAAGGGATTTGTGATTCTCCATTCGGATTTAAAATCAGCCAAGGAAAATAATATTATGACCCTGAGCCCATTTATTTAGAGCCTATGTCAATACGTCATTTAATTAGTATAGATTAGTGAGGGGTAGGTTTGTGTTCATCCAACCTAGTGGCGGTAGCAGTTGTATGGAAGATCGGTAACTTGCTCGATCAATGAATGGATAAATCTTTGTATGCATTAATATATAAATGTAAATATAAATGTAAAAAAAAAACAAAAAAACTTACCCCCTAAACACTGTTCATACTTTGAAGAAGAAGAAAAAAAAAAAAAAAAAGATCTAAAATTTGAAATTAATAAACTAAAAGAATTGTGTTTTAAAATGTGCACGTTGGTGTCTGCTTCTTATGACATCACCCATGGCTTGATATGTAAATGAACTAGTTTTCGAAAGGAAAATGTGTAATTGTCATATCAAGACACAGGTGATGTCACATTTAAAAATACATTTGCATGCTCACACTGTGTGGGAGAGCCTTTATACCCTGCATTCACATTATAAACAATGTTATGGTTGACAACATCCATTTAAAATCCTTAATAAGTCACGGATTGACTCTGGGAGGCTGCATGGATTAGCTGCGGACACCTTAAGAGTGCTTGTAGGGTAGAGGATAACATATACCTATCCATTGTGTAATGGAAGCAAATGCACAGAATAAGAGGAACACACGTATTCAAGTGGCACTGCTTTTTAAGAGAAGTTTAAAACACTTTGGCAGATGAAAGGAGCAAAGCTGTATCTTTTACAGACCCTGCAAATTTACTCTCAGTTCTGCCTCTCAGCTGAGGAAGAGCTGTTGTGGAAGCTGGTGCACACTGATTAAGCAGCACCTGGGCTTGTCGCTCGTGTCGGACAGAGTTCTGTTCTCCCTCTCTCTCTCCGCTTGTGCAGTGAGACCCTCATTTTTACATGCCACCACCAGTTGAGGGGCAAGCCGTAGTGTGCCTGGGGCTGCTTAGAGCCTTCTTTGGTCCTATACAACCAACGAAGCTGCTTTCTACATGCATTTTCTTATTATTATTAAATGTGTTTCACCTTAGAGGTAATGCAGTTTGCAGCCACAGAGCTGAGGGTTTAGTCTCCTGGTATAACCATCCCTGACATGACTTTCTTTAGTGTGTTCAATGCACAAATTAAAATGTCAGTTATTGGCCACAAATGTAATTCTCGCCTGGTAATAAAAAAAAAAAAAAAAAAAAGTCCCACGCTTGTTACAACAAAGACCAGAAAACAAACACAGACCGGTCTGTCATGAATAATTTGATGGCTCTCCTTTCTCTTCATCCCTAAATCCCACGGCAATCTTATTAATTCCCTCGGAGGCATGTAAGCCCTAGCGCAGGTGACTGGACGTTCCCTAGTTAATATAACTTGAGACAGGGCTCAATACCCTTGTTTGTTTAAAGTCGTCTAATGCTATTAGGACAAGAGGATTATGGGACATCGGAAAAGCCAGAGACCAGAGCGTAACAGACTCTGGGATGATCATTTGAGTTTGCAGCGAGAGGGGGGGTGAATTCAGATAATCCGAACATTTTTTGGTGAGTGCTTAAAACTGAATATTAGTAATTAGTAGAAAGTGGAATAAACCCCCACAACATTTGATTGGTTTCCAAGGTGACTGCTCCACTTTTAGAACTTTGCTCCAAATCCTTAACCCAACTGTATGTTGGTGTTAGGCTACTTATCTAAAGATATCCACCAATCAGTACCATGGACAGGTCAGTGTAGGGAGCACATGGATTGGTTCTATTTGTGGGGTCACAGAGGCATTCTTGAACCCAAATCTACACGCACCAGACAAGCCAAGAGATTTGCTTTCCCCAGAGAACTCTCACATTCACCACTGCAAGGCGGATGCAAATCACCTTTTTGTCTCTACAGCCACACTATTCACGGACCCTTGGAGCATATTCCAGCTTTGCTTGACAGTCTTCAAGAGGACATAGTCTTAAATTAGAGGGGCAACGATTTAAAAGTAATATCAGGAAGTATTACTTTACTGAGAGGGTAGTGGATGTATGGAATAGCCTGCCAGCAGAAGTGGTAGAGGTAAACACAGTCAAGGATTTTAAGCATGCATGGGATAGGTATAAAGCTATCCTAGATATAAGACCGGGAACGGGGGACTAATAAAAGTACTCAAAAAAAAAGAAAAATTTGGGCAGACTAGATGGACCGAATGGTTCTTATCTGCCGACACATTCTATGTTTCTATGTTTCAAACATTGCCCAGGACAGAGGAGCCAGATAACCAATCGTGGACAGCCATTTCATCCTGGGTTTCCCCATCACCACACCTTAACTTACAGTGTGTATGGATCTATTTACACATTAAATGGCCAATAAATCTGTTAACATTAAAGCAATTTTACAGTGACCTATAACATAAAGAGTCAATCTAAAATTCAGAATATGGAAAGCCCAGGCAAGACGGGCAGTTGGTACGTAATCTGCCATCACAATCTATGTTTGTAGGAATTGAAGTCATCACAACAAAAAAAAATCTATTTTGGAAAATTACGTCAGGGCTTTTGACCCAGTCCCAATTTCTATTTCTGTCGCGGTCACATAGCTAAAAATAAACGTTATGTTTGCATTGGCGTTTCATTAAATCGGCTGCATTATTCCAGGAGTTACTCAGATTTAAATCCATGGCAGTGACTTCTTACTGTAAGGAACCAGCCAGCAACTAACTCAGCAAACAAATCATAATAATTCCGGACGCAAGCCTATTCTACCCCTTCCCCTCCTGCTGCTCAAACAGACTCTCTCTATTTCCTCGCTTTGTCTCTCTGGGGGAAATGGTATTTAAAAGGCTTTTGTTATACAGTCAAACAAGAAATCCAAAACGTGGAGAAGGGAAAAAAAAAGAAAATAGAGAATCACAGGAAGGTCATTTGGAGAAAGTCCAAAACATCAGGTAGAGAAAGACTGTCTTACTGTGTTAGACGGTACTCGAGGTTCTGTTTAATTCCCTTAATTAAAAATAAAAATATCTATATACAGTGATGCTATACACAATTAGTTAAGTTTGTACTGTATATATATTATAGGACATTAAGACATATCGTATAAGCTGCTAATTGGAAATTAATTGGGTAAACATTTTATCATCTTAAAATTCAGGGTATTTCAGTCTGCTGCCCAAGTCATTTAAAACGTGTGAAATGTGTATGAAAAGACCAAATGGGCGATTTCCTGCTGAAAGTTAAACAATTTTAAAACACCGCAATCTATGGACATTACAGGAACAAATCGGGGAACAAACCTTAATTTAAAAGAATTCTTCTTAAAGTCCTTGGGGTTCACATAAAGCCTACGTGTTTCGCACTAGGAAATGCTTATTGATAACCCATATCAAAACAAACCACATTAAAAGATTTATGTACAGTAAACACGGTAAAAACAATTGTAAATATAAAACATATGTGCATGGTGGAAGAGCCAAAGAGAAGCCACCTCTAAAGACGTGTAAGCAATATATCAAAGTGCAGTCCATGCGATATGTCCATCACTAACGACAGTCTCAAAATGTTAAGTACTTACATATCAGGTAACGTAAATAAAACTGGAAATTATAAGAAGAGGCTTACAAACAATAAGGAGGAGACACTGATTGATCAATGAAACTCAAATCTAATCCCAATCCAAGCCTTCAGGAGTCTGCTTCCTAATCACATTCCATGTGTGTTAAGGAGACAGGGCGGCCATTTTGAAAAACCAAGGGTCTTTCACTACGTTTTGTACATCGTAACATGTTTTTGTTACCAATTCTAATAAAGGAATTATACAGGTTTAAAGACAGGCCCGTAAACAGCACATGGAATAGTAAATCGGGGGGAGAGCATTGGCACTCAGATGGACTGGAGGTATAAAAAGATTTATCATTGGACAGCTTCGATTTCTCTCTACGTTATATGGATTTTGAGTAATTGATGGTTTAATGGGGACCAGAATGACATTTTGGGGATTTTATACCATAACCCCACCAGAGTACCAACACTTTCTTTTTCTATTTAGCTTACTTGATTATTGGGATGATCCTAAAACACACAAAGGGTGCAATTGAGCAGACTAGAATACATTACATGGACTAGGACTGCAAATACATTGCAATAGAATATATATTGTGTACACATTTTAAATAGCTGTTTTTAATATACTACATGTTCTTAGTTTATGGAAAATTGACTAGGGAGAGAAGGTCATTTCAGAAGTGATATAGATACCACATAAAATTACTCAGTTGACATGACATAAATGGGATTTTTTTTTTTTGGGGGGGGGGGGGGCTACATTGGTTTAAACTAGTTTATTATAAATCTGAAAACATTGTCATTTTCTTGATTTTGTTTTCTATTAATTTAATTGTAGGGTAAATAGAAAAATCATAGAAAAACCCTGTCCAGATCACAACCTTTTATGATCAAAAAGCAAACTTCTTATAAAATATTATATCTGTGCAAGTACTTATTATTGCCACACCTTACTCTAAACAAATGAGGTACATAGTTTAAAAATAAACAAATAATGTAAGATCATTCGGAATTATTGTGGTTTGGGAACAAGTAATAGCAGTGAGGTCAATAGGTATATGGAATAGAATCCCATGAGCAGATCTACTACAAAAAATAAAAAAAAATATTCAACAATAAAAATGCTTGTGATACGTGGAAACTATTCTGTGAGCAATTATAAATTATGTTTTTATAAGGCAAGGACAATGTGCAGAGTAGATCTGGATTCCAATATGGCACTAATCTGTTCAGTTTTTTTTATCCATAACGATTTCAAATGAATGATATCATTTAATCTTGCTAGTCTGTGTTTAAGACAAAATGACAGATAAGCTCATATTCGGAAAAGGGACTGACAAAAAGATGCTTATTAATCTTTCCATTTGCAAGTGTGGTAGATCAATATAGCAAGATTGATCTTTTACATTCTAAAATACTACCATGCAGTAATTAATTCTAAGCCTTGAAGAATTTAGATTAAAAGAAATAAAAATTCTAAAAAAAAATTGAATTTTTTTTTAAAAACAAATTGTTATATATTCAGGTTCGTTTTGTCCCTGACCTAAAGATGACATTTTAATTCTCAGAATAAATACCCTTTTATAAAAAGTACACGTTAATAAAATAAATCCACAAATTATATTAATGGCTGTTTTTTTTTTTCTTAGAAAAATTAATTTGGAAACTAGAATTTACAAACTGTTATCATTTTTACTGTAAAGGGAAAGAATTGTTAAAATTAAAAATGTCACCCATGTAGGGTCAATGAATGTAACTCCTGATTTATATTTATGGGGGATCCCCAGTATTGTATTTTAAGGAATAGCAGATGCAGGGAACACGTTTAAATTCGGAGCTGCAGATTCTTACCTTGGGAGGTGCGTCTGGTCCTGTCTGTTTTCCTGTCACAGGAGAATGGCAGTTCTCATCACACAAAGCATCAGTGTTACTTAAAATGATAACCTGGCTCTCTGCAGTCCCAGGAGAAGACACTGTTTGGAAGAGTCTCGTTTAACTCTTAAACGCCAAAATGTGATGTGCTCCCTCCTTAACCCAGACCAGTCAATGGTGTCCTCAAGCGTGTGATCAGTATTATGATAGGAGAGATGGGATGGGTTGAAGTGGATCTGGAGAGCATACGGTTTATTTATAAATGCCAATCTTGGTGCAAAGTTCTAAAAGTCTTCCAATCAGCTGAATGAGTCCATTGGTTTCTATGGTGATTGCCCTAGAAAAAAAAAATTGCTCTGCTTTAAGAATATTTTCCATTTGCTCTTTTAATTTAATGCTTTCTGTATTAATTATCCAATTATGCAATTGAGTAGACTCTTCGAAGAATTGATTTTTATCCATTGCATGCCTGTGAATTCTTACAGGGAGTCGCTCAATGAATATTTGGGAAACACACTATTTCATAGTTTAAAAAACAAACAGGCGATTTATTCACCCATCTTCATTGTATAATATTATAATAAATGCCAACCCCCCCCCCTCCCCCCAAAGTTTGTACTTTTAGTAGTTATGTATGAATATTTCTAACAATGTGGCCTATTTAAAATAGACATTATGATATAGAATCCTAACTTTTCCAAAAATATTTAAATAAATTTAGAATTCGTGCGGTGATAGAAATGGTAAAAATGTCTGCATTTGTAAACAGCCATAAAGCATATCGGTCTAAGAGGGCGATCGGACAGCCACTGAAAGCAGAAAAGTGGTCAACCGCAATCGTTCTAATTCCACAATTGTCAGATTTCAGTTCACTATTTAGTAGAGAGCAAGCCTAGGGTCTCTGGTGGTACAGATTAAATGGACTAGCGTCTTTGGTGGCGCACACACATAGGGCCGTCATCAGGGTGTGACAAGCAATACACCCATCACTGGACCAGCAGCACCCACATCTAGCATAGGACGGTACTGAGACAGGGCTGATCATAGATGGTGAGACTACGTTCTTTGCTTTAGAGTTTAGAAAAGGACACCAAGTAGAGACCATAAGCTGGCCCACTTTTACAAATGTGCCCCTGTAGCTTAGTTACGTCGGCGCGGTGTCCACATAACACAGGATACCTGGGACATTTTGTTCTGCTGAATGGTTATGGGCTAGGAATGGTGGACTCAATGTATCACCTGCAGAATGAAAGGAGTCGTCGGAGGAGATTGCATTGCAGCGCTGGCCAGTGAAGCCTTATCAAACCCTATTAACACCAATGAAAAGTGACAGCTAAAAATCAATAACAATCTTGGGAATCAGACTGAGTAATAAACTCTTTAGGCTCCGGCTGCTTCGCACCCTCCCCGTGTTTATAAATGAAAAAAAAAAACGAATAAATCAAAAGTTCGTGACCGTGTTGAGAATCCTTGAGGCAGCCATCATGGAATGGAGACCAGGGCCGACGGTTTCAATTACATAATGTAACCCACACCTTAAATCCTTATGGGGGATTAATCACCAGTTTGGTACTCAAGGGGCAGCCAAAGTTTGAGAAGCCTGATCTTGGCTGACCAGAGTCTAAATCAACATCATGTGGGATGAATGATATCACTGTTGTACCGAGAAAAGCAGGCCGCAATCTTGTGGCACACAGCCTCATCCTCCTGATTCAACGCCATGTTCTTCATTTAGCGCAAGGGTTTCCTTTGAAGTGTGCAGATTTTTAAGCAGTTTTGGCGGTACATCATATCTTAACAGGGAAAGAGTATTCTCCGAGCCTGCTAATGGACCACACCACAAGCATTTTCAAGAAGGATAAGGTAACACGAGCTAGGGCTGAAGGTCTGGAAGAAATGCCAAGGAAGAAATAGGAGGTTTTTCTTGTCTGTACCGCTAATTAATTGCATAGTCTTTCATTTACTTTACAGCAAAGTCTATTACTGGCTCTCCCGCTCTTTGAAGATCAACTAACCTTTAAGCAATAACTTTCTTCTATAATAAAAATGCTCTCCGCTGATGATAAAGCAAGGTACTAACACAGGCTACCACCCACGGCTAAAGTATCTACGCACAAGCACCAACTGCGACAGCCTTGCTGTTGCAAAACGGATAGCGTAGTTCCAACTAACTACCAAGGGAGCCTCAAGGTCACTGCGGGACAGGGTTAGGCAAAGACTACAGACCCAGTAAAATGTCCACCATGAGCAAGGTTGGAGCCTAGCCCTGCTCCAGGAACAATTTGATGGTGAAAAGCAAACCAGTTTTGTTTATTTCATTTTAATTCATCTCAAACCGCCCAACAAAAATCACAATCCTTTGGGCCAGCTCCATGACTAGATATGCAAGTTGATGCTGAACATCTACAGTCTCTCCATCCCGGGTTCATATATTCTTTTCCCAAAGACCTACACTACAAACCTAATGCCAATTTCTTATAACAAGGAGGCTTGTATTTCACACTTAAATCTTACACTAACAGAGAGACAGACCAACTTATTTATTTAAGATCAGTGAGCTGGTCATGGTGTCCGCACAGAGAAATGAACCAAGTGAGAGAAAAAAAAAAAAAAGCAATAGAAGGGGAACCGAAGGTCTAAATGAGATCTGAGATCAAGCAATTAAATGATCGATATGGGTGAAATGGAGTCAACTCAGCAATCAATAAGGCTGCACGTGCTCAGCTTGTTATGCCTGCCCTGACCAAGCGTGGAATTAAACAGCTCGGCAAACACCATGGCAAGGAGGACAACACTGAGAAGGCTATTTACTATGGAGGGAGCAGGTAACTGTAGGAATACACATTTAACATGAGTCACACAGGGCAAAGCCTTGTAAATAAACAGATGTATCTTATTAAAGGGATTGTCATTTAAAAAAAGTTTATACTATGAATGTAGATTAAAAAAAAACTACTTTCAATGGGAAAAGGTGTGTCATTTACACATCACAACCAAAGGAGACAAAGCAAACATATTGAAAAAACATTCTCTATTAATGTGTGCATTACCTGGCAATTCTGCTAACATCGTGTATGGACAGGGTTTTAAAAACACTTCCCCTTTAATATAGGGCTGAATATTCCAAGCGGGGTGACTCACACACAAAAAACATAGTGACCCATGTGAAAGTATTTATAAAGCAGAGGGCTGGGAACTACATATCACATGACAATCATAGAGCACCATGGGATATGTAGTTCCCAAACATCTGCAGTGCCAAGGTTAGCCATCATGGTATAGAAACCCCCCGTCTGCGTTGGATATATTAAGATTTGTGACTACCTGAATCACACATTTATTCAGGATCTGTTTCATAATTAATTGCACTTACCCATTTTTTTTCCTTCAACTTATCCATCGTTCTCATCGTCTCCTTGGTGCATACGTTCATTCTCCAACACTTTGTACACGTATCATACACAAATAAACACACGGATGCCAAAAAAAACATATCGAAAAGGGGAAAAAAATGTTTATTTAAATTTAAAATTTGAGGTAAAATACTTTACTTTCAAATTCCATACAAAATACAGAGCTATCACATACCCCTGGGAAAAATATGTATATTATACATATATTTCTATAACATTACATCATATATATATAATATATATGCCAAAAAAGTTGTGTTTTTTTTTTTTTGAAGACTTTATAGAAATTGCAACGTCTAAAGGCACTGCACAGTTGATCAGCTAGTATACAGTTATGTACAATTACCACTCAAGTCTAACAAGTGGGCTCATTTCATTATTCGGCCCCCTCCTGCACAATGTCAACGTTCTAAACAAGTAAAAAGACATAATAAAATTACCGCGTAAGTCTAGGAACAAATAATAGCAATAAAACAAACAAAAAAAAAAAAAGTTATACAAAATCTATCATAACACAGGGGAGCAAATTAAAAAAAGAGGACAAGCAACCAAGTTTAGGGAGACTATTTTCTAGAACTTTTCCTGAAATGTAGAATCAGATTCCTGAAAAACGTACAATGAGTTTGAGCTTCCGAGCTGCTGTACAAGCACTGATCACATGCGTACAAATGTGTAGGTCAGTGGGCACAAGGGTGTACAGGCACAGGCAATTTTAGCAATAAAAAGTTTGGAAATAAAAAAAAAATAAATAAAAAAACTTAAAAATCATTTGGGTTTCTGCATTTGTAATTTCAGATACAGTCACCAGATTGAGAGATAGCCAACAATGTGTGCCTGGTCTCTTTTCACAAGGTCAATAACCATGGAGAATATCAATTAGGGGGGTGCAAAAGTTCTAAAAGTAAGTGGGGCCTTCGCCATGGAAACCTATGGAATGTTACCGCCGGTCATTGCACTTTAAGAGCGCTGCGTTGGACATTCCTAAAAAAAAGTCGATAAAGCTTTTTTTTTTTTTATCAAACCACAAATCCTGGGAATGTGTCACAAGCTTTCTAAATAATTCTGTCCATTCAAAGTTTAATTCTGAAATACTGATGAAAAGAAGCGATGGGTAGAGTCTCTAATGTGTGTACAGTACAGGGTTAATGCTTCATTCATTAGACCCACCCACTGCATATGATCTCCGAATGGCTTGGCTGATTGTCCAGTTAGTGTTTATAAAAATTGAAAAAAAAAAAAAAGTAACAAAAAAAAAAAATCACTCATTATATAGAATTTAAAAAAAAAATATTTGGCACTTTTTTTTTATTTTTTAAAGACATTTTTCAAAATGTAAAAGCTCCAGCCCCTAAAAAGGCTATACCCTCCCACCTGCATTAGTTAGATAGTTGCAATAGCAATGTGTCAACACTAGAGAGGGCTAGTGCTCAACAATAAACAGCCCCCCTCTTGCAACTGCAACGTGGAACAGTGATACCCACCCCTCACCCCCACTTTAACAATAAAAATAGAATTGTTAACTTAATATCAAGTTTACCTAAATACATATTTTATTATACAACAGCAAGCCTACGCCTGGAGAAAAAAAGCAGCATCTACAAATACCTGGCACTTGGGTAAAGAGAGAGGGAACTATGCATTTTTTAGGGAAACCCATTTGCTACCAAAAGGGTCATAAGAGTCCTGCAAAGTGTGAACATGAATGCAGAGCTTTTTAATTGGATAAAGAGGCCTCTTTGGAGAAAAAGGCCTCAAGGCTTTGTGTATGTATATATATATATATATATATATATATATATATATATATATATATATATATATATATATATATTTTTTTTTTTTTTTCTGTTCCTGAGTATATGCAGTCACCTCCTAAATGTAAAAGTCTAAGCTTTGATAAAATACAGTCAAACCAAAGTTAATGGTGTAAAGAAAAAAAAAATAGATGCGGTAGGTAAAAACTACACAAAAATATAGTCTGTTAAGAGGTTAAATCAGCAGTACTGTGTCAAAAAAAAAAACAAAAAAAAACAACAACATCACACTGCATTAATACTTGAGCCAATACTGCCCCATGAAGCAACTGCCGACTGCAGACCACAGGTGGCAGAGTATAGGGAGCTGCAGTTCAAGAAGACCCTCCCACGGTTGTCATGAGAGGTTATACCGACAGGAGGTGATCACAAGGACCCTGAGGTTCAAAAACCACAAAAAACATTGCTGCCAAGCTGCCTATAGTAAGTCAGAACATTTCAAGTTGCAGCAGCAAATGTGGAAAAACAAAAAGTTGAAGGCAATTCTTCTTACACCCCCTTTTTGTTAAGTTCATGTGGAGAGGAGGAGGGTTTTTTCAATATACCCCAAACCCCCTCCCAAAGCTGTCAAGTAGAGTACAGGTAAGAACACTGCTAACAGGTACTGTGTGATCACCCTCTTAATCTGCGGAGAATAAAAATCATATTGAACGGGCGGATCTTTCTATGGGACCAGTTTAAGATTTTGTGAGCACGGAACTGGGGGAAAAACCAAAACAAACATAAAACAAAGACCACAAAACCAAGATTTATCCACAAAACCATAATACAAACAGAACCATGGAAATAAAAAAAAAAAAGCTAGTAAAGATAAAATGAAGTTATTTGTTTTGTAAAATAAAATCACCCGGGTTTATATCATTTGTGAACTGACCCCATTTCAGTGATGGAGGTGTTTTAAAGAAAAGAAAAAAAAAAAGGTTTAAATGTATCTGTGGCATGTCTTGCTCATCACCTATGGTTTGATATTCAAATGACATATTTCCCATTGAAAATGAGTTCATTTGCATATCAAGCCACACGTGAGGTCATAAGCAGGACACATTAAAACCAGATACTTCCCTAATTTTATGTACTTGCTATTTTGCTAAAAATGTATTTCTCCTGGTTTATCCAACATGCGCTACAATCGATATCCAACATGCGCTGCATGAATTGGGGAGAAAGCAAACAATGTCCTTTGGTATGATTAATTAAATGAGTCACATTTTGCCATGATAAACCAGATGAACCAAATAGTAAACATTGAAAAGACTGCTGTAATCCATGGGGTCTTATGATTGGCTGCCTTCTGTTTTGTAATAGCGGCTTCTGTGATCACTATTAATACAGACTTCCTCAAGCAGTGGTTGGTGGTTGGGGGGGGGGGGGGGGGGGGGGGGGTGTTAGGCCTGCTCATTTGTATTTCTCAAAGTGCTTTTATACTAAAAGAAAATTACCATTTGTCCTTCTAATGTAGAAGCAAGTGAAAACGTTTAATGCATGCGATTGTGATAGAATATGCTAGTTTATCCTACACACTCAGCTGCCAAGTTTCTGTATGAAGCATGCTGCCCGGTCACGTCAGCAACCGCCTCTCTCGTACTGCAGAGACCCTCATTTTTAAAAGAGGATCAAGCAGGGGTAACCGTAACTATGTCCCCTCTGTTTATCCCCTTTGGAATATGAGGGTGGCTCTAGCAAAGAGATAGCCCAACGCCAGGCAGACACTGATCAGATGACACTAACATCCTTCTGGCCAGCTAGGTCTCAGCTCTGAGGCAGAGCACCTGCGTGCATCTCCAAATACATCTTTACATAACAAAACTGTTAAAACAAGCTTTAGCTCTCCTAGAAAGTGAACTAGCCTCCCTTATAAATTGCGGATGGCAGGAACACCTTGGAGTAGGTAGAAACATTTTATATAAATATTTGTGGGGGGAAAAAAAAAAGTGTTGGCATGTCACAGTGCCTTTTTGGGCAGGATGCTAGGTCTTCTGGGAAAATCATGATTTGGGGTGGGGAAAAAAGCATTTGTGCAAGCATCTATTCCAACGGCCATGTTTGTAGTTATCTTTGATAAACATTATTCCATACACCAAAAATGGCATGTCAGAGAACATAACTACCTAGGCAAGTATAACGATCTGTACTAAAAAGCTATGAAGCATTTCCCTTGGCAACAAAACACTAGTCGACTAACAGATTTACAAGCCAACCATAAACCAAACGGACTAGATTTTACATCAAGTACAAGGGCATTAATGTTCGTTAAAGAAAAGGAAACCTAAGTTTATAACCAATAAAAAAAAGAAAAGAAAAACTCCATTCTATATGTGGAAGTGACAAGGGCCTATGTTCCAACAAGCTTGTGTACAGGTCGGACTACATTCCTGGGTATGACATCAGGGAGCTTCAGTCACTCGGGCAGGATTAAAAAAAAAAAAGTCTCAGCAGGAAAAAAAGAAAAAGGAGCAGTAAATCAAATATTAGAAAATAATGTGCCGTCGTTCTATTAATGGAGATGTCAGAGGAGGGACTTTAATTTAAAGGCTGTAGGATACAAGCCTGAACCTTAATAACTTTTTTTGCTATCATGATCAATGTTTTCATACACGTTTAGGATTGAGCTGAACAGACCAGGACTCCTACCACTCTCAGCTCTTTACTGCTTGAGCATGATCAGAGAGATGTAATGAAACTGCAGTTTGGTTTTCGTGAGGTGTCCAAAACCAACAAAAGAAAAGTCAGCTTCTAATCATTCAAATAAAAATGAAATTTGCCATGTAAAATCTAATTTTTATCTCATACAAAAAAACCTATAACTATATGTGAGCTCTAGAACACATTTTGGCCAATACATTTCTCCTTGAAACTAAAAACAAAAAAAATGTATGGGAAAAAAAAAAATGCATGAATGATACAGAATAGGAATGAATATCCAAAAAGGTATGATATTAAAAAAAACAAAAAACAATTTAGCTGAACTGCCTTTTTTGGGTAAACACTTTAATCACGATGGGTAATAAATGCATTGCAAAGCAATACAAACCTACACTTGTTATTGCTTCAGGTGGATGTAAAATGACATTTATCAAGTGACTGAGCTTCAACCTTCCTTTTGCTCAGAGTAATTTATATATTGTGTTAACAGGCCAGGGAATTTATAGATTGGGGGGACATCTGCCACATGCAGAGAGACTCTCGCACTTACATATAAATCAACAGGGAAGATCAAGTTACAGCCTCATCTATAGATTATCTATAGCAGTGAGTCTGTGATGGAATAGACAGCATGCTTCACACTGATGAGATATAACAGCACAAATCTTAAATACCGTATTTGCTCGATTATAAGACGACCCCCAAAACATTGGATATTCCTTTAGGAAAAAAACTAAAAGCCCGAATATAAGACTACCCTATAGGAAAAAAGTTCAACTTGTATATATTCACATGTAAATTGCTTTTTTTAATAAAAAATTATATCAAAAAATGCATTTCTTGTTTTTATTTCCTTTTATGTGCCAATGCTGCCTCTCTTTCCCTTGACCCCAGCTTTGTCTCTCTCCCCCCCTTAGTGTTGTCTCTCTCTCCCCCTCCCTTTGACTCCCCCCCCCTCGCCTCTGTCTCTTCCCCCCTTGTTTCTCTCTGCCCCCCCTCCCCTTGTCTCTTCCCCCCTCCCTCCCCTTGTCTCTGTCTCTTCTCCCCTCCACTTGTTTCTCTCTGCCCCCCTCCCTCCTGTCCCCCCCCCCCCTCCCCTGTCTCTCTGCCCCCTCCCTCCCCCTCAGCTGTAATTCGCTCCCTGGTGGCTAGTGGGGACAGCCGGGGGATGTCTGCACGATACGTGCAGACATCCTCCATGCTGCCCAACACGCCAGTCTATTATGACGGACAGCTGGTTCGTCATAATAAAGACTGCCATGTCGGGCAGCATGAAGGATGTCTGCACGTATCGTGCAGACATCCCCCGGCTGCCCGAATCTCCCTGCTGGCTAGCGGGGTAGTGGAGGATGTCTGCGCGATGAGCGCAGACCTCCCCTGCTGCCGCCCGGCACGACCGCCGGGACTTTTATGACGAAGCCGGAAGTACCCGGCTTCATCATAGAAATCCCGGCGGTCGTGCCGGGCGGCAGCTGTTAGAGAGGGCAATCCAGGTCCCCTGCAGCTCTGCTGGGGACCTGGATCCCCGTCTTATAATCTGACCTCAATTTGAGGTCAGATTATAAAACGACCTTGATTATAAGAGGGGGATAAGGGGGATTTTTCAGACATTTTTTTCTGAAAAAAACCTCGTCTTATAATCGAGAAAATACGGTACATGCCACTTTTGGTTCTATAAAGAAAGTAAAAGTGGTAGGCGAGGGAAGTCCAAGTTTAGTGGCTTTTGAAGCAATTCGAAATTGTGAATTGAAAGTATCATGTTGTATCATGTTGTGGATCCAACAGAAAGTAAATATAAACTACAACATATACATCTCAAATAATGTGCAGGTGGCAATATTAAATGGGACTGGTGTTACAAGTTCATTTAAAAAACAGAAGAGAAAGAAAAAACAGCAGAAGGTTAAAAAAAAAAAAAACCAAAAAACAATTATGTCAAAGGCTCAACATTTGTCATATTATGACAGACGTAAGAAAAGCATTCTGGGATTTACTGCCCTGATAAGCCAGACTGACTAGAAACGCAACAAGCAAAGCCCAAGGCTAAAAGAAATACATATCCGCAATCCAAGATCCACGGCTATCTAGCAAGGCGTTTTCCCCGATATAAAATCTTAAACGGTTCCTCCACTGACGAGCCAATAAACCACTTTTTGCAGCACATACGGTGTTTAAAGTTGGCGCAATGCAACATTATCACCTATTACTAGATTATTCCCACAATAAACAATGTCTAGGTGTAAAGGAGGTCCTATATGTTGCCAACACTGCCAACACCAATGTTAACACAACAAAAAACAAGAGCTGCCCTCGAGGTTCTTGCTGTGTGCGTCTCTTCAAAGAACCGCCAGCAAATTAGACATCCCTTTTCAATACTTTTACGTTTAGAACACTCCTAGTGCTGCTTCGTTTATAAATCATTCCACCACTGATTGTACAAAAAGTTGGTCTAAGTGACCCAGTAGGAATCCTGCCTGATGTATTTAATTTATCAAAGTGGCGTTCTAGGTGTCCAACTGTGGTCCTCTAGCTTCTGCTAAACTACAACCCCCCCAAAATAATTCAGGGGGTTGTAGTCCAGCTGTCGAACTGCAGTTGGAAACTAGGAAATTCTTGCCCGTCTACAGTGAGTATAACGACTATCTTTGCACTGTACATCCCCAGTGCCGACGGATAACTAGCCTGGCTCCTCCATTGCTCTGTTTGGCTCCTAAAATTGAATATTTCTTTTATAGAAAAAAAAAATGAAGTACATTTCTGAAATGCAATGATTGCTTATTAACCATTAACACGGTGAATGTGGTCTAAAACCTTAGAGAGGTTAAACACACACACTAGTCGAGTCTTCAAAGCATTTGGCGCTCAATATCTTGTATCCATGTCATAGAGGCCATATTTATACTGATGTAGAGGACCACTTGTCTATCACAACCAAAATGTTAACCAGTCAACATTACTGTCTACTAAGTGCCTGGATTTCATTTTAAAAGGTGCATAAAACATGTGGTATGTGAAACATCCTGGAGAAAAAAAACCTCCATCACTGAATATAAAATTCAAAGGATTATGTAGTAAATACAAACAATTTTTTTAAATTTTTTTTTTAAAAACCCCACCCAACTCCTACAAGCCAAAGCTTGGTGGTTTCTGCCATGATCATCATTGCCAGGAATGTATAAAAACCATCAGAAGGAAATGCAGAGAGACTTCTGCTTAAACAAAAAAAAAAAAAAAAAAACGGTCCAAGACAGTGGGGGAAAAGCCAATTATCTGTTTTATTCCCTCCTTTATCGAAATTCTACTGTATTTTTTTTATGACCTGTAGGTTGCACATCCTAATACTCTGGGGTCAGGAATTGTTACTCATAAGTCAGCATTCGGATTATCACGCCAGGTTAGATTTGAATAAAAAAAAAACAAACAAAAAAAAAAAAACAAACAAAGCAAGCCACAAAAATCCATAAAAATAGAGATAAAATTCTCCCAGCCCGAATTCCCAAACACAAAAATAAGTGGTCTGTTTATACAAGAGGTATTATATATATTTATATTTTTTTTTGGACACTTTTGCAAGTGCTGCTTCTTCAAACACTGCAGTGATAAAAATAGAAAAAAAGTTTTGGTATGCAATAAGTTATATTTTTAGAAGTAGGCCCACAACATCACAGAACAAACAAACAAAAAACACAATTCAAGCACTACTCAGTGTTGTAATTGGTGTCTGGTTACAACCTCTATCCATTTTGAAGATTTTTAGAATTGTTAGTGTCAAAAAAATATATATATAAAAATCATTTTAAAAAATTTCCAGAGCAAGGGGACAGCAGCATGCTGAAAACAGGATGAGAGAAATATATATATTGAAATAATAATAAAATTAAAAATGCCACCAAAAAACGAAAAAGCAAAGTGCAAAATTCCTCTGCTCCTACAATTTTCTAGGTTATAACGAGCGCGGCACCCAAACCGATATATTTTACTAAAGCAATATTAATGTTTAAAATCTCTTCAACTAAAAGAAGACATAAAATAAAGCAAAGTCAAAAAGTGTATTTGCCGTTTCTCTAAATCAAAGTCGTTACCCCCTACAGAAGAGGTGTATGTTCTCCCTGAAACCTGACAAAAAATACCTAAAATGAAAAAGCGTCATCGCCTGCTATAATGGGCAAGTCTGGGAAACAATGAGAAGAAAAAAAAAAAAAAAGAATAAAACCCAAACCTTTTAATTCCCACCCTTTCGGCAGCAGTGCTACATAAATAGGATTACACTATTAAAATGTATCTTCCAGGTTCTTTTCTAGAACTAAGAGTCAACAGCTGCAGCCAGTGCCTTGGTTTCTCCAGGGATTACTGGAGTCCGGTGGCCATTAATGATGCAGCTGATCTTCCGATACTCTCGGTCCTCAATGGCCTCCGCTTGTCTGTCTTCATTCCAGAGACGTTTAAGGCGCAACTTTGGTGGCAAAGAATCTTCTTTCTTTTCGACGACTACTGCTTCGACAGAAACGTCCTTTGCCGATTTATCGACCGGCTCTACTTTGCCCTCTTTAGAGTAGTCTACTCTAGCCGGTGCTGGTGGGAATGGTGACCAGGATGGAGCAGCTGGTTTCACGAATGTATGCCTTTCCTTCTCAGTATCCACCCTCGTTAAGGGTTTCCCAGGCTCCTCGTCACTGCTGTAGCCCTCCCTCTCTGCTGGGTCTGAAGAATCAAGTTCCTCATCGGAGAGAGGCTCGTCATCAGAAATCGGCTCCACCTTCATAGGTGGAAGAGCTGGAGGAGGCTGGGCTACAGTGCACTTGTCGTCAGAGCTTTCGCTGTGTTCTCTGTTCTTGCGCCCCATTGGTGGTGGTTGCAGCTTAATTGGGAAAGACTGCTGCTCGTCTGGTGAAAAATGACGCTGCTGTGGCGGGAACATAAAGGTAGGGTATCTTGGTAGAGTCCGTGGACTAAGGTGGTAGTTAAATACAGAGCAGGCTTGGGCCTGCAGGTAGTGTTTCATCTCTTCAGGGTTGAAGTTAAAGCAGCTGCCACTTTGGAAAGCTGGACTCAGCCCTGGTGAAGGACTATAGGAGAAGACTGTTGGGGTTAGAGATAAAGCAGGCGAAATGGGGACACTGAGGAGACCGCCACGTCCTGGCAAAGGAGATACGGAGTAAGGACTGTGGGGATCTCCGTACATTCCAGACATGGGAAACACAGGGAGCATGATTTCCGATTTGTGCTTGTGCAGGCTGTGAATGCCTGAAGCCAAAGCACTTCGAGAAGACACGAGATCTACTCCACGGTGCCACTCTGAAGCGACGTCATCTGATTCCGGGGGATTCGGCTTGCGCTCGCCGACTTCATTTAAGGATTCGTGGCTAGACTGTGCCGTTGAGCCTCCGGAGAAACGACTTCCTCTTGCATCATCATTGGGAGAGTCTAGCGAGGAAAATGGAAAGTGCGAAGAGGCAGTTGGGACTGGTGGGGCACTCTGAGGGACAGCACCTGCAAAAAAAAAAAAAAAAAAAAGAAAAAAAGACCATGAATATTGGACGGTCTGTTTACTGCAGGGGTCATTATTAATAAAATAAAAAAAAAGACAAGGCAGTATAGATGTATAAGTGAGTTTTACAGTTACTATCTGGGTTTTAGCTTCACTTAAACATTCTTTTATTGCACAAAACAGTAAAAAAAAAAAAAAAGATATATATATATATTATATCTTGCTACTGGCAATAAAGGGACAAAGAAAAACAAAATGGTGTTTCAAAAGGTGTCTGATGTCTAGTGCTTACAAAATCACTTGGCTTTGTAAGAAATAAAAATAAATATTTTGAGCACAGAAGGAGAAAACGAAAATGCAAACAGCTGCTGCAAAGAGCAGAAATAAAACCGGATTTTAACTCCAAGCATAAAAAGGTTGTGTGTCCGGTCTGCTCTGCCTGGCCAGGAAAGAGGAAAAAACAAAAAAAAAAAACTACATATTCAGATACAGCCCACTATATCTGGAAAAAATGTTGTATGCAAGCCTCAGGGAAAGGCGTTTGGATACACAAGTGAGGATGGCAATAATTATTGAAAACTGCTCAAACGCGTCACGCCCAAAATGATACCAAATTGCAGCGTTCCTAATAACCCCAGTATCGAAGAAGAGTACTTGTACCTGTCAAAGTGATTATTATATTGGTAAAAATTAACAGCCTGGATTTTACTTGAGGTTAGTGGTTTGTTACTAAAAAGGTTTACCATTAAGCAAATGTGTTAATTAAACATCTGTACTAGGGACTATTACAGGACATAAATGGAAAGAGGGACAGTCATCTAGAATTAAGGATCCATAAAAGCAAACACTGTTGCCAGCAGTGTGATTGTACGAGGTATGAATCATGGGACTTGACTAAACTCTGTATAGAGAAGTCCAGATCTCTTCAGTATAGCACCTAGCAGGAAGTAGTGATTAATTATATGTAGCCCACAGACATT
The DNA here is from genome assembly GCA_036172795.1 of Pelodytes ibericus. Taxonomy (NCBI): domain Eukaryota; kingdom Metazoa; phylum Chordata; class Amphibia; order Anura; family Pelodytidae; genus Pelodytes; species Pelodytes ibericus. The sequence goes on along the minus strand of CM069868.1, from coordinate 45,870,783 downwards.
ATCATTTTACAGAGGTCTTTAAAACCAGTCACGTTGAATCATTTTGAATAACTCAAGCTTCAAATTGTTTGAAATGTCAGCTTCGATGGGCAAGAATATATTTTCTCCAAATCTCAAGCTGGAGTCCCACAAAAGAGAAATGTTTCAAAGGCCGAGTGATTAGAAATCTTACCATTGGGTCGGATGTTGATAAAAGGATAATTGGGCATGACAAGCTTGTTGAAGTTGAACTTGTAGGTAAATCTCTTCCCCTTAGTTTTATGAAGGATTCTTTTATTGTAATAGTATCTGGGGGGGAAAAATAAAAAATTAAACATACATAAAAAACACCCCCCAAAAAATTCATTAACTTTGTCAGAGTGATAAAAATTGTACACGGTAAAAAACATTAAGACTTTGCGTATCAAAATGCAGCCCTCTGGCTGTCACCTATGATGTGGACAGGGGAGCATGGGCAATGTAGTTCTCCAACAAGCAAGATAACCTCAGTGTGATGACCCTGGTTTACACTTTCACAGCTGTAGTCAGAAGTGAAGACAGCTGGCAACATGTGTCCGAGAAAAACAAAACAAAAGCAAAAACAAATGAAGGATTTTCGGCTTGCAATTATAGCAAGCATTAAAGACTAGAACCAACTAATGGGAGTTCACAGATAAATAAATAAAAAAAAGGCTATGAGCAATACTCTGTGATGGGTGTATGTAATGCACATTTGAGTAAGTTCAAAGTGCACACGCCCTTCGTGTGCATGACAGATACAGTTACAAGCTGACTAGCTCCGTGAGGAAGGAGGGAAACCACTTGTCAGTAATCAACGAGATATGAATGCTATCAGCAGCAAACATACGTGATTATGGATTACTGGGCAAACTCCACTGGCTTTTTTAAGTTCAGCTCAGAGATGAGGTGTGTCATAATATGAAATGAACATCTTTCCCTTAAACCCCCCCCCCCCCCCCCCCAAATAAAAACAGATCCTCAGCATCAAGGTGAACTAACAAAACACACAGAGAAAGAGGAAAAACTACAACAGAACAGTTCACACAAGCCCAAAAAGGTACAAGTCGCAGGACATGAAAAGTAATAAGTCACATGCTATAATAATGGATCTATATCTCCCAGTGCCGAAAACTTGTCCTTTCTAGAACTGACTGGTTTACAATAAAGGAGTATTGACACAAGAGCTTCCTGACACGGTGTGTGAGTGTATTTATTAGGTGGGAGGAAGAAGAACACTTCAAACTCTGCTACTGTCTCACCGCGGGTGCTAGTGAGGAGGAATGTGGGGAAAGGTGCAAGTAATAATTGCTAGAGAAGAAGCGACGGGATTTTAGCAGTCCCCACAGGGTAAAACTAGCACAGTGCAGGAATTACTGGAACTTTTAAACTTTATTGGGTTGGAGGAGGGCAACAGAGGTACGCAGAGGAATTTAAAACTGGGGAGGGGGGTTACGTCTAGGGCTTTATTGATGAAAGACTGAATAGACAAGGCAATTGCAAACTTAAGGCCTTAGTGGTGGGAAAAAAAGTATCCACTTCATGAATAAAAGTATCTGGTCTTTAAAGGGCAGGAAGCACCCAAAATGAACCCCATTAACCTATTAAGCTCCCAAAAAAGGTAGAAGCAACAACATCCTGCAGACTGAGAAAAAGCAGTAACCAAAATAAAAGTGAAAAGTATATGCTATTTTCTGTAGATCCCAATTATCTGCCACTTTAGTTTTTTTTAAGTCTCTGAAAGAGTTACATCGCCTGGGAGCCAATCACTCGTCTCTCAGAGATAAACATGGATTCCGACCACACATGCAACATCACATAACTGTCCTGCCGGTCCCAAAAATAAATATTAAGTCACTAGATTCTAAATGAAGTTGTTACTGCGCACAATCAGTGCGAGACAGCCCCGTTTATCTGCACATTATAAAGGAAACATTAGCAGGGCTAGAGCAGAACAATTTGAAAGAGATTCGTAAGACATACAAATATGCACAACATAACCCTGTATAATACTCAGATTAAAAAACACAACCAGCAAAATCATATTAAGATTGATGCCTGGAGTGTCCCTTAAACGTAGCAGGGATATCTAGATAGAATGGTGATATTTTTAACTATTTCTCAGCTGTAAAAATGACATAACAGAGTAGCAACCTGAAGAATTTAGCAGCAGGTAGCCACACCCAGGCTCATTGTGTAACATGTCTTGTGACTAATGGATGGCTCTTTGATCCATTTCCTATTCATGCCTTTATTTACCTACCAGATCTACTTCTACAAAAGCTGTACACTCAAACCCTACAACACTTAGAAACCGGCTGCTCGGATTTCTTGGAACCTTTCCAAAGCCAGCAGCAAAGCCTTGAGCAGAAGTAATGATTCATGTATTTGCATCCAGCCTACTCACAACTCTCCATGTATCTAAAAAACAGTAATACACCAATACAATCCAAGAACACCAATTTAAAAAGGAACTAAAACATCCAAAACATTGCTTAGAATGTTAATAAGTAGAATTAAAAAAAAAAAAGTATAGACATATACACACACACACACTGTGAGCTTAGAATTGCAAAGGTATCAATTATTGAGAATACGTTTTAAATGCGTTTGTGCAGTCACCGGTTTCTGACATCACTGTGTGACTTGGTATGCAAATTATATACTTTCAATAAGAAATGTGTATGTTCTTAGTATAAACAGTAACATCCCCCTAATGAACGGGTCAGGAAGTTTATAATTAGACACGTTCTATGAATTACAGTGATTTAGAGATCCTTTTATGTTCAGATCATTGTGCCTCTGCCGATGTCCAACAATTTCCCGGAGCTGAAAAGTGCCCAAACCTCTATAAATGGGATTGCAGAGGAGCTCAGCACACCGTTGCAACTCATAAGCAAGCACGCCTAAGATCAACCAGGACTTTGTTTTTCACACATTGGAAAAGTGATTACATCACTTCCAGGCTCCATCACCATGTATGCCTCTTTTATACACATTGCCAGTGTATAAAACCAAGACCAAAAATAACCAAGACCATCTCTGGAATAGAGGAAGAACCCACTGTAGGAGAAAAACTTTCCCAACCTAACATTGCTTGTATAGATTTAATGAAATCCAGCAGCATTTCTGATTCCCTCACCTGAGAGCCCGGCTCAGTTTGTCATAATTCATTTGAGGCTTGCATTTCCGCCGGCCCCACAGCCTGGCCACTTCATCGGGGTCTTTGATGACAAACTCTCCGTACTCTCCTTGCTGCCAGGCGATAACATGGCGGAATTCCTCATTCTGCAGTAACTCCAGAATAAAGTGCCACAGCTGGATCTGGCGAGAGCCGGGGCTGGACTCTGGCTTGTATGCCCATTCTGGAAAATGGTAACCTGCAGATCGTTAAAGAAATAAAATAAATGAAGAAAAAAAAAAAAAAAAAAAAAAGGAAAAAAGACGAATGACAGCAAAAGAAAGAGAAGACAAAAACATGGAAAACTAAAAGACAATTAAAGCAGAACATACACAAAAATAGAAGAAGAGCAGAGATAGATTAGAATTGCCAGATCACACAGAAGCACAAATACCCTATACATAAAAAAGGAGACATCAAAATACACAGGAATGCTCGAGATCATTTTGTCTCATGCTATACAGGTTACCAAGAAGCAAAGAAGACAATCTGAATAAATACAAAACACATAGGACTAGCAGTAAAAGCTATAGAAAGTGAAACTTTGATGGCAGAGAAAGAGAATTTAGGACAAAAAATTAGGTCATAAAAAGGTACCTAAAATGTTCTCATAATAAAACCAAACTGGCAATCGTGTGAGCGTGTCTATTCAAGGTTAAGCACCCCCTATCTAAGAGAGCCAGAAGGTATGGCGGATTTGGCAAGGATAAACTTTTATGCCCACCAAAGTCTTTCATTTTAATCTTTTGTTGGGAAGAGCATTTGGAACAGCGATGGCAAAGTTATGATACAGGGGAGGTTAGTACCACTTCGGGAACTCTCTGATGACTACAAAAGGTAACCATAAGTGCTGGAGGAATGATGCATTTGTCACCAAGGGTGCAATATGCGACCCTCTTTGCCATTTAAATAGAGATAGGAGGGAGTCAAGCGACATATATGCATATGTATCATGTTAATAGTAACACACTGCAAAAGAGGAGAGTAGGTTGGCCCGCCAGTGAAAAAGATCAATATATTAAGACAGAAAGATTGCTTGGTGCTCAATGTGTGAAATATTACAGAACTCTATAATTCAGCATAGCGTAAAGCCTGATGTTTCGACCCATCCAAGTACTTTTTTGGTGGACTGCCTACTGACGAAGAACCCTGACTGATGGGTGGAAACGTGAGGCTTTACAAGAGTACCACCCTGGTGATCACTGAACCAGTCTGCGAAAGACTTTGCAATGCAACATGGAACATTAGAAGATGCAACAATTGTAAGAAAAAGCATTTATGGGACAATGCACGCAACAGACACTGTGCAAACAAGCCCAGGGAAGCCAAACCACCAAAAGCAGCAACTGCGTTATAGAGCGTTTCATGCCAACAATGGACAAGTGAAGAGACTAGTAAACATTTCAGTCATAATAGCACAGTAAAGCACATTCCTGTTGATACAGTCATCACATTTAAATGGAAAAAAAAAAATTAAAAGTATAATAAAAATTGCTGAATAATCTTAAAGCCATGTCTACACAAATTTGTAGGCTTTTGTTGCCAAAGAGACTAATTCTAGAGGAAATCTAGAGTTATTTTTAGGAGACTAGGAGATGGTATTCCCAAAAAGAGTTCTATGTAAAACCAATCAAAAAAGTTAGGAGCCAGCAGAAGCGGTTTTAGGAGCCTTAAACCCAAAGACTCCTGCAGTTTGTCAAGCCCTGACATTACAAATTCCATCGGTCCCCTATGCATTTCAGACCACATGCACATCCTTTTACTCATGTTACGGGTCTAGCAAGAAAGCAGCCTTCTAACACAGATTAGGAGCTTATGGGTTCTCTCCCCCTCCATGAGAAAACATTTGACGTGCAAAACGTCACTTGGATTTGATGTATGATAATGGGAGTGCTTGTGCCACCACATTAGCAGAAACAAAACCAAAAATTACACATGGCAGCCCCTATTTTAGGAAGCAATACCACAGGGGTGGTGAAATGGGTTGATATTTAAATATTAGAATGTCATGAACATTGTCAGAAAATATACAGATAAAAGGGGGAAAAAAAACACACTTTATTTAATTACACCAATATGAATGGTGAAATAGATACACATAAACATCATTTCCCCCCAATAAGCATTTGACTTGGTTATCGTGTAAAACCACTTTAAAGAAATATGGATACAATTTAAAAAAAAAAAAAAAGGCACATCAGGTCATGCTTTACCTTTCACATAAAATCTAAATGGATCATTTATTCTTTTAGTTCTCCATTTGAAGGTAACCAAAAATAGGAACATCATGTATTGTGCAGCAAATGCAGGCGCTCTACAAAATGTTAATGTACTCTTTACAAATAAACATTCACATCATAATGCTTATTACCATCTTAAAAAGAGTCCTCACGGAAACATTTCTACCGCTACTCCTGCGCGCTCTGTATTGGCCAATCATTGGAAAGCCAGTATTCTTAACACACTATTGGTCACACTACACAAAAGCATCAGAGACTGGTCTTACCTCCTCCTCCTCCTTTCGGCTTTTCTACGATGCAGCCAGTTTTCATCTTTTCGTCTTCCTGTGGACTGTTGGTAAAAAAAAAGAGCAGAGATTTAATTACATTATAACGCAAGTTGTACAGTATAATCTCAGCAGATGTTAAAACCAGGAATAGAAAAGCTGCATAATTCCAGGAACCGATACCGCCGTCATCCAGAAGGCTTGTTACACACATCCTGGAGAAATCACGTGTAATTTTACAGAGATCGCAAGTCATTATATTTCACTTTAAGGCTGTGATGCAAGTTAATCCCCGCTGATACACAAGGAAGAAAAAAAAAAAATGTAAACAAATAAAAAAAAAAAAAACTAAAAGTGGATTACTTTGAAGAGGGCATGTAAACGAGTTATGACGTGAAGCCCCTAGTTGAGTAACAGCTCACATCTACACGTGACCCCCCTTTTGTTTTGTTCCACTAAAGGAAACCTACAGTTGACGTAGTTCCTTCCTTATGGTCACAGAGCCCCCCAGAGCTACAAAAATAATTGAGTCATATGCGTTAAACACTAAATGTAGAGAACAAAAACCAGCAAATATTGCAAGGCAGGAGAGAGAAGCTAGAGTGCTAATTTGGACGACTGACAAAATCTAAACAATATCCATATAAATCCGGATTTTGGTCTTGCAATGAGCCTTTTTAGCCCACTCACGTGTATTAAATGCGTCTGTGGTGTCTCCTCTGTTCATGACATCACCTGCAAATTACCGGATTTACCACCAAAATTAACTGATTTGCATATGAAGCCGAAGGTGAGGTCATGGAACAGGAGAAACCACAGACACATTTAAAAAAACATAAAAAGGGTTCATGGCAAGACCAAAATCCGGATTCATACGGATATTGTTTAGATTTTGTCAGTTGCCCTAATTAGCACTCAAAGTTGTCTTATTGCCCTCATAGGAGATTAACATTTGCAAGCAGAGCTAGCATGCATTGGTTATCTGGTGTCCCTGGCTTAACTATGTCTGTGAGTTGATTTGTAAAATAAATGAGCAAAAAAAGAGTTGAGGAAAAAAAAAACACACACACACACACACACACACACACAACCACCCTCCGACAACAGATTTTCTTGTGGTAGTAGAGGAAGTACCATAATAGAACGAAAGAATGGACACCACGACGAAGAACAAAAGACAAGATCCGGATTAAAACCTCAGTTTCCCTTCCGCTGTTCTGATACAGAGGAAAGGAAGAGGCGTGCCCATGAGAAAGGCAGATCAGATTATCCAAACAGCAGAATATACACACACTAAGAAGAATGACTTGGCTTATTTTATAACGATGTATTGATGTGTGACCTATTTAGCTTGCACAATGTATGGATCAACGAAATATAAAATTTGCTTTAAACATGCTTGTAACGTCTCTGGTTTATGACATCACATGATTGGCTCATATGCATATGCAAAGTCAAAAAGGAGAATGTGCAATAGTAATGATAGGTAACAAAAAAGGCCACCACTGTAAATATAATTTAGGAAACAGAGTTGCCTCAAGCCAAGTGCTCTTGGTTTGACATTCCAATCTAACACTACATGCAGTGTTCTTCAATAGTTAAAAGTAAAAATGAACAAAAAAAAAAAAAAAATTAGGAGCCAGCAGTGGGAAGTTTTTAGGATCCCTGGCTCCTGGGAATGACATGTTCTAAAAATGGGAACGTCTATGTACTCATGAAGTGCCCTGCTGCCCAACTCCATCACAAAGCTTAATAGATTCAGAAGAAAAAAAATCCAGACCTTCACTAGAATGGCAGAGCAGGGTACCACAACATGTACTGATAAGAGGCCACAAACTCGACAGCCAGACAACATCTGGCACTGTACTCAAAGCTTTGTCAATAGTGTCATTTTGATTCAAAACGTAAGGCTGAAACCTAGGTCATTCTGCGCCATTGTTGTTTAAGTGTCTTCTCAAATTGTAAACCTCTTCAAGGGAAGCTGGATTAGCTGATTTATGTGCCACCTCAGATGTAGTCATCAAGGAGCTGGGCTTACGTCACGATAATGACGGATTGTCTAACAATAGAAGCAAATACTCATGTCGACGGTAATTGGAAATAATCAAGTGAGCCGGGAAGTTATCCAGGCTGAACGCACCAAACAGTAGGAGTAGATTAATTGTGAGTCACTTATTTGTGTGTGCAGAACACAATTCATCAGGGAATGTACTCCACACAGTCTCCAGAGTAATCCACAGCGATGGTGGCCATGTTGGATTCTTCGCATAATGGTTGTTACAACTTGGCCAGTAGCGGATCTCTCCTGTGAACAGTTTCGTCAATCTCCCAGCTGGTGACTGGCCATGACGTTCAATCTGAAGTTGTACACTGTTGTTGAATAAGCATTGTTCTGACCGGTCGGTTTTATTTTAGTCATATTATTAAACTGTTGTGTATTTCATTCCGTAATGTAGTTCCACTTTTATTAGAGTACTAGCATCTATTTCGATTTCTATTAATGCATTTCCTTTCTCCTGGAGTGATGGGAACAGCCCCTTTGGTGTTTTTCCAGAGGCTCTAACCTTTTTTTCCCTTTTCACCTACTTATCGCAGGTCTATACCCGTTTTCTGGTGATTGGGCATATACACAGTTTTTTCTCAGCAGGGTATATTCCCAGAAAGCTGTGCACAGGTTTTTCACTACCAGTAGTGTCCTCTTTCTTCAAAGCATTTATGACCACTGGGCAGCTGTTATTAAGTCCTTAGTGGAAGCAGTGCTGCATTTCTAAATCCCAGTATCCTCCTCTTCACTTATTTACACTTATTTAAATGTTAAAAATGCATGGCTTGATAAAAAAATTTTTTTAAATCAATTGCCTTATTGAGAACTCCACAGAAGAAAAGATTTCTGTGGATCACAAAATCAATAAATAGTTGTAACCCTAGGTTCCATGAATAGGGGAACAAAGCTTTCATCTGGAGATTACTATATGTACTATGCAGTTTTCCCGAATATTTTGTGAACTGTTTATTGGGAGATGCAGACATCACTAAATGTGAAGTCTATAACTTTACACTTGATCAGCGATTGACAAATTCATGTAGACTTTAGGAGCTAGACAAACCAAATTTAGGAGCCAACCTGGTTATTTTTAAATGGTCAGAAAAATTAAACCTCCATAGATCAAAAACGTTAACATGGCTCCCTGGATTTGTCAAGTTTTGTACTATATTTTAAACATGATGTTTATCTTTATAAAAAGTATCCAAAATGCAAGATTGTGACTCAGATTACATTTATGTACAAATATTTTAAATGGTGTGTTACATATTTATAAATAAAGCAATTCCATAACACTCAAATAGAGGTTTGTGAAAGTATATACCACATGTTCATAGGAATGACTGCTGTCAACAGAATGTGGGTGAAAATTATGTACAGTCAAACTTCACTATCGGGAAAAAGCAAACAACTTGGCCTTGGGAAGGTCAAGATTAGAGAGAGCATAGCATGCAGATTATTCAAACTGTTGAGTATGTCTGGCTATGACATCAGTTTAGGAACTAACACTTTTGGGTTCATATAACCTACAATGATAATAAACAAGTTCACTGGGCAAAACATTGGTATACTGTAAAAAGTTAAAAAAAAAAAAAATTCCATGTAATGTGAAAAATTATGTGAACGAACAGGAGAAATAAATGTTCTTAAGTCTAGACAAGTTTATGATGTTTACTGAGCTCTCCCAATGACCGAAAAAAAAATCCCTTCAGGTATTTACTAAACCTAATCAGACGCAGGCTTGTTTTACCATACATTATCACACACAGGACAGACTGGCAACAGTAACAAAGAGAAAACACAAACTACAGAACAAAACAATGCTCCATAAAGATATCACTTAACACATTCCTCTGGCAGACTGCATATTTACAAGATTTACAAATTATAACCTATTCCACAAACACATATCATAATGTAATGAAAAGATAATACACTCTCCTGAAAACTATAGAGAAAAAGATAAGGAAATATAAGAGACAACAAGTCTCCAAAACATTCATGAGAACCTTTACTATCAGATGGACATTTACATAACCAACTGACTAGCATTAAACAGAGAAAAAAAGTGTACTTTGATCAGCATTTATAGTACACACAGACAATATACTGTATCTGGCAAGTGTCATTATTGAGCACAGCACTGGACAACTGGAAAAAGAGATGGGGAAAGCCCTGCTCTAAGCGGGTATGACCAAACCTACTTGGTATGTAGGAAGTTATTTAACCTAATTTCTCTGTTACGGCAGCATAATAATAAAACACAGAAGTACAGTCATCTGCAAAGGAAAACTAAAAGGGATAAACCATCTCAGTAATTACATGCATAAAAAGCAATAAAGTAACAAGTCAGGACCTATCCTAGGTGCTTTGGCTTCTAGATCTAAAAGTAGATCATCAAAACGGTTCTTTCTTAATGTTGGTCGAGCATCTAGGGAAGTACAGTCCACAACAGTCTAGAATTGTCAAAGGTTAGATATCACTGGGGTGGCTCCTTAAATCGCCAAAAGATTGCAAGCTCTTCGGGTGAGGAGCTAATTACAAGATGAATAAACAGAATTAAAAAAAATAATAATGTGGATTATCCATTAAATATCAAAGTGTTATTAACCCTGTGTATGCCAAGGTGATATAAACGACCTACATTTTTGGCACTCCGTGTGTCAACACGTCCATAACCTCAGGATTGGAAGAGAAACCCCCTGGAGCTGATGGGGACAGTGTGGGAAATCTGTGGTCATTAACACTAGTCATTCAAGTACCTAAGGAAGAGTAAAGGCAACTATACGGATTATACCCGTCTCCACCACAGGGCTCCTACAACTCAACAAGTACAGGAGCAGTGTGTAGGATTTACTCGGAGTAACTCGGGCCTGCGGCTACCAGGCCTGAAGGAAAGCGAGGGGCGGGAGGCTGAGAGTGACGAAGCAGTCCCGTAGATGTAAACTGGAGGGCTCTTTATGATAGTAGGAGAGCCCGGGAATGATGTAGACTTACCGGTGCCAGCCACTTGGTCACAGCTCCGTCGCTGCTGCTTCTCCTTCCGCCTCCAGTCTGCTCATACAGGCGAACAGGAAGTGCCTTCCGCCTTATTAATCACACTTCCGGTCTGGCGGAGCTTCCATCGTACCACGCAGGCGCGGGGGTGGCGGTGACAGCGGCGCGCTGACGTACTATGGAGGTGGGAGAAGGTGTCCTGCGTCACCAAGCCCAACCCCTATTTCGCACAGTGAACGCCTCCCTTCTCCCCATCACGAGCCGCCCACCTCCCCCCTCCCCCCCCCCCCCCGCGACCGAACTGTTAAAACTCCGCTACGTCACCAGCAGGGCTGGCGCTTCTCCCGGAGTTGCGCGTGACCTAGCTCAGACTGGTAAGCAGGCAAAAGCGCGGGAGGTCCGAGGCCGGTCTGGGGAGAGGGGGAGAGAGCAATGGGTGAATAATTCAGGGGCAAAGTTTAAATGTGGAACAATCAGCAGTGCACTGGTTCACATGGTAAAGGGAATCAACACAGTAAAGGAGGGGAGTATATTTAAATACAATAGAGTACCATAACTAGAGGACATAGTCTGAGATTAGAGGAGCAACGAGTTAAATGTAATATGAGTAAGTATTACATTACTGAGAGGGTAGTGGGTGCATGGAATAGTCTTCCAGTAGAAGTGGTAGAGATTAATACAGTGAAGGAGTTTAAGCATGCATGGGATAGGTATAAGGCTATCCTAGATATAAGATAAGGTCAGGGAGTAATGAAAGTATTACGTTACTGAGAGGGTAGTGGGTGCATGGAATAGTCTTCCAGTAGAAGTGGTAGAGGTTAATACAGTGAAGGAGTTTAAGCATGCATGGGATAGGTATAAGGCTATCCTAGATATAAGATAAGGTCAGGGACTAATGAAAGTATTACTTTACTGAGAGGGTAGTGGGTGCATGGAATAGTCTTCCAGTAGAAGTGGTAGAGGTTAATACAGTGAAGGAGTTTAAGCATGCGTAGGATAGGTATAAGGCTATCCTAGATATAAGATAAGGCCAGGGACTAATGATAGTATTACTATACTGAGAGGGTAGTGGATGTATGGAATAGTCTTCCAGTAGAAGTGGTAGAGGTTAATACAGTGAAGGAGTTTAAGCATGCATGGGATAGGTATAAGGCTATCCTAGATATAAGATAAGGCCAGGGACTAATGAAAGTATTACTTTACTGAGAGGGTAGTGGATGCATGGAATAGTCTTCCAGTAGAAGTGGTAGAGGTTAATACAGTGAAGGAGTTTAAGCATGCGTGGGATAGGTATAAGGCTATCCTAGATATAAGATAAGGTCAGGGACTAATGAAAGTATTACATTACTGAGAGGGTAGTGGATGTATGGAATAGTCTTCCAGTAGAAGTGGTAGAGGTTAATACAGTGAAGGAGTTTAAGCATGCGTGGGATAGGTATAAGGCTATCCTAGATATAAGATAAGGCCAGGGACTAATGAAAGTATTACTTTACTGAGAGGGTAGTGGATGTATGGAATAGTCTTCCAGCAGAAGTGGTAGAGGTTAATACAGTGAAGCAGTTTAAGCATGCATGGGATAGGTATAAGGCTATCCTAGATATAAGATAAGGTCAGGGACTAATGAAAGTATTACTTTACTGAGAGGGTAGTGGGTGCATGGAATAGTCTTCCAGTAGAAGTGGTAGAGGTTAATACAGTGAAGGAGTTTAAGCATGCATGGGATAGGTATAAGGCTATCCTAGATATAAGATAAGGTCAGGGACTAATGAAAGTATTACATTACTGAGAGGGTAGTGGATGCATGGAATAGTCTTCCAGTAGAAGTGGTAGAGGTTAATACAGTGAAGGAGTTTAAGCATGCGTGGGATAGGTATAAGGCTATCCTAGATATAAGATAAGGTCAGGGACTAATGAAAGTATTACATTACTGAGAGGGTAGTGGATGCATGGAATAGTCTTCCAGTAGAAGTGGTAGAGGTTAATACAGTGAAGGAGTTTAAGCATGCGTGGGATAGGTATAAGGCTATCCTAGATATAATATAAGGCCAGGGACTAATGAAAGTATTACATTACTGAGAGGGTAGTGGATGTATGGAATAGTCTTCCAGTAGAAGTGGTAGAGGTTAATACAGTGAAGGAGTTTAAGCATGCATGGGATAGGTATAAGGCTATCCTAGATATAAGATAAGGCCAGGGACTAATGAAAGTATTACATTACTGAGAGGGTAGTGGATGTATGGAATAGTCTTCCAGTAGAAGTGGTAGAGGTTAATACAGTGAAGGAGTTTAAGCATGCGTGGGATAGGTATAAGGCTATCCTAGATATAAGATAAGGTCAGGGACTAATGAAAGTATTACATTACTGAGAGGGTAGTGGATGTATGGAATAGTCTTCCAGTAGAAGTGGTAGAGGTTAATACAGTGAAGGAGTTTTAGCATGCGTGGGATAGGTATAAGGCTATCCTAGATATAAGATAAGGCCAGGGACTAATGAAAGTATTACATTACTGAGAGGGTAGTGGATGTATGGAATAGTCTTCCAGTAGAAGTGGTAGAGGTTAATACAGTGAAGGAGTTTAAGCATGCATGGGATAGGTATAAGGCTATCCTAGATATAAGATAAGGCCAGGGACTAATGAAAGTATTACATTACTGAGAGGGTAGTGGATGTATGGAATAGTCTTCCAGTAGAAGTGGTAGAGGTTAATACAGTGAAGGAGTTTAAGCATGCGTGGGATAGGTATAAGGCTATCCTAGATATGAGATAAGGCCAGGGACTAATGAAAGTATTACATTACTGAGAGGGTAGTGGATGCATGGAATAGTCTTCCAGTAGAAGTGGTAGAGGTTAATACAGTGAGGGAGTTTAAGCATGCATGGGATAGGTATAAGGCTATCCTAGATATAAGATAAGGCCAGAGACTAATGATAGTATTACTTTACTGAGAGGGTAGTGGATGCATGGAATAGTCTATACAGTAGAAGTGGTAGAGGTTAATACAGTGAAGGAGTTTAAGCATGCGTGGGATAGGTATAAGGCTATCCTAGATATAAGATAAGGCCAGAGACTAATGATAGTATTACTTTACTGAGAGGGTAGTGGATGCATGGAATAGTCTTCCAGTAGAAGTGGTAGAGGTTAATACAGTGAAGGAGTTTAAGCATGCGTGGGATAGGTATAAGGCTATCCTAGATATAAGATAAGGCCAGGGACTAATGAAAGGATTACTTTACTGAGAGGGTAGTGGATGCATGGAATAGTCTTCCAGTAGAAGTGGTAGAGGTTAATACAGTGAAGGAGTTTAAGCATGCGTGGGATAGGTATAAGGCTATCCTAGATATAAGATAAGGCCAGGGACTAATGATAGTATTACTTTACTGAGAGGGTAGTGGATGCATGGAATAGTCTTCCAGTAGAAGTGGTAGAGGTTAATACAGTGAAGGAGTTTAAGCATGCGTGGGATAGGTATAAGGCTATCCTAGATATAAGATAAGGCCAGAGACTAATGATAGTATTACTTTACTGAGAGGGTAGTGGATGCATGGAATAGTCTTCCAGTAGAAGTGGTAGAGGTTAATACAGTGAAGGAGTTTAAGCATGCGTGGGATAGGTATAAGGCTATCCTAGATATAAGATAAGGCCAGGGACTAATGAAAGTATTACATTACTGAGAGGGTAGTGGATGTATGGAATAGTCTTCCAGTAGAAGTGGTAGAGGTTAATACAGTGAAGGAGTTTAAGCATGCGTGGGATAGGTATAAGGCTATCCTAGATATAAGATAAGGCCAGGGACTAATGAAAGGATTACTTTACTGAGAGGGTAGTGGGTGCATGGAATAGTCTTCCAGTAGAAGTGGTAGAGGTTAATACAGTGAAGGAGTTTAAGCATGCATGGGATAGGCACAAGGCTATCCTAGATATAAGATAAGGTCAGGGACTAATGAAAGGATTACTTTACTGAGAGGGTAGTGGATGTATGGAATAGTCTTCCAGTAGAAGTGGTAGAGGTTAATACAGTGAAGGAGTTTAAGCATGCGTGGGATAGGTATAAGGCTATCCTAGATATAAGATAAGGCCAGGGACTAATGAAAGTATTACATTACTGAGAGTGTAGTGGATGCATGGAATAGTCTTCCAGTAGAAGTGGTAGAGGTTAATACAGTGAAGGAGTTTAAGCATATGTGGGATAGGGATAAGGCTATCCTAGATATAAGATAAGGCCAGGGACTAATGAAAGTATTACATTACTGAGAGGGTAGTGGATGTATGGAATAGTCTTCCAGTAGAAGTGGTAGAGGTTAATACAGTGAAGGAGTTTAAGCATGCGTGGGATAGGTATAAGGCTATCCTAGATATAAGATAAGGTCAGGGACTAATGAAAGTATTACATTACTGAGAGGGTAGTGGATGCATGGAATAGTCTTCCAGTAGAAGTGGTAGAGGTTAATACAGTGAAGGAGTTTAAGCATGCGTGGGATAGGTATAAGGCTATCCTAGATATAAGATAAGGTCAGGGACTAATGAAAGTATTACTTTACTGAGAGGGTAGTGGGTGCATGGAATAGTCTTCCAGTAGAAGTGGTAGAGGTTAATACAGTGAAGGAGTTTAAGCATGCATGGGATAGGTATAAGGCTATCCTAGATATAAGATAAGGTCAGGGACTAATGAAAGTATTACATTACTGAGAGGGTAGTGGATGCATGGAATAGTCTTCCAGTAGAAGTGGTAGAGGTTAATACAGTGAAGGAGTTTAAGCATGCGTGGGATAGGTATAAGGCTATCCTAGATATAAGATAAGGTCAGGGACTAATGAAAGTATTACATTACTGAGAGGGTAGTGGATGCATGGAATAGTCTTCCAGTAGAAGTGGTAGAGGTTAATACAGTGAAGGAGTTTAAGCATGCGTGGGATAGGTATAAGGCTATCCTAGATATAATATAAGGCCAGGGACTAATGAAAGTATTACATTACTGAGAGGGTAGTGGATGTATGGAATAGTCTTCCAGTAGAAGTGGTAGAGGTTAATACAGTGAAGGAGTTTAAGCATGCATGGGATAGGTATAAGGCTATCCTAGATATAAGATAAGGCCAGGGACTAATGAAAGTATTACATTACTGAGAGGGTAGTGGATGTATGGAATAGTCTTCCAGTAGAAGTGGTAGAGGTTAATACAGTGAAGGAGTTTAAGCATGCGTGGGATAGGTATAAGGCTATCCTAGATATAAGATAAGGTCAGGGACTAATGAAAGTATTACATTACTGAGAGGGTAGTGGATGTATGGAATAGTCTTCCAGTAGAAGTGGTAGAGGTTAATACAGTGAAGGAGTTTTAGCATGCGTGGGATAGGTATAAGGCTATCCTAGATATAAGATAAGGCCAGGGACTAATGAAAGTATTACATTACTGAGAGGGTAGTGGATGTATGGAATAGTCTTCCAGTAGAAGTGGTAGAGGTTAATACAGTGAAGGAGTTTAAGCATGCATGGGATAGGTATAAGGCTATCCTAGATATAAGATAAGGCCAGGGACTAATGAAAGTATTACATTACTGAGAGGGTAGTGGATGTATGGAATAGTCTTCCAGTAGAAGTGGTAGAGGTTAATACAGTGAAGGAGTTTAAGCATGCGTGGGATAGGTATAAGGCTATCCTAGATATGAGATAAGGCCAGGGACTAATGAAAGTATTACATTACTGAGAGGGTAGTGGATGCATGGAATAGTCTTCCAGTAGAAGTGGTAGAGGTTAATACAGTGAGGGAGTTTAAGCATGCATGGGATAGGTATAAGGCTATCCTAGATATAAGATAAGGCCAGAGACTAATGATAGTATTACTTTACTGAGAGGGTAGTGGATGCATGGAATAGTCTATACAGTAGAAGTGGTAGAGGTTAATACAGTGAAGGAGTTTAAGCATGCGTGGGATAGGTATAAGGCTATCCTAGATATAAGATAAGGCCAGAGACTAATGATAGTATTACTTTACTGAGAGGGTAGTGGATGCATGGAATAGTCTTCCAGTAGAAGTGGTAGAGGTTAATACAGTGAAGGAGTTTAAGCATGCGTGGGATAGGTATAAGGCTATCCTAGATATAAGATAAGGCCAGGGACTAATGAAAGGATTACTTTACTGAGAGGGTAGTGGATGCATGGAATAGTCTTCCAGTAGAAGTGGTAGAGGTTAATACAGTGAAGGAGTTTAAGCATGCGTGGGATAGGTATAAGGCTATCCTAGATATAAGATAAGGCCAGGGACTAATGATAGTATTACTTTACTGAGAGGGTAGTGGATGCATGGAATAGTCTTCCAGTAGAAGTGGTAGAGGTTAATACAGTGAAGGAGTTTAAGCATGCGTGCGATAGGTATAAGGCTATCCTAGATATAAGATAAGGCCAGAGACTAATGATAGTATTACTTTACTGAGAGGGTAGTGGATGCATGGAATAGTCTTCCAGTAGAAGTGGTAGAGGTTAATACAGTGAAGGAGTTTAAGCATGCGTGGGATAGGTATAAGGCTATCCTAGATATAAGATAAGGCCAGGGACTAATGAAAGTATTACATTACTGAGAGGGTAGTGGATGTATGGAATAGTCTTCCAGTAGAAGTGGTAGAGGTTAATACAGTGAAGGAGTTTAAGCATGCGTGGGATAGGTATAAGGCTATCCTAGATATAAGATAAGGCCAGGGACTAATGAAAGGATTACTTTACTGAGAGGGTAGTGGGTGCATGGAATAGTCTTCCAGTAGAAGTGGTAGAGGTTAATACAGTGAAGGAGTTTAAGCATGCATGGGATAGGCACAAGGCTATCCTAGATATAAGATAAGGTCAGGGACTAATGAAAGGATTACTTTACTGAGAGGGTAGTGGATGTATGGAATAGTCTTCCAGTAGAAGTGGTAGAGGTTAATACAGTGAAGGAGTTTAAGCATGCGTGGGATAGGTATAAGGCTATCCTAGATATAAGATAAGGCCAGGGACTAATGAAAGTATTACATTACTGAGAGTGTAGTGGATGCATGGAATAGTCTTCCAGTAGAAGTGGTAGAGGTTAATACAGTGAAGGAGTTTAAGCATATGTGGGATAGGGATAAGGCTATCCTAGATATAAGATAAGGCCAGGGACTAATGAAAGTATTACATTACTGAGAGGGTAGTGGATGTATGGAATAGTCTTCCAGTAGAAGTGGTAGAGGTTAATACAGTGAAGGAGTTTAAGCATGCGTGGGATAGGTATAAGGCTATCCTAGATATAAGATAAGGCCAGGGACTAATGAAAGTATTACATTACTGAGAGGGTAGTGGATGCATGGAATAGTCTTCCAGTAGAAGTGGTAGAGGTTAATACAGTGAAGGAGTTTAAGCATATGTGGGATAGGGATAAGGCTATCCTAGATATAAGATAAGGCCAGGGACTAATGAAAGTATTACATTACTGAGAGGGTAGTGGATGTATGGAATAGTCTTCCAGTAGAAGTGGTAGAGGTTAATACAGTGAAGGAGTTTAAGCATGCGTGGGATAGGTATAAGGCTATCCTAGATATAAGATAAGGCCAGGGACTAATGAAAGTATTACATTACTGAGAGGGTAGTGGATGTATGGAATAGTCTTCCAGTAGAAGTGGTAGAGGTTAATACAGTGAAGGAGTTTAAGCATGCGTGGGATAGGTATAAGGCTATCCTAGATATAAGATAAGGTCAGGGACTAATGATAGTATTACTATACTGAGAGGGTAGTGGATGTATGGAATAGTCTTCCAGTAGAAGTGGTAGAGGTTAATACAGTGAAGGAGTTTAAGCATGCATGGGATAGGTATAAGGCTATCCTAGATATAAGATAAGGCCAGGGACTAATGAAAGTATTACTTTACTGAGAGGGTAGTGGATGCATGGAATAGTCTTCCAGTAGAAGTGGTAGAGGTTAATACAGTGAAGGAGTTTAAGCATGCGTGGGATAGGTATAAGGCTATCCTAGATATAAGATAAGGTCAGGGACTAATGAAAGTATTACATTACTGAGAGGGTAGTGGATGTATGGAATAGTCTTCCAGTAGAAGTGGTAGAGGTTAATACAGTGAAGGAGTTTAAGCATGCGTGGGATAGGTATAAGGCTATCCTAGATATAAGATAAGGCCAGGGACTAATGAAAGTATTACTTTACTGAGAGGGTAGTGGATGTATGGAATAGTCTTCCAGCAGAAGTGGTAGAGGTTAATACAGTGAAGCAGTTTAAGCATGCATGGGATAGGTATAAGGCTATCCTAGATATAAGATAAGGTCAGGGACTAATGAAAGTATTACTTTACTGAGAGGGTAGTGGGTGCATGGAATAGTCTTCCAGTAGAAGTGGTAGAGGTTAATACAGTGAAGGAGTTTAAGCATGCATGGGATAGGTATAAGGCTATCCTAGATATAAGATAAGGTCAGGGACTAATGAAAGTATTACATTACTGAGAGGGTAGTGGATGCATGGAATAGTCTTCCAGTAGAAGTGGTAGAGGTTAATACAGTGAAGGAGTTTAAGCATGCGTGGGATAGGTATAAGGCTATCCTAGATATAAGATAAGGTCAGGGACTAATGAAAGTATTACATTACTGAGAGGGTAGTGGATGCATGGAATAGTCTTCCAGTAGAAGTGGTAGAGGTTAATACAGTGAAGGAGTTTAAGCATGCGTGGGATAGGTATAAGGCTATCCTAGATATAATATAAGGCCAGGGACTAATGAAAGTATTACATTACTGAGAGGGTAGTGGATGTATGGAATAGTCTTCCAGTAGAAGTGGTAGAGGTTAATACAGTGAAGGAGTTTAAGCATGCATGGGATAGGTATAAGGCTATCCTAGATATAAGATAAGGCCAGGGACTAATGAAAGTATTACATTACTGAGAGGGTAGTGGATGTATGGAATAGTCTTCCAGTAGAAGTGGTAGAGGTTAATACAGTGAAGGAGTTTAAGCATGCGTGGGATAGGTATAAGGCTATCCTAGATATAAGATAAGGTCAGGGACTAATGAAAGTATTACATTACTGAGAGGGTAGTGGATGTATGGAATAGTCTTCCAGTAGAAGTGGTAGAGGTTAATACAGTGAAGGAGTTTTAGCATGCGTGGGATAGGTATAAGGCTATCCTAGATATAAGATAAGGCCAGGGACTAATGAAAGTATTACATTACTGAGAGGGTAGTGGATGTATGGAATAGTCTTCCAGTAGAAGTGGTAGAGGTTAATACAGTGAAGGAGTTTAAGCATGCATGGGATAGGTATAAGGCTATCCTAGATATAAGATAAGGCCAGGGACTAATGAAAGTATTACATTACTGAGAGGGTAGTGGATGTATGGAATAGTCTTCCAGTAGAAGTGGTAGAGGTTAATACAGTGAAGGAGTTTAAGCATGCGTGGGATAGGTATAAGGCTATCCTAGATATGAGATAAGGCCAGGGACTAATGAAAGTATTACATTACTGAGAGGGTAGTGGATGCATGGAATAGTCTTCCAGTAGAAGTGGTAGAGGTTAATACAGTGAGGGAGTTTAAGCATGCATGGGATAGGTATAAGGCTATCCTAGATATAAGATAAGGCCAGAGACTAATGATAGTATTACTTTACTGAGAGGGTAGTGGATGCATGGAATAGTCTATACAGTAGAAGTGGTAGAGGTTAATACAGTGAAGGAGTTTAAGCATGCGTGGGATAGGTATAAGGCTATCCTAGATATAAGATAAGGCCAGAGACTAATGATAGTATTACTTTACTGAGAGGGTAGTGGATGCATGGAATAGTCTTCCAGTAGAAGTGGTAGAGGTTAATACAGTGAAGGAGTTTAAGCATGCGTGGGATAGGTATAAGGCTATCCTAGATATAAGATAAGGCCAGGGACTAATGAAAGGATTACTTTACTGAGAGGGTAGTGGATGCATGGAATAGTCTTCCAGTAGAAGTGGTAGAGGTTAATACAGTGAAGGAGTTTAAGCATGCGTGGGATAGGTATAAGGCTATCCTAGATATAAGATAAGGCCAGGGACTAATGATAGTATTACTTTACTGAGAGGGTAGTGGATGCATGGAATAGTCTTCCAGTAGAAGTGGTAGAGGTTAATACAGTGAAGGAGTTTAAGCATGCGTGGGATAGGTATAAGGCTATCCTAGATATAAGATAAGGCCAGAGACTAATGATAGTATTACTTTACTGAGAGGGTAGTGGATGCATGGAATAGTCTTCCAGTAGAAGTGGTAGAGGTTAATACAGTGAAGGAGTTTAAGCATGCGTGGGATAGGTATAAGGCTATCCTAGATATAAGATAAGGCCAGGGACTAATGAAAGTATTACATTACTGAGAGGGTAGTGGATGTATGGAATAGTCTTCCAGTAGAAGTGGTAGAGGTTAATACAGTGAAGGAGTTTAAGCATGCGTGGGATAGGTATAAGGCTATCCTAGATATAAGATAAGGCCAGGGACTAATGAAAGGATTACTTTACTGAGAGGGTAGTGGGTGCATGGAATAGTCTTCCAGTAGAAGTGGTAGAGGTTAATACAGTGAAGGAGTTTAAGCATGCATGGGATAGGCACAAGGCTATCCTAGATATAAGATAAGGTCAGGGACTAATGAAAGGATTACTTTACTGAGAGGGTAGTGGATGTATGGAATAGTCTTCCAGTAGAAGTGGTAGAGGTTAATACAGTGAAGGAGTTTAAGCATGCGTGGGATAGGTATAAGGCTATCCTAGATATAAGATAAGGCCAGGGACTAATGAAAGTATTACATTACTGAGAGTGTAGTGGATGCATGGAATAGTCTTCCAGTAGAAGTGGTAGAGGTTAATACAGTGAAGGAGTTTAAGCATATGTGGGATAGGGATAAGGCTATCCTAGATATAAGATAAGGCCAGGGACTAATGAAAGTATTACATTACTGAGAGGGTAGTGGATGTATGGAATAGTCTTCCAGTAGAAGTGGTAGAGGTTAATACAGTGAAGGAGTTTAAGCATGCGTGGGATAGGTATAAGGCTATCCTAGATATAAGATAAGGTCAGGGACTAATGAAAGTATTACATTACTGAGAGGGTAGTGGATGCATGGAATAGTCTTCCAGTAGAAGTGGTAGAGGTTAATACAGTGAAGGAGTTTAAGCATGCGTGGGATAGGTATAAGGCTATCCTAGATATAAGATAAGGTCAGGGACTAATGAAAGTATTACTTTACTGAGAGGGTAGTGGGTGCATGGAATAGTCTTCCAGTAGAAGTGGTAGAGGTTAATACAGTGAAGGAGTTTAAGCATGCATGGGATAGGTATAAGGCTATCCTAGATATAAGATAAGGTCAGGGACTAATGAAAGTATTACATTACTGAGAGGGTAGTGGATGCATGGAATAGTCTTCCAGTAGAAGTGGTAGAGGTTAATACAGTGAAGGAGTTTAAGCATGCGTGGGATAGGTATAAGGCTATCCTAGATATAAGATAAGGTCAGGGACTAATGAAAGTATTACATTACTGAGAGGGTAGTGGATGCATGGAATAGTCTTCCAGTAGAAGTGGTAGAGGTTAATACAGTGAAGGAGTTTAAGCATGCGTGGGATAGGTATAAGGCTATCCTAGATATAATATAAGGCCAGGGACTAATGAAAGTATTACATTACTGAGAGGGTAGTGGATGTATGGAATAGTCTTCCAGTAGAAGTGGTAGAGGTTAATACAGTGAAGGAGTTTAAGCATGCATGGGATAGGTATAAGGCTATCCTAGATATAAGATAAGGCCAGGGACTAATGAAAGTATTACATTACTGAGAGGGTAGTGGATGTATGGAATAGTCTTCCAGTAGAAGTGGTAGAGGTTAATACAGTGAAGGAGTTTAAGCATGCGTGGGATAGGTATAAGGCTATCCTAGATATAAGATAAGGTCAGGGACTAATGAAAGTATTACATTACTGAGAGGGTAGTGGATGTATGGAATAGTCTTCCAGTAGAAGTGGTAGAGGTTAATACAGTGAAGGAGTTTTAGCATGCGTGGGATAGGTATAAGGCTATCCTAGATATAAGATAAGGCCAGGGACTAATGAAAGTATTACATTACTGAGAGGGTAGTGGATGTATGGAATAGTCTTCCAGTAGAAGTGGTAGAGGTTAATACAGTGAAGGAGTTTAAGCATGCATGGGATAGGTATAAGGCTATCCTAGATATAAGATAAGGCCAGGGACTAATGAAAGTATTACATTACTGAGAGGGTAGTGGATGTATGGAATAGTCTTCCAGTAGAAGTGGTAGAGGTTAATACAGTGAAGGAGTTTAAGCATGCGTGGGATAGGTATAAGGCTATCCTAGATATGAGATAAGGCCAGGGACTAATGAAAGTATTACATTACTGAGAGGGTAGTGGATGCATGGAATAGTCTTCCAGTAGAAGTGGTAGAGGTTAATACAGTGAGGGAGTTTAAGCATGCATGGGATAGGTATAAGGCTATCCTAGATATAAGATAAGGCCAGAGACTAATGATAGTATTACTTTACTGAGAGGGTAGTGGATGCATGGAATAGTCTATACAGTAGAAGTGGTAGAGGTTAATACAGTGAAGGAGTTTAAGCATGCGTGGGATAGGTATAAGGCTATCCTAGATATAAGATAAGGCCAGAGACTAATGATAGTATTACTTTACTGAGAGGGTAGTGGATGCATGGAATAGTCTTCCAGTAGAAGTGGTAGAGGTTAATACAGTGAAGGAGTTTAAGCATGCGTGGGATAGGTATAAGGCTATCCTAGATATAAGATAAGGCCAGGGACTAATGAAAGGATTACTTTACTGAGAGGGTAGTGGATGCATGGAATAGTCTTCCAGTAGAAGTGGTAGAGGTTAATACAGTGAAGGAGTTTAAGCATGCGTGGGATAGGTATAAGGCTATCCTAGATATAAGATAAGGCCAGGGACTAATGATAGTATTACTTTACTGAGAGGGTAGTGGATGCATGGAATAGTCTTCCAGTAGAAGTGGTAGAGGTTAATACAGTGAAGGAGTTTAAGCATGCGTGCGATAGGTATAAGGCTATCCTAGATATAAGATAAGGCCAGAGACTAATGATAGTATTACTTTACTGAGAGGGTAGTGGATGCATGGAATAGTCTTCCAGTAGAAGTGGTAGAGGTTAATACAGTGAAGGAGTTTAAGCATGCGTGGGATAGGTATAAGGCTATCCTAGATATAAGATAAGGCCAGGGACTAATGAAAGTATTACATTACTGAGAGGGTAGTGGATGTATGGAATAGTCTTCCAGTAGAAGTGGTAGAGGTTAATACAGTGAAGGAGTTTAAGCATGCGTGGGATAGGTATAAGGCTATCCTAGATATAAGATAAGGCCAGGGACTAATGAAAGGATTACTTTACTGAGAGGGTAGTGGGTGCATGGAATAGTCTTCCAGTAGAAGTGGTAGAGGTTAATACAGTGAAGGAGTTTAAGCATGCATGGGATAGGCACAAGGCTATCCTAGATATAAGATAAGGTCAGGGACTAATGAAAGGATTACTTTACTGAGAGGGTAGTGGATGTATGGAATAGTCTTCCAGTAGAAGTGGTAGAGGTTAATACAGTGAAGGAGTTTAAGCATGCGTGGGATAGGTATAAGGCTATCCTAGATATAAGATAAGGCCAGGGACTAATGAAAGTATTACATTACTGAGAGTGTAGTGGATGCATGGAATAGTCTTCCAGTAGAAGTGGTAGAGGTTAATACAGTGAAGGAGTTTAAGCATATGTGGGATAGGGATAAGGCTATCCTAGATATAAGATAAGGCCAGGGACTAATGAAAGTATTACATTACTGAGAGGGTAGTGGATGTATGGAATAGTCTTCCAGTAGAAGTGGTAGAGGTTAATACAGTGAAGGAGTTTAAGCATGCGTGGGATAGGTATAAGGCTATCCTAGATATAAGATAAGGCCAGGGACTAATGAAAGTATTACATTACTGAGAGGGTAGTGGATGCATGGAATAGTCTTCCAGTAGAAGTGGTAGAGGTTAATACAGTGAAGGAGTTTAAGCATATGTGGGATAGGGATAAGGCTATCCTAGATATAAGATAAGGCCAGGGACTAATGAAAGTATTACATTACTGAGAGGGTAGTGGATGTATGGAATAGTCTTCCAGTAGAAGTGGTAGAGGTTAATACAGTGAAGGAGTTTAAGCATGCGTGGGATAGGTATAAGGCTATCCTAGATATAAGATAAGGCCAGGGACTAATGAAAGTATTACATTACTGAGAGGGTAGTGGATGTATGGAATAGTCTTCCAGTAGAAGTGGTAGAGGTTAATACAGTGAAGGAGTTTAAGCATGCGTGGGATAGGTATAAGGC
Organism: Pelodytes ibericus; assembly: GCA_036172795.1. Taxonomy (NCBI): domain Eukaryota; kingdom Metazoa; phylum Chordata; class Amphibia; order Anura; family Pelodytidae; genus Pelodytes; species Pelodytes ibericus. The sequence continues at coordinate 45,845,705 of CM069868.1, read as the reverse complement.
TATCCTAGATATAAGATAAGGCCAGGGACTAATGAAAGTATTACATTACTGAGAGGGTAGTGGATGTATGGAATAGTCTTCCAGTAGAAGTGGTAGAGGTTAATACAGTGAAGGAGTTTAAGCATGCATGGGATAGGTATAAGGCTATCCTAGATATAAGATAAGGTCAGGGACTAATGAAAGTATTACTTTGCTGAGAGGGTAGTGGATGTATGGAATAGTCTTCCAGTAGAAGTGGTAGAGGTTAATACAGTGAAGGAGTTTAAGCATGCATGGGATAGGTATAAGGCTATCCTAGATATAAGATAAGGCAAGGGACTAATGAAAGGATTACATTACTGAGAGGGTAGTTGATTCATGGAATAGTCTTCCAGTAGAAGTGGTAGAGGTTAATATAGTGAAGGAGTTTAAGCATGCGTGGGATAGGTATAAGGCTATCCTAGATATAAGATAAGGTCAGGGACTAATGAAGGTATTACTTTACTGAGAGGGTAGTGGATGTATGGAATAGTCATCCAGTAGAGGTTAATTCAGTGGCGTTTAAACATGCGTGGTATAGGCACAAGGCTAAGATAGGGAACTGGGGACTAATAAAAGTATTTAGAAAATTGGGCAAACTAGATGAGACTAGTACAAACCAGGTGAGTTCCTCCTGCTAGAAGAGCTCAGCCGGCCATGGATAAATCAGAGTTACATCTTTACACACTGTCACTTTATAACAATGCATTATACAGGGCCAACTCTGTTCTTCTAGCAGGAGAAACTCACCAGACCCTGCACAATGTATAGAAGAATATATAGAAGAGCTCAGCTGGCCATGTATAATGCAGAGTTACATCTTTACACACTGTCACTATATAACAATGCATTATACAGGACCAACTCTGTTCTTCTAGCAGGAGAAACTCACCAGACCCTGCACAATGTATAGAAGAATATATAGAAGAGCTCAGCTGGCCATGGATAATGCAGAGTTACATCTTTACACACTGTCACTTTATAACAATGCATTATACAGGACCAACTCTGTTCTTCTAGCAGGAGAAACTCACCAGACCCTGCACAATGTATAGAAGAATATATAGAAGAGCTCAGCTGGCCATGGATAATGCAGAGTTACATCTTTACACACTGTCACTTTATAACAATGCATTATACAGGACCAACTCTGTTCTTCTAGCAGGAGAAACTCACCAGACCCTGCACAATGTATAGAAGAATATATAGAAGAGCTCAGCTGGCCATGGATAATGCAGTTACATCTTTACATACTGTCACTTTATAACAATGCATTATACAGGGCCAACTCTGTTCTTCTAGCAGGAGAAACTCACCAGGCCCTGCACAATGTATAGAAGAGATCAGCTGGCCATGGATAATGCAGAGTTACATCTTTACACAGTCACTTTATAACAATGCATTATACAGGGCCAACTCTGTTCTTCTAGCAGGAGAAACTCACCAGACCCTGCACAATGTATAGAAGAATATATACTAGATATGCGGAATATAAACTGCCAACAAAATAAGATAAATGAATGTTGGATAAACAATTTCCATGACACTAGACAGGAAGATGGTGGAATTTAGCAGTCCAAACTAAAAGTAACCAGTATTTCCCCCTCTCTTCCACTTGTTAACATGTAGGTGTTTGGAATGTTTAGACTTGATATGTTTTTAAATCATATGTTTGAAATGATGTAACCCTTCTTTCACCCAAATTTGTAAATAAGAATATTTTGTTTTTGTTGCTACATATTTTAGCTCTGTTTATCTATTTGAACTCCAGTTGTGTTTCGTCCATAGATATTTGCCTGCAAGTGTAAAAGCAAACAAAATCCTCAAACCTGCTGGAAACTGTTTTGAATCAGGTTAGTGACATCATCACCCTGGGGTTTTGTTGCAAAAAAAATAAAATAAATGTAATATCCTACAATGAGTGTACAAAACAACTGCCTTTTCCATGCATACAGTTAATCTATAATCCCTTACTGTTGTAACACATAAGTACAGTTTTTTTACAGTTTTTTATTACTAGTAATTATGTAAGAATTTAAAAAGTAGGAAATATGATTTTTTTTTTTTTTTTGAATTATTTTGCATGAGCATGGAACTTTTTTTTAAAATGTAAATTAATTAGGGTTAATTGGGGTTACACATACATGAGGTTCACTTCAAACTGTTAGAAAAGGACAAAAGAAATGTGATATTTTTCTATATATTCCTACTCACTGCTGGGGCTGCAACGTTAGATGGCCTGTGCTCTAATTGCTACCCATTCCAGAGCCATACTTCTCCAATCTATATGTGCGAGTCTAGCACACACAAAGCCGACTCCCGTCCTTTGCTCATCACCCCCAATCCATTGGGTTATTTCTAAAGTGGAAGCTTTGCTCATGGTGGGAAAGCCTTTAAAACATAGTGAAAATCACAAGAATGGAGTCGTGGGTGGGGGAATCTACAGGCGACTTGGAAAAGGGTAAAATAGGAGAAATAAAAAAAGCTAATCAACTACACCAGGATAGATGATTATTTAAAAAAATTGTCATTATCAGATAATGGAAGACTAGGCATGTGATAGACCAAGTATATATATATATATATATATATATATATATATTTATTAAATCCTATTCACTGTTAAGTGTGGACAACTGGCAAGGGACTGGTAAAGATCAGGCATTGATAAATGAACTTGACCAATACTTGGGACTCTTTCCAGCTCGGATATTTTAATTCTTGATTTTTTTTTTTTTGTCGGTTACCTTTTTATTGTATAGGTCACAGTATGTTGCTATTTTAGAGTTATGGGGTGTCGTTGCTACTGTACTGTGTCTCTGTAGATGGAAAATCGTAGGTCACTAGTAATTCTGTATTTTCTTGTGGCCACAAAGGATTTCAAAATTCCCCTTCACCACCACTGGGGAAGGTTAAGTGCCCCCCCCCCCCCCCCCCCCCCCAATAGGGAACTAACTTCCTACATTGTGTCTGCTGGGAAATCATATTGGATTTACTGGTGAACTTTAGTTACATCGCAATGCTTGTTTAGAATTCTTAGACCAGAGTAATGTCCTTATTTATTCTGTAAATCTGTTCAGTACCAAACCCTCCGAGCGACTAGTGTACATGTCCAAAGCTGGATTTACTGGGTTGGTTTTCTGTTTAGTTTTGATTCTGAAAACAATTGTTATTTTGATGTGAAAGTGTTCCCGTAGAACTTTGCACAGATTTGGTAAAGGACAGGTTGGATCAGATCCTAATTTAAATTAAACAGAGCGTAACCTGGTGGCTTCATTGGCACCCGTCCAATTTATAACCTGAGGGCACCTAGTTGTGGAGTACCCAGTATAACTAGGTCAGCTCTAATTCCTACAGAACAAGGGCTGGCAGCATTGCGGCCCACCAGATGTTGCAAGACTACCTTTCTCGCACTCCTCTGCCAGGCTCTTAGCTGAAAAGGCATTGTGGGAAATGTAGTTCATGGAGTGTCACAAGTTGTCTCCACAGCAGCAGGGCCTACAAGGAAGTGGATGTAGGGGATTTTTTTTTTTTTTTTAGACTTTTTTAGACTTTTTTCCTAGCCCAATCTACTTGTCTAGATACAAAAAATAATTATTAAACCCGTATTTAAAAAAGGTCATCAATGATAGCAACTTAGGAGCCCTAACAATACTTTAATGCACTCAACAAATGCAAGTAGGTAGTGAGCTTAAACAGCACAGATTTCCAAATGAGAATTGTACCTTATTTGAGCAAAATGAATGCTTACAGTCATTTACTCATGCTAGCGCACATTTACATGCACGCATGCACTGAGGTCTAGGGTTAGAACAAAAAAAAAGGGCTTTTATTTTTATTTCTTTTACATAATTTATTAATATCTTCTCTATTTTTTTAGTTATTTTTTTTTTTTTATTTAACCCTAACCCCAAGGATAGGGGAAGCACGAACCCTGAATATTATTTCTCTTAAAATACATACAAAAATATATATATATTACATTTTTTTTCTCTTGTTTTATTGAAGCAAAAAAAAAAATGTTATGGTAAGAATGATCAAGTTTTTTTAATTTTATATTTATAAAAAAAAAAAAAAAAACCTTAACTTTTTTGTATTTGTAAATTTGTAAGATTTGTTTGTTCTTGCATTTTCTTAATCCACATATTAATGTTACTGTGATCTTGGTTTTGCGCTGTTGCATGGAAGTTGGATTTTATTGTCTGCTTGGCTACAGATCTTGTTACATATTGTAGAGCCCTGATCATCCTGCTTCCCAAATAAAGATTACCAAGAAAGGTAGAAAGACGCAGAGCCTGCGAAGTAAGAGAGATAATAGAGGAACTAGCATTCAACGTCACATTGCCACCCACAATCCAACTCCCCCCCCCCCCCCCCCCTCTCTGACAGCCTCGAACGCAAAGCGTAGGAGAAATGATGTCACACGAGGGACTGGGGATTGTCAGTGACTCTCAGCAGCTGGGCTTCTCTAACCAGCCAGCCTTTCTTATCCTGGCTAGATGGTGTAGACGAGAAAGTGATGACTTCCTTTACGCTTAAATCTGACACACCACACTGTTTTGCAATCAACCTTGGACTTGATTTATGTTCCATTCATTCTCTTTGTACAATCAAATGACTTTTGTTTCTGGTGTTTCTTTGTGGTTGGCACAGGCGGTAGTGAATTCAAGCTTTCTACCTAAACTCCAGCAGGGGGGGGGGGGGGGGGGGGGGTGCTTTTTATTGCAGATGTCGTGCTGGGCTTAGACTTGACAGTTACACACAGTGCAAGGGCTGAGAAATGAATCTTGTAATATTCGTGGCTATCAAATAAATGCCAGGGTGCATTTCTTCTGCCTTCATCTTGTCGGCTTATCCTATATTAACTGGAAATCTTGTGTTAGGTTCTCAGTGCAGAGAAGCCTGCACTTCATCTACACAACAAAATATGAGCTCACGGTTTTGAACAGATCTGTGTGTTATTTATAAAACTCTATTCTGGTGCAAAGTTGCAAAAGTGGTCCAATTTCATTGGTTTCCACAGTGAATACTCCACTTTGAGAACTTTGGCCCACAACTGTCTTTTATGAGTAACCCTCATAGCGGGTTCTGTAAAAAAAACAAAAATCCTCCCGCACTGTATAACGGCTATTACACCTTTTTTTTATAACTCCCAACACTTTGCGGCATTGAGACCTCTGCCAAGCACTGTTTGTCTTCAAATGCCTACATTCTGAGAAATATTCATTTTAATGGGTCTGTGGAGTCTCCTGCTTATGACATCACCTGTGAACACTCCTAATTTAAGCACGGACCACCACGAGGCAGTGTTGTCATACATTATATTTGAGCGGAGGTCTTTGCGTTCTATGGGTAGAGGGAAACGAAGACTCCATAATAAGAGTTATAAGACTGTTAATTGGCATAATCGCTGCTTAAACTCCACAATCCCACATGGGCAGGCTGAAGAGCTAACACGCTCTCTCCCTGTAATATTGACAGTGACAGTGTTTGTACGGTAACAACCAAACTCTGACCAATAGCACACTCTTGTGGTGAAAAGCTCATATCACCACTGGTTTACAGCCAGGGCCGGTGCAAGGATTTTTGTCTACACAGGCGAAGGTGCATTTTGGTGCCCCCCTGCTCTGATCCGCCACGCCTCCCACACCATTAAGCCTCCTTACATTATATATGTATATTATTTATATATATATATATATATATATATATATATATATATGTATAGTGTAGAAAATAAATACATCTAAATATTCAACTCTAAATGTGTCACACATTGAAACCCTTAAACACAAAGACAGTCACACACAGAGACACACTTACCACTTACACACACACACACACCCTTACACAGACACACTTACACACCCTTACACATACACAGTGACAAACTTACACACACCCTTACATAGACACAGTGACACACTTATACACACACACAGTTACACCAATTCACACATAACCTGAGACACACTATTTAGCCACTCAATATGCCAGTATTTTGCTCCTCAATATGCCATTTAATATGCCAGTATTTTACCCTCAATATGCCATTCTTTTGCCATTTAATATGCCAATATTTTGCCCCTCAATATGCCAGAATTTTGCCCCTCAATATGCCAGGATTTTGCACCTCCATTATGCCCCTCAATATGCCAGGATTTTGCCCCTCAATATGCCAGGACGTTGCCCCTCAATATGCCATTTAATATTCCATTATCTTGCCCCTCCAATATGCCATTTAATATTCCAGGATTTTGCCCCTCCAATATGCCAGGATTTTAACCCTCAATATGCCAGGATTTTGCCCCTCCAATAGGCCCGGATTGGGCCACTCATTATGCCTGGATTTTGCCCCTCCAATATGCCAGGATTTTAACCCTCAATATGCCAGGATTTTGCCCCTCCAATAGGCCCGGATTGTGCCACTCAATATGCCAGGATTTTGCCCCTCCAATAGCCCCGGATTGTGCCACTCAATATGCCTGGATTTTGCCCACTCAATATGCCAGGACTGTGCCCCTCAATATGCCAGGACTGTGCCCCTCAATATGCCAGGACTGTGCCCCTCAATATGCCAGGACTGTGCCCCTCAATATGCCAGGACTGTGCCCCTCAATATGCCAGGACTGTGCCCCTCAATATGCCAGGACTGTGCCCCTCAATATGCCAGGACTGTGCCCCTCAATATGCCAGGACTGTGCCCCTCAATATGCCAGGACTGTGCCCCTCAATATGCCAGGACTGTGCCCCTCAATATGCCAGGACTGTGCCCCTCAATATGCCAGGACTGTGCCCCTCAATATGCCAGGACTGTGCCCCTCAATATGCCAGGACTGTGCCCCTCAATATGCCAGGACTGTGCCCCTCAATATGCCAGGACTGTGCCCCTCAATATGCCAGGACTGTGCCCCCTCAATATGCCAGGACTGTGCCCCCTCAATATGCCAGGACTGTGCCCCCTCAATATGCCAGGACTGTGCCCCCTCAATATGCCAGGACTGTGCCCCCTCAATATGCCAGGACTGTGCCCCCTCAATATGCCAGGACTGTGCCCCCTCAATATGCCAGGACTGTGCCCCCTCAATATGCCAGGACTGTGCCCCTCAATATGCCAGGACTGTGCCCCTCAATATGCCAGGACTGTGCCCCTCAATATGCCAGGACTGTGCCCCTCAATATGCCAGGATCGTGCTACTCAATATGCCTGGATTTTGCCCCTCCAATATGCCAGGATCGTGCTACTCAATATGCCCGGATTTTGCCCCTCCAATATGCCAGGATTTTGCCCCTCCAATATGCCAGGATTGTGCCACTCAATATGCTAGGATTTTAAGCTTGCTGCTTTTCTGTGTATGACCCTGGACTGTTTAACGTTTATGAAGATTGCTGATTCCCCTGATTCTGGACTGTTTACGTTTATGAAGTTTGCCGATTCCCCTGATCTTGGATTTGTACCCGACTATTCTATTTCGCATACCCTGGCTTATCCTGCATAGCGGTCTCTCACTCCTCCTTATATCAGACCATCACATGGAGGTAAGTACTGGGTCTGGGGAAGGGGGGAGGCGGGTGGGAAAATCCTAGCATATTGAGGGGCACAATCCTGGGATACTGAGTGGCACAATCCTGGCATATTGGAGGGGCAAAATCCTTGCATATTGAGTAGCACGATCCTGGCATATTGGAGGAGCAAAATCCGGGCATATTGAGTAGCACGATCCTGGCATATTGGAGGGGCATAATCCAGGCATATTGAGGGGCACAGTCCTGGCATCCTTACGGTAGCGCCGGCCCTGTTTACAGCCTGATCATGTTACACCAGCCCTGTTGTATGTGCCTCAGACATGTCATGTAGTTTTTGGAAGGAGCCTGATTGTCGGAGTGTCCTTGAAGTAATGAATATGTACACTGTGTACATTTTTTGTGTAACGGTGAAGAAATGCATAGGTTAGGAGAGAAATGTTACATCTATGAGCTCTTCTCACTATTAAGAGTTTCTGGAGCGTTTTATAGCTACATAGCTTTTGTTTTGTGTGGACATCAATGATTCGCATGTTTTCTATTGGTCAGGCACTATAATTACTTTTTCAGACTGTTTTGAAGTCTTCCTCTATAGACGGAAGCCACAGTATAACACTATAGAATTCAATAGGGAAGAACATCTACAAAGACATTACCGAGCCCCCCCGCACTAAAGAAATAGTGTGCAATTGTACTGCAATTGTGGAATAGCTTTCCAGCAGAAGTGGTAGAGGTAAACACAGTCAAGGATTTTAAGCATGCGTGGGATAAACACAAGGCTATAAGACCGGGAACGGGGGACTAATAAAATTACTCAAAAAAAAAAATTGGGCAGACTAGATGGACCCGGGCCTTTAGGTTAATTACATTTTTAAATTAATGGGGGCCATTGAATCTACCCCATTATGTTTGATAATAGGAACACTCCCCTGTCATTCTTTAAAATGACAGAGAATCTCAATGCATCTTTCCTGGTAAATTACTTTGCTTTTATATTAAAAAAAAAAATATCTTGAAAGTGATTACGAAAAATCTTGCTAAGTGCAAGCAGGGTAAAGAAAAATATCTTCCCTGTTGCAACTTACTTTCAATAGGGAATCACGCTACAATTCCAAGGACAGTTTTTATAACATTGTATATATGCGTTTGCATAAATAGTTTGACAAAAATCCCAAATATATATTTTTTTTTTACAGGACAACTTTCCCTTTTGTTTTTTTCCTGTGATACAGGCAGAAAAGATCCCTGCAAATTGGTTCAGACTTATTTTTATTTTTCTATTTGTTGTGTGTGTTCTGTATGTAACAATAACAAAACTATATCTGTCGAATGAGGCAGCGGTGGTGCACTTTCCACTTATCAACAGCTGTACAAAGTGTTTCTTGGAATTACTAATGCTACAGTTATTAACACAGTATATGATGGATGTCAATGTCAGTGAAATAATTACGCGAGTCAGGGAAGTAGAGGGGGGTTATTTGGAAGCAGCCAGAAGGGATGTGGCCAATGACGGGATGATGAGGATCCTGAGCTTGGATTATTTTACAGAATGACTTATTCATTCAAATTCCATTCCTGATCATGTACTTTGGTTTCTCACCACTATATTTAGTGCAACATACACTCTAAGAATGACATAAACCACATTCTGCTACTGGATGTGCCGAGCCAAGAGCTTGAAGTTACAATTCTACAACACCTTTACTAATGGTCCAGAGGATTAGTTTGTCTTCACTCTACACATTATGTTTGAGATGGCTTGGTCAGCAGCCTGCCCTATCATTTTAATGATTATTTGTTTGTTTTAATCTAATCTAAACAATGATTATTGGGAAGAAGTTGTAATACCTGTGAATAAAGACATACATAGGTAGAAAGTGCAAGGAGTAAAAGATGAGCCATACATACAGTATGCAGAAATCAGCAGGTGAGCAGCCATATTTCTGGGAGGGTGCATCCAGGGTTGAGTTAGGATGTTGGTTTTCCACTCCTATTTGCTTGCAAGCAATGCTACTAGGTTGTGGGAACAATTATTTGCTCAAGTGCCCTCTTTTTTTTACGGGGGGGGGGGGGGGGGGGGGCTAATGGAGGCAATTCCTGTCACCCAGCATTACTTCAACTCTAACATCACTCCTACATCTAATTCCTTTTTGTTTCTCCTTTTGATCAGCAAGTGATGGTGGTATTTCCATTGCCAGCTTGACTGATGCATACAGGTCTCCTGTAAGAGACTGCATTAAATAGGCAAACATTATTATAAATGTCTAGTTGTGCTTTAACATTAACCAGTGGAAGGTACATGTTCACCTGGTCTCTCTACTTCTTCTAGGAAATTAACCATAGTTATATCCTTCCACATTACACAACCCAAATATACAATTTGAGAAAAGTCTGGTGGAGAACTATGTTGTGTGAAAAAGTGATGTAAAAACATGGTATAATTTTGCAACATCTTTGCAAAAACATGTTTCAGTGATAATTAGATTATTTTCTATTGTGATTCTATTGTTTCTGTAAGTTACCATTTTGGATGTTCAGGTAGATGATCTTTTTTTTTTCTCATACAAACCTTGTGCATAGCACTTAGTCTCTTGCCACAAGAGGTCGCTGTCATCTTAGCTTACCAGTGAGCATGCTGTTCACCGTTAATCGAGTTGTGGAGAGCTGATCGGGACTGTGGATTATAGGAATCATGGAGAGCCAGGGAGAAGTGGAATTAATAACGAATAGGTGGATCCTTGAGATCAGCCATGCAGCACCCATACATAAACCATGTGGGAGAGACACTACTGGCAATGGACACATGTTCACATACAGTTAAAACCAGCTTTGTAAATGGTCACCTGTAGCTGAGAATTTGTGTATTATAATAATCTAGTAGTGTGTGTGTGTGTGTGTGTATATATATTTAATTGTCTTTTCTCCTTAGACCTCTTATTGTTCAGTAAGCGCACGTGACACATGCTACATATCAAGCCGCAAAGTGACGTCATAGCCATGGTACAGACACATTTAAAACCCATTTTTCACTTATTCTGCCAACAATTTTGCTGTTTGTCTATCTTCCAGTAACCATTCTCTTTGAAGTTGAATAGTTTCATTATATGACACTATCAATACTGCCTTTTACATTCACAGCGTCGGTTTCATAGCCAGGTGCAGTCCTCAAGGCAAAGCCGCCTTGGAAAAAGCAACTGTTATGCAAATACTCAACGTGTAAAGTCTTTACTTTATGATTCAAAATACAGTATTAGCTTCAATAAAAGGCTAACCTATAGGCAAAAAAGTTTGCTGGTAAACTTTTTTTCTTTCATATTTAATAAAAGTTATTTGAACAAATGCATTTTTTGTTTCTATTTCCTTCCTCTGTGCTCCAGTTCTTCTGCTTACCTTTAGTTATTGTTCCCATTGCAAAATTCTGCACCCACGGAACATGCCCCTGTGACACACTGCAGCAGCCCCAGGACTTGCCCCCTCACTACACTGTTAGAACCCACAGCACTTGCCCCCACACTACACTGTTAGAACCCACAGCACTTGCCCCTACACTACACTATTAGAACCCACAGGACTTGCCCCCACACTACACTGTTAGTACCCACAGGACTTGCCCCCACACTACACTGTTAGTACCCACAGGACTTGCCCCCACACTACACTGTTAGAACCCACAGGACTTGCCCCCACACTACACTGTTAGTACCCACAGCACTTGCCCCCACACTACACTGTTAGTACCCACAGCACTTGCCCCCACACTACACTGTTAGTACCCACAGCACTTGCCCCCACACTACACTGTTAGTACCCACAGCACTTGCCCCCACACTACACTGTTAGTACCCACAGCACTTGCCCCCACACTACACTGTTAGAACCCACAGGACTTGCTGGGGCACTAAATTGCAGCACCCACTGACCCTGCCGCTGCACCCACCCGCGGCCTTTATAGATGGAGGATACATTTTTGTTGAGCTCAGTTTGTCATTAGAGGGTGGAAGACAGAGGTGAAAGGTGAGAAGATACAATGTAAGGAAAGGGAAGTAGATGGCCCGTTAGACGCAGAGGCTCCCACTGTAAAGTAATTGAGAATTGCTAGGAATTCTGGCTTTTCTGAGCCACATTATAAAGGATCCCATGGTCATTTTAGAGTAGAATCCATACACCAAACCTCCTTTTGGCACATAATCTATCTCCTACTCTATTTAAGTAGTGTGTATAATGACATTAATAAGAATAGACGGGACGGTTGCCATCAGCCATCACACACAGGGTTTCTTTAGAATGTTTGAAAGATCTGTCTCCTTTTACGAGAAGAGATGTGTTCTTGTTTTATTTTCCATGAGACTGACCTATATAATAATTCCCATGACACCAAATCAGATAAGATTTCCTGAAATCCATGTCTGCCCCTCAGGGAACAAGTGAAAAAAATATGGTGTGAATGCAATGGTTAGTCTGCAAGAGAACCATGAAAACTTGATTAACCATTATCTTGTTAAACCTCTAATAGGTATTTCACCAACATTATGGTAAAGGTACAGTCAAGAGATGCTCATACTGTAATTCATTTATAATTTTCAAAGGAATGGGGATTTTTTTATTATCAAAATGCTACCGTCTCCTCCCTTACATTGCTTAACCCCTTGGTGACCAGACTATTTTTGCCGTGCCTTACCCCTCTTGACTGAGGCTGCTCTATCAGTTCCATGGTGTTTTGTGTTTAGCTGTAATTTTTCCTCTTTCTTATTTAATGTACCCACACATATTCTTTATTGGTTTTTTTTTATCAGCATAAGAAGGAATTTCTCAAGAAACCATTATTGTCATCATATCCTAAAATTTAACATAAAAAACAGTGAAAATGTGGCTTTCCCATGAAAAATCTTTTACACATTTTAAAAAAAATATTAAAAAAAACCTAGTTTCTTTGTCCAGAGTTTAGAAATAACCATAGTTTATACGTTAAGTATTTTTTTTTTAATGCAAGTTAAAAGGCAATAACTGAAAATAGCGTTTCTTTCTTTTCCCCTTAAATATTTTCACTTAGCCTATTTTTTTAATGTTGCTGACCTGCCTCTAGAGACAATCTAGCAACACTAATAGAGCATTGTAAGTGATAACAGATCCCTTTCTTTCCATTAGCAAGCTATAACACTTACTTTTTAGCATTGTGCTCTAAAAGGGTAAATATTTCATTTATAAAGGTTCTTTTATCAAAATCCTCAAATGATAACATGTAATCTTCTGTACTGTGGTTACCTGGCCATTATTAGACACACCAGTGTCACCTATTTTTACTTGACTGGTCACTAAATTTGCTTGAATTTGTTTAACTGCAGGTTATATATTTGCACCAGTCATGGCAACTAGACTGGGATCTCCACTATCTTTATGCATCATTTACTTTAAAATATTAATTTCAATGAAAGGCAAATTCATTTTACAAGGATTGCATCGAGGGCATTACTTAAACAGCTTCATTATCAGATCTGAACGGAATCCGACAAGCTTTATGTATTTAGCTTGTCATTGCCTCCATGGTAAGCCTAAGAGAAGGTATACAAACCGCTTCAATCATCATGCATTCATCTTTAGCGTGCGTCTTGCACATGTTAAGATATTTTGCACTATGATTCCTTCACAACAAGACTCCTTTTATCTATTACACCTCTTCCCAAATACAGTGGTCATGCACTCACACACTTGTGTACTGTGGCATTATGAGTCCTCACTTGCACTGCCGTTTTTAGTGTGCTTCTACATGCCAGCTGTAGGCCAGATCACCCCAAATTGGATCGTTTTGGTTTGCAACAAGGGATTTGTAAACTATATTCATGTTTTGTTTTGTTTTTTGCTTTTTTTTTGTTTGAGTGTTTACTGTGTCCAGTTGGGACAGAATAAATGATTTTTGCTATGTTTATCTGTTTTAGATAATGTAAACAATGTAACATGCCACTTAAAGGATGATCATTTATGTTAGTACGATTGTTTTATTAAAGCTCATAGAATTTTTAAATGTAAACTGGTGTTTGGGTCTCTGTGAGACCTTTGCCCCATTGAATTTAACTTTATTCATACCCTCTATTTTTTTTTTTTTTTTATGCAAAAATCTGCATGCATACATCATAAGGGTAAGTGTGATGACTGTCTGTATAAAGACAACTGCTCTTATAAGCATGGTTAGCAGAAAGGTCTGTATTAACATTATGTTGTGGGTGAGAAATCAGTGAACCCACATCTTTCACATATGGTCTGTCTGGGTGAATCATATACCTTGTGCTTAAACCACACAAGCAATAAACAGGGTGTAAAACTATTTTTAAAATAATACTTTGACCCCATTTTGCTGACTTTGTTACAACCCTGCATATTGAAACACACCCAAAAAGAGAGAGCCTGGTGGTTGGAACTGTATATATAAAAAAAAAAAAAAAAATTCCCAGTACTAGTATTCAACTGGATATACATTTTGATAGTGTGGCAAAATCCTAAAAAAATAAAATTTGCCGGGCAGTGTACACTTGTAATCAAGTATACAACTTTGTAGTCAATGTAGTACCCAGATCCCTGCGACGGGAGTGAGGGGCTACCGCGCCATGCCAATGGGTCATCTCTGTAGCACCGTGGCACAGGGAATTTCCCCAGCTCCACTACTATAAATTATCTCTGTTATCTAACTACAATGCAAATGGCTTGCATTGAATTTGGGGAACGCAGAACATTGATAGGGCTGGTGCTGCCGAAATTATCCGTCAACCTAAAATATCAGTTACCCAAAATGCTGCTGCTCCCAAGCATTTTGGATAAGGATTACTCAACCTGTACACGCCACTACGTTAAATACAACATATTGGTAAATCTGTATTACACAATGCTTAGATCATTTTTCATTATATATTCTCTACAGTCCCAGTGTAAGCAGTGTTTATATGATGGTCCCTTTAAAGGATTTTTTATTTTTTTTAAAAAAATTAATAAACACTTTTATACTGTGTTTTGCAACACATTTTCCCCAGACATTAGCATGACTCATGCAGACAAAAAGTTCCCTGGAAACCCATATAACTTTCATTCTTTCTTCTGCATTTTACATTTTTCTTCCTGTTTTGTCTTTTATAATCTAGAGGTTTTTTTTTAGTTTTTTTTTTTTAGTTTTTTTTTATTAGTCCCGGGATCTGTACTGTGTGTTCTAAAGTCTTACGAGCAGTGCACCCTAATCTCATGTGAAAAATCCCCTCAATAATCTGCATGCGTTTTTGAGGGCGGTGTTGGTTATTGGGATACGACAACATGGTGTCTGAAACATTATAGTTAAACACAAGGAAACGGAGAGCTCAAACGGAATCATCCGAGTTGTTTTCAGACGCGGAAATGGATATGCTCTGTGAACAAACAATGCCACTGTCCATCATGGTTCCCAGTCCAGCAAGTCCAGGCACATCTATCGACGCGCCTTGACCACGGTGGGGTCGCTTCATCGTTTGAAAAGAACAATTTCTTCTTTGGTGCCCTGAAATCTCAACAGCAATATGCAGTCAGAACAAAGTACATTTGCCTTTCTGATTTGAATAAAGGTATAAATTTGTCTCACTGTCGCAATAGCAGAATATCCATCATTCCTTGCAGTCTCTACACTATCTGATCCTTTTGAAGCACACTGTAGATTGTTTGATTTGTCTTCTTTCTTGGAATGCTAGTGGTTTGTTCCAAATTCTGTAATAGAGCAATGGCGATCAGTCTGCATGCTATGCTAGTGGTCTATACATGTATGCATTGGCATTACTTGTCAGGCCTATACCAATGGCTGTTCCAAACGCCATCAGTTACTGAGAATTTGGACGCAGCCTTCACCCCAATTGGCCCCATGCTTTTTGTATAGTTATACATGCACAATACACTGTTAAAACCCTTCCCGCAATTAACTATATATTGTGCTTGCATAATTAGGAATTGCAGTTTTATTTACTATCTATTATGTTTTTTATAATCGTAACTATGCTACTTTACAACTTGCCATCCTGTACTATTTCTGAGATTCAACTGTGTGGAATCTGCTACAATGTGTGCGGATGTAAAGGAAATCCCACCAAAGAAATATATCTATCTCTGAGCCTTGTCCCCTCAGAAAGGAATAGGCCGACTATGGACAGTACTCCTCTAATTCCACCTGCGTGGGATACACAGATGTCCGAGGCTAATGGTGTTATATAGGCCTTTATGGGAAGTCAGTCCTACTCTTGTTAGTTTTATCTTTGTGGAATTGGTGAGATTAATCATGCTTCATTATCTCTTGCAGACTACGGTGCTACCTAGCAGCAAATTCTTCATTTATTATAAGCGCAAACCCATAAAATATTCAGTGGATGTAGCCAGGTAACGGATGATGTAAGCGGATATTTCTGGGTTGTTAGATGGAGAAGTGACGTTTATGAAAGTGGATATTTATATCCTGCAAAGACAACGGAGAGAGGTCATCCTGTTTTAATAGACCAGTGAAAGAACCAGAGGCGTCACTAGGGTTGGTGTCACCTGGTGCGGTAACTCATGGTGTCACCCCCCTGGATTTCCTCCAATATCATGCCAAACAGATTCCTTAGTAATGCCAGTCAGATGGCCCATTAAATATGCCACATACAGGAGCCCCATAACTATGACACATACAGGAGCCCCATAACTATGACACATACAGGAGCCCCATAACTATGACACATACAGGAGCCCCATAACTATGACACATACAGGAGCCCCATAACTATGACACATACAGGAGCCCCATAACTATGACACATACAGGAGCCCCATAACTATGACACATACAGGAGCCCCATAACTATGACACATACAGGAGCCCCATAACTATGACACACACAGGAGCCCCATAACTATGACTCGCAAGAGCCCCATAAATTATGCCACACCAGAGCCCCATAAATTATGCCTCACCTTGGAGCCCAATTAATTATGCCACACACAGGCGCCCCTTCAATTATGCCACATACAGGAGCCCTTTAACTATGCCACATACAGGAGCCCTTTAACTATGCCACATACAGGAGCCCTTTAACTATGCCACATACAGGAGCCCTTTAACTATGCCACATACAGGAGCCCTTTAATTATGCCACACACACAGGCGCCCCTTTAACTATGCCACATACAGGAGCCCTTTAACTATGCCACATACAGGAGCCCCATAACTATGACACACAAGAGCCAGATAAATTATGCCACACTAAAGCCCCATTATTTATGCCTCACCTTGGAGCCCAATTAATTATGCCACACACACAGGCGCCCCTTTAATTATGCCACACACACAGGCGCCCCTTTAATTATGCCACACACACAGGCGCCCCTTTAATTATGCCACACACACAGGCGCCCCTTTAATTATGCCACACACACAGGCGCCCCTTTAATTATGCCACACACACAGGCGCCCCTTTAATTATGCCACACACACAGGCGCCCCTTTAATTATGCCACACACAGGCGCCCCTTTAATTATGCCACACACACAGGCGCCCCTTTAATTATGCCACACACACAGGCGCCCCTTTAATTATGCCACACACACAGGCGCCCCTTTAATTATGCCACACACACAGGCGCCCCTTTAATTATGCCACACACACAGGCGCCCCTTTAATTATGCCACACACACAGGCGCCCCTTTAATTATGCCACACACACAGGCGCCCCTTTAATTATGCCACACACACAGGCGCCCCTTTAATTATGCCACACACACAGGCACCCCTTTAATTATGCCACACACACAGGCACCCCTTTAATTATGCCACACACACAGGCGCCCCTTAATTATGCCACACACACAGGGCCAAATAAATATGCCACACACACTGGGGCCAAATAAATATGCCACACACACAGGGCCAAATAAATATGCCACACATGGGGCCAAATAAATATGCCACACATGGGACCGCCATTAATTATGCGACACACAGGAGCCCCAAAAGGTGACAATTGTACAATTCAAAAACAATACATATCTATAAACAGACATCTCTCTATAACTAGTTGCATTTATACTTATTTGACTTATTTAATATTATATTTAATAAAAATTGTTCCCTTCCTCTGCACCCACATTGCACCTAAAGGACTTAACACAGCACCATACAGTACCCACAGAACTTACCATGCACCTATATTGCACCCACAACACTTGGCTTGCACTCATATTGCACCTACACGATTTGGCATGCCACAGTGTCACTTTGCCCCACAGACCATGCCACAGTGTCACTTTG